>NC_069442.1:29194155-29201655 GCF_026875155.1 Cherax quadricarinatus
AATTAAAAAAAATTGTAATAGTGATTTTTTGAGTGTCGATTGATTTCTTCCCCCCTTTAAAAGTGCGATTTTTTGGTTTTTTTTCTCCCAATAAATTTTTTGGATTAATCTTGCCCTTAAACTCGATTATTTTGAGTGTCCATGATAATTTCGACCTTAAAGCTGCGTTTTTTCTGGTTGCAATGATATTCTTGACCTTAAAGCTGGTTTTTTGGTGTGATTTAAAATCTTCGACCTTAAGTGGATTATTTCTGAGTGTGCATCTGTTTATTTCGCCCTTAAAGCTGGATTATTTTGAGTTGCTTGATAATTTTCACCCCTTAAACTGCGATTATTTCTGAGTGCGCATCTGAAAATCTTCGCCCTTAAAGCTGCAATTATTTTGATTTTGTGCATTGTTTATTTCCGCCCTTAAAGCTGGATTTTTTCTGGGTGCATCGATTTTTTCGACCTTAAAGCGTATATTTTGAGTGTGCACTGATATCTTCGCCCTTAAAAAGGGGGATTTTTTGGTGTCGATTGAAAATTCTTTCGACCCAAAAGCGCGTTATTTCTGATGTGCATCGATAATCTTCGCCCTTAAAGTCCCTTTTAAAATTTTGAGTTTTTTGCTCCTGTTCCTTCCCTTCCCTGTATTTCCTTTTTTGTATAGTTTCCTTCCTCTGTATCTGTCTTCTTCCCCCTCGGGTTTATTTTCCCCTTTTCTTCTGTTACTGTTCTTCCCCCCTGTATCTTTTCTCTTCCTCTGTTTTCTCTTCTCTCTGTATACTGTTTCCTTCCCTGTTTTCTGTCTTCTTTTTCTTATCTGTCTTCTCTCCTTGTTTGTCTCTTTCCCTGTATTGTCTCTCTCCCCCCTTATACGGCTCTCTTCTTGTTTTACTGTTCTCTCTCCCTGTATACTGTCTCTCCCCCCTTGTTACTGCTCTCTTTCCTTATACTGCTCTTTTCCCCTCTGTTACTGTTTCCTCTCCTTTTTATATGTCCTTTCTTGTTATGTCTTCCTCCTTGTATATGTCTCTTTTCTCTGTATACTGTCCCTCTTCCTCTGTTACTGTCTTTCCCCCCTTTTGATACGTCTTCCCTTGTATACTGTCTCTCTCCCCTTTTTAAAATGTCTCCCCCCCCGTATTGTCTTTTCCTTTTATTTTCTCTCTTCCTTGTATAACTTTCTCTTTTCCCCCTTTAACTGCTCTCTCTCCTCTGTATACGTCTTTTCTTCCTCGTATATGTCTTTTCCCCTCTGTATATGTCTCTCTTCCTCGTAAACGTCTCTCTCTTTTGTAATGTCTCTTTTCCCTCTTTTTACTGTCTTCCTCCTTGATCGTTTCTCTTCTGTATTTTGTCTCCTTCCCCTGTATCTGTCTTCTTCCTCTGTATTGTTCTTCTCCTTGTATACTGTCTCTCTCCCCCCTTGTATACGTTCTCTTCCCTCGTATACTGCTCTTTCCCTCTTTTTAAGCTCTCTTTTTTTACGTCTCCCCTTCCTCTGTATATGTCTCTTCCTCTGTTATGTCTTTTTCCCCTCTGTTTACTGTCTCTTCTTTTTATGTTCTCTCCCCCTCTGTTACTGTCTCTCTTTTTTTTAAAGTCTTCTCCTCTGTATACTGTTCTTTTTCCCTCCTTTATACTGCTCTTCTTTTGATATGCTTCCCCCTTGTATCGTCCTCTCTCCCCCTTTACTTTTCTTTTCCCTGTATACTGTCTTCTTCCCCCGTTACGTCTCTTCCCTCGTATACGTTCTCTTCCTTGTATACTGTTTTCCCCCTTCTCTAAAACCCTGTTTTCTCTCTTGTTCTTTTTCTTCCTTTCTGTTACTGTTCCCCTTTCCTTCTGTTTAGTCCTCTCTCTATGTATATGTCTCTTTCTCTTTTTCTGTCTCTCTCTCTTGTATCTGTTCTCTCTATTGTTACGCTCTCTTTCTGTAATGTCTCTTCTATTGTATACTTTCTCTTTTTGGTATACTGTTCTTTCCCTCTGTATACTGTTCTCTCTTCTGTTCTGTCTCTCTTCCTCTGTATCGTTCTCTCTTTCTGTATACGTTCTCTCTCCTCTGTATACTGTATCTCTTACTTGTTATTAGCTATTCCTATCTTCTGTTATGTCCTGGACCCTAAATTTGATTGATTCTACTCTTCTGTACTGGCCTTCTAAATTATGTTTCTTTCAAATTGTATATGTATCATTTTTTTCTGTATATGTTCTCATCTTGTATACTGTCCTCTCTTACTCTGTTATCTATGGCTCATTTCTCGCCTTATAACTGTCTCTCTTCTAGTATCACTGTATCTTCTCCTTGTTTATGTCTCTCTTCCTCTGTATACTTGATCCCTTCTGCATATTCTGAGTTCCTCTCTATTATACTGTCTCTCTTCACTCTGTATCTGTCTCTCTTCGCTCTGGATATGTCTCTCATCTCGCTCTGTTACTGACTCTCTTCTTCTGTTACTGTTCTTTCCTCTGTATACTGACTCTTCTCTCTTTCTACTGTCTCTCTTCCTATATCTGATGCTCTTATCTCTGGTGGCATACTGTCTCTCACTCTCTGTATACTGTCGCTCTTCTACTTGTATTAAAAAACTGTCTTCTCTCCTCTGTATACTGTCTCTTTCTTCTGTGTATACTGTCTTCTTCACCTAGTATACTTCTCACTTCCTCTGTATAACTGGATCCTGCTCTATATACTTAATGGTCTCCTTCCTATATTCTGTCTCTCTTCCTCTGTATACTGTCTCTCTCTCCTCTGTATACTGTCTCTCTCTCCTCTGTTATACTGTCTCTCCTCTCCTTGTATACTGGCTCCTCTCTATTATACTGGCTCTCTCCATTATACTGTCTCTCTCTCCTCTGTATACTGGCTCTCTCTACTATATATACTGGCTCCCTCTCCTATATATACTGTCTCTCTCTCCTCTGTATACTGTCTCTCTCTCCTCTGTATACTGGCTCCCTCTACTATATATACTGGCTCCCTCTCCTATATATACTGTCTCTCTCTCCT
Organism: Cherax quadricarinatus; assembly: GCF_026875155.1. Taxonomy (NCBI): domain Eukaryota; kingdom Metazoa; phylum Arthropoda; class Malacostraca; order Decapoda; family Parastacidae; genus Cherax; species Cherax quadricarinatus. The sequence goes on from NC_069442.1 coordinate 29,197,154, forward strand.
CTGTATACTGTCTCTCTCTCCTCTGTATACTGTCTCCTCTACTCTATATACTGCTCCTCTCCTATATATACTGTCTCTCTCTCCTCTGTATACTGTCTCTCTCTCCTCTGTATACTGTCTCTAATCTGTATACTGTCTCTCTCTCCTCTGTATACTGTCTCTCCTCTGTATACTGTCTCTCTCTCCTCTGTATACTGTCTCTCTCTCTTCTGTATACTGTCTCTCTCTCCTTGTATACTGTTCTCTCTCCTCTGTATACTGTCTCTCTCTCCTCTGTATACTGTCTCTCTCTCCTCTGTATACTGTCTCTCTCTCCTCTGTATACTGTCTCTCTCTCCTCTGTATACTGTCTCTCTCTCCCCTGTATACTGTCTCTCTCCTCTGTATACTGTCTCTCTCTCCTCTGTATACTGTCTCTCTCCTCTGTATACTGTCTCTCTCTCCTCTGTATACTGTCTCTCTCTCCTCTGTATACTGTCTCTCTCTCCTCTGTATACTGTCTCTCTCTCCTCTGTATACTGTCTCTCTCCTCTGTATACTGTCTCTCTCCTCTGTATACTGTCTCTCTCTCCTCTGTATACTGTCTCTCTCTCCTCTGTATACTGTCTCTCTCTCCTCTGTATACTGTCTCTCTCTCCTCTGTATACTGTCTCTCTCTCATATATATACTGTCTCTCTCCTCTGTATACTGTCTCTCTCTCCTCTGTATACTGTCTCTCTCTCCTCTGTATACTGTCTCTCTCTCCTCTGTATACTGTCTCTCTCTCCTTTATACTGCTCCCTCTCCTTATACTGTCCTCTCTCTATGTATACTGTCTCTCTCTCCTCTATAACTGGCTCTCTCTCCTATTTACTGTCTCCTCTCCTTTATACTGGTCTCTCTCTCCTCTATATACTGTCTCACTCTCCTTATATACTGTCTCTCTCTCTCCGTAATTACTGTCTCCCTCTCCTATATATACTGGTCTCCTTCCTGTATACTTCTCTCTCCCTCTCGATATTACTGCTCCTCTCCTATGATATACTGCTCCTCTCCTCTTATATACTGGTCCTCTTCCTTGTATACTGTCTCCCTCTCCCTTATATACTGGCTCCTCTCTATTATACTGGTCTCCTCTCCTCTTATACTGTCCTCTCTACTTATACTGGTCCCTCTCCTATTATACTGCTCCTCTACCTGTATACTGGCTCCTCTCCTTTATTACTGGCTCTCCTCCTGTATATACTGGCTCTCTCTCCTATGTATACTGTCTCTCTCTCCTCAATGATAGTGCTCTCTCTCTCTGTATACTTCTCTCTCTTCCTCTTATACTGCTCTCTCTCCTATGTATACTGTCTCTCTCTCTCTGTATACTGTCTCCCTTCTTATATACTGGCTCTCTCTCTCCTCTGTATACTGTCTCTCTCTCCTCTGTATACTGTCTCTCTCTCCTCTGTATACTGTCTCTCTCTCCTCTGTATACTGTCTCTCTCTCCTCTGTATACTGTCTCTCTCTCCTCTGTATACTGTCTCTCTCTCCTCCATAGTTATACTGCTCCCTCTCCTCTGTATACTGGCTCCCTCTCCTATATATACTGGCTCCCTCTCCTATATATACTGTCTCTCTCTCCTCTGTATACTGTCTCTCTCTCCTCTGTATACTGTCTCTCTCTCCTCTGTATACTGTCATCTCTTCCTTATATACATGCTCTCTCTCTCCTCTGTATACTGTCTCTCTCTCTCCTCTTTACTGTCTTCTCTCCCTAATATATCTATCTCCTCTCCTCTGTATAATGTACTCTCTCTCCTCTGTATACTGTCTCTCTCTCCCCTGTATACTGTCTCTCTCTCCTCTGTATACTGTCTCTCTCTCCTCTGTATACTGTCTCTCTCTCCTCTGTATACTGTCTCTCTCTCCTCTGTATACTGGCTCCCTCTCCTATATATACTGGCTCCCTCTCCTATATATACTGTCTCCTCTTCCTCTATATCTGTCTCTCTCTCCTCGTATACTGTCTCTCTCTCCTCTGTATCTCTCTCTATCTGTATACTGGCTCCCTCTCCTATATATACTGTCTCTCCTCTCCTATATATACTGTCTCTCTCTCCTCTGTATACTGGCTCCCTCTACTATATATACTGGCTCCCTCTCCTATATATACTGTCCTCTTCCTTGTATACTGTCTCTCTCTCCTCTGTATACTGGTTCCTCTCCTATATATACTGGCTCCTCTCCTTATATACTTCTCTCTCTCCTTGAACTGTTCTCTCTCCTCTGTATACTGGCTCCTCTCCTATATACTATATGCTCCTCTCCTATATATACTGTCTCCTCTCCTCATGTATACTGTCTCTCTCTCCTCTGTAACTGTTCTATCTGGATACTGTCTCTCTCTCCTCTGTATACTGCTCCTCCTCCTTATATACTGTCTCTCCTCTCTGTATACTGCTCCTCTCTCTGTATACTGTCTCTCCTCCTTTGTATACTGGTCTCTTCTCTCTCTGTATACTGTCTCTCTCTCCTCGTATTACTGGCTCCTCTCCTATATATACTGCTCCTCTCCTATACTCTTTATCCTCGATACTGTCTCTCTCTCCTCTGATACTGTCTCTCTCTCTCTGTATACTGTCTCTCTCCTATTATACTGTCTCTTCTCCTCTGTATTACTGTCTCCTCCCTCTGTATACTGTCTCTCTCCTATTATACTGTCTCCTCTCCTATGTATACTGTCCTCTCTCTCTACTTATACTGTCTCTCTCTCCCTGTATACTGTCTCTCTCTCCTTATATACTGGTCCTCTCTCCTCTGTATACTGTCTCTCTCTCTCTCTGTATACTGTCCTCTTCCTCTACTTATACTGCTCTCCCTCTCCTATTATACTGTCTCTCTCTCCTATATATACTGTCTCCTCTCCTTGTATACTGTCTCCCTTCCTCTGTATACTGGCTCCCTCTCCTATTATACTGGCTCTCCTCTCCTATATATACTGCTCCCTCTCCTATATATTACTGGCTCCTCTCCTATATATACTGGCCCCTCTCTATTATAACTGTCTCCCTCCCTATATTATACTGGCTCCCTCTCCTATATATACTGTCTCCCTTCTCTTATATACTGGCTCCTCTCCTTTATATACTGGCTCCCTCTCTATATATACTGTCTCTCTCTCTCCTATATATACTGTCCTCCCTCTTCTATATATTACTGGCTCCCTTCTCCTTATATACTGCTCCCTCTCCTATTATACTGGTCTCCCTCTCCTATATATACTTGGCTCCCTCTCCTATATATACTGGCTCCCTCTCCTATATATACTGTCCTCTCTCCTCTATATATACTGGTCTCCTCTCTATATATACTGGCTCTCTCTCCTATATATACTGGCTCCCTCTCCTATATATACTGGCTCCCTCTCCTATATATACTGTCTCCCTCTCCTATATTATACTGTCTCCCTTCCTATATATACTGGCTCCCTCTCCTTATATATCTGGCTCCCTCTCCTTATATATACTGGCTCCCTCTCCTTTATATACTGTCTCCTCTCTATATATACTGGCTCCTCTCCTATATATACTGCTCCCTCTCCTATATATACTGGCTCTCTTCCTATATATACTGTCTCCCTCTCCTTATTACTGGCTCCCTCTCCTATATATACTGTCTCTCTTCCTCGTATACTTGTACTGACTCCCTCATCCTATATATACTGTTCCCTCTCCTATATATACTGTCTCTCTCTCCTTGTATACTGTCTCTCTCTCCTGTATATACTGGCTCCCTCTCCTATATATCTGTCTCCTATCCTATATAACTTCTCCTCTCCTATATATACTGGTCCCTCTCCTATTATACTGTCTCTCTCCTATATATACTGGCTCCTCTCCTATATATATGCTCCCTCTCCTGTATATACTGGCTCCCTCTCCTTATATACTGGCTCCCTCTACTATATATACTGGCTCACTCTCCTATATATACTGTCTCTCTCTCCTCTGTATACTGGCTCCCTCTCCTATATATACTGGCTCCCTCTCCTATATATACTATCTCCCTCTCCTAATATATGATCTCCTCTCCTATATATACTGGCTCCCTCTCCTATATACTGCTTCTCTCTCTATATATACTTCTCCCTCTCCTATATATACTGTCTCCTCTCCTTATATATACTTCTCCCTCTCCTATATATACTGGCTCCTCCTCTTATATACTGTGCTCCCTCTCCTATATATACTGGCTCCCTCTCCTATATATACTGGCTCCCTCTCCTATATATACTGGCTCCCTCTCCTATATATACTGGCTCCCTCTCCTATATATACTATCTCCCTCTCCTATATATACTGGTTCCCTCTCCTATATATACTTGCTCCTCTCCTATATACTACCTCCTCTCTTATATACGGGCTCCCCTTTCCCCTTATAACTATCTCCCTCCCCCTATATATACTTCTCCTCTCCTTTATACTGTCTCCCCCCTCCTGTATATTTTTGGCTCCCTCTCCTATATAACGGCTC
>NC_069442.1:29206655-29209155 GCF_026875155.1 Cherax quadricarinatus
TACACGGGGGTCATTAAGGCTGCATATAACCTTGTCACCACCAATCAAGAATACTTTTAAAAAACCATACCATACTTTAACCCTTAAAATACGTATTAAAATTTACACAGGCTACTATACACCTCCCTGTGTATGCATTCTGTGTATTCATAGTTATTATGGGTCAAACTAGAGGCCAAAATCAATTTATTTTCACTTATCAAGTGTCTTGCTATTGTATATAAACAAAATATCGTTACCAATTGTTTTTTTACTTGTGGCAGTTAAAATAGATGTAAATTTTTAATCTGATCAGAGTTATTTACAAGTTTATTGAACAACGGTTGTGATCTGTAAGAATATAATGCTTGTTCTGAGTTAGATCTGCTGACAACCATCACACAGGATGGTTCTCCTGTCATACTCCATCACACAGGATGGTTCTCCTGTCATACTCCATCACACAAGATGGTTCTCCTGTCTTACTCCATCACACAAGATGGTTCTCCTGTCTTACTCCATCACACAAGATGGTTCTCCTGTCTTACTCCATCACACAAGATGGTTCTCCTGTCATACTCCATCACACAGGATGGTTCTCCTGTCATACTCATCACACAGATGGTTCTCCTGTCATACTCCATTCACACAAGATGGTTCTCCTGTCATACTCCATCACACAGGATGGTTCTCCTGTCATACTCCATCACACAGGATGGTTCTCCTGTCTTACTCCATCACACAGGATGGTTCTCCTGTCATACTCCATCACACAAGATGGTTCTAATGTCATACTCCATCACACAAGATGGTTCTCCTGTCATACTCCACCACACAGGATGGTTCTCCTGTCATACTCCATCACACAGGATGGTTCTCCTGTCATACTCCATCACACAAGATGGTTCTCCTGTCATACTCCATCACACAGGATGGTTCTCCTGTCATACTCCATCACACAAGATGGTTCTCCTGTCTTACTCCATCACACAGGATGGTTCTCCTGTCTTACTCCATCACACAAGATGGTTCTAATGTCGTACTCCATCACACAAGATGGTTCTCCTGTCTTACTCCATCACACAAGATGGTTCTCCTGTCTTACTCCATCACACAAGATGGCTCTCCTGTCTTACTCCATCACACAAGATGGTTCTAATGTCGTACTCCATCACACAAGATGGTTCTAATGTCGTACTCCATCACACAAGATGGTTCTCCTGTCTTACTCCATCACACAAGATGGTTCTCCTGTCTTACTCCATCACACAAGATGGTTCTCCTGTCTTACTCCATCACACAAGATGGTTCTCCTGTCTTACTCCATCACACAGGATGGTTCTCCTGTCATACTCCATCACACAAGATGGTTCTAATGTCATACTCCATCACACAAGATGGTTCTCCTGTCATACTCCATCACACAGGATGGTTCTCCTGTCTTACTCCATCACACAGGATGGTTCTCCTGTCATACTCCATCACACAAGATGGTTCTAATGTCATACTCCATCACACAAGATGGTTCTCCTGTCATACTCCATCACACAAGATGGTTCTCCTGTCTTACTCCATCACACAGGATGGTTCTCCTGTCTTACTCCATCACACAGGATGGTTCTCCTGTCATACTCCATCACACAAGATGGTTCTAATGTCATACTCCATCACACAAGATGGTTCTCCTGTCATACTCCATCACACAAGATGGTTCTCCTGTCTTACTCCACCACACAGGATGGTTCTCCTGTCATACTCCATCACACAGGATGGTTCTCCTGTCATAGTCCACCACACAGGATGGTTCTCCTGTCTTACTCCACCACACAGGATGGTTCTCCTGTCATAGTCCACCACACAGGATGGTTCTCCTGTCATAGTCCACCACACAGGATGGTTCTCCTGTCATAGTCCACCACACAGGATGGTTCTCCTGTCATAGTCCACCACACAGGATGGTTCTCCTGTCATAGTCCCCCCAACAGGATGGTTCTCCTGTCATAAATCCACCACACAGGATGGTTCTCCTGTCATAGTCCACCCCCACAGGATGGTTCTCCTGTCATAGTCCACCACACAGGATGGTTCTCCTTCATAGTCCACCACACAGGATGGTTTCCTGTCATAGTCCACCACACAGGGTGGGTTTTCCCGTCATAGTCCATTTACACAGGATGGTTCTCCTGTTTATAGTCCACCACACAGGATGGTTCTCCTGTCATACTCCATCACACAGGATGGTTCTCCTGTCATAGTCCATCACACAGGATGGTTCTCCTGTCATACTCCATCACACAAGATGGTTCTCCTGTCATACTCCATCACACAGGATGGTTCTCCTGTATACCCATCACACAGGATTTGGGTTTTCCTGTCATACTCCATCACACAGGATGGTTCTCCTGTCATACTCCATCACACAGAATGGTTCTCCTGTCATACTCCATCACACAGGAAGGTTCTCCTGTCATACTCCATCACACAGGATGGTTCTCCTGTCATACTCCATCACACAAGATGG
>NC_069442.1:29214155-29389155 GCF_026875155.1 Cherax quadricarinatus
CGTCTCCCATAGAGGTAGAGCGACACACACAGAAAATACAGGAAACATTTCCACCGTCATTCATTCAGTCACTGTCTTGCCAGAAGCATGCTGCCAACACGTCTCAAATGACCCTCTGAACTGCAGCGTCAACGTTGCAATGTTACAACATTCTTGCAGATGGCGACAAAATATATGAAGGAAGATACTCAGAATGATGCCTCTCAACACAAATATATTTATGTTTCTATTGAAACGAAGTTATTATCAGTAGAGAGGCCGAGGCGTCTTGTTTACAAGCACTGCCTAGCACTGTTCTGAGGCAGTGACAGGGCTGTGCTGAGGCAGTGACAGGACTGTGCTGAGGCAGTGACAGGACTGTGCCGAGGCAGTGACAGGACTGTGCTGAGGCAGTGGCAGGACTGTGCTGAGGCAGTGCAGGACTGTGCTGAGGCAGCTGCAGGACTGTGCTGAGGCAGTGGCAGGACTGTGCTGAGGCAGTGACAGGACTGTGCTGAGGCAGTGGCAGGACTGTGCTGAGGCAGTGACAGGACTGTGCTGAGGCAGTGGCAGGACTGTGCTGAGGCAGTGGCAGGACTGTGCTGAGGCAGTGGCAGGACTGTGCTGAGGCAGTGACAGGACTGTGCTGAGGCAGTGACAGAACTATGCTGAGGCAGTGACAGGACTGTGCTGAGGCAGTGACAGGACTGTGCTGAGGCAGTGGCAGGACTGTGCTGAGGCAGTGGCAGGACTGTGCTGAGGCAGTGGCAGGACTGTGCTGAGGCAGTGACAGGACTGTGCTGAGGCAGTGACAGGAACTGTGCTGAGGCAGTGACAGGACTGTGCTGAGGCAGTGACAGGACTGTGCTGAGGCAGTGACAGAACTGTGCTGAGGCAGTGGCAGGACTGTTCTGAGGCAGTGACAGGACTGTGCTGAGGCAGTGACAGGACTGTGCTGAGACAGTGACAGGACTGTGCTGAGACAGTGACAGGACTGTGCTGAGACAGTGACAGGACTGTGCTGAGACAGTGACAGGACTGTGCTGAGACAGTGACAGGACTGTGCTGAGACAGTGACAGGACTGTGCTGAGACAGTGACAGGACTGTGCTGAGACAGTGACAGGACTGTGCTGAGACAGTGACAGGACTGTGCTGAGACAGTGACAGGACTGTGCTGAGACAGTGACAGGACTGTGCTGAGACAGTGACAGGACTGTGCTGAGACAGTGACAGGACTGTGCTGAGACAGTGACAGGACTGTGCTGAGACAGTGACAGGACTGTGCTGAGACAGTGACAGGACTGTGCTGAGACAGTGACAGGACTGTGCTGAGACAGTGACAGGACTTGCTGAGACAGTGACAGGACTGTGCTGAGACAGTGACAGGACTGTGCTGAGACAGTGACAGGACTGTGCTGAGACAGTGACAGGATTGTGCTGAGACAGTGACAGGACTATGCTGAGACAGTGACAGGACTGTGCTGAGACAGTGACAGGACTGTGCTGAGACAGTGACAGGACTGTGCTGAGACAGTGACGGGAAATAAGAAAAATGGTTATAACTGGAAGAATGTATAAACTTTGTTAAGTGTTTACACAGTATCGTCGGATAATAAGAACTTTAACATCTGGCATCAAGAGGTCCAGATAAGTGAGTAACAATGAGACACAGAACAGGAACAATTTTCTGACAAACTCCGAGTACGTTATAAACGCCAGAAGTTGTGTAATTTAAAATTGTTCGGATAAGTACAGAGTGAGGTTGGTTGGTAAGAATGTTCGGAACTAGATGTTGTCCAGGTCGGTTCGTAGTATCCCCCTTGAACTTTGGCTGACCGACGAAGTTCGGGCTTGGCCTTAACCTGGTAGGGACAAGGACCTTCTCCATGCCAGAGGCCTTGCAGTGTTCCAATCGATTCAGTATTTGGGTATGATTCACAAATTACCTTCACAACGTGGTGCACATAAAACGGAAAAAAATAGATTCAAGTTTCGAATGTAGACCAGGAAGGAGTGTTAGTATTAAGGCGAGGGAATTCAGGACTAGTGCTTCTGGTATATATTCATCTCCACTGGTCCTTTGAATTTATTGACAAAGCCACTTGCCATGGCGTAACCTCTATAATAATGCACAAGAGTTCTACACGAGAAGTCTCATGTGGGAACGCATAGCATCAGGCCATCAATCAACTGTTGGTAATGGAGAAAATTCCTTCACAATCGTTGGTAGCCCTGCATAAAGGAGTAAACATGGGATGTCACGGTGTTGATGTATTTGTAGATTCCTCAGGACTACGATGCTCTACATCATCTCAAGGCTGAGGGACTGTTTATCTCATCGTTTGTATATAGTCCTACAGTCTTTACATTATGTCCTTGAATCTGTATTGATAAAGCCACTGGATGGCGAAACGTCTATAAATAAAGACACCCAGATGTTGTACATGTGTCTAATTCTTCATGTGGGGAAGCGCTAAGCCCTCAGGGGCCATCCAATGCCAGGAGGACTGGTCTCGAGTAAAGGGAGCGTAGTTCCAACTCCCAGAATCAAAAGCCCCCTTCTTTGAAAGGAATGGGTTGTATAATGGAGAGATGGGAATAGGGTGGATAAAGGAGTGGATGAGGAGTGGATGAGAGACTGGATGAGGAATGGATAAGGGAGTGGATGGGGGTGGATCTCCATTCCCAGGTAGAGTAGACAACACCCGCAAGTTGTGTTGTGCTGTGGCCGCATGACCCTCAACCTCTGAGGCATATTAGTGTCGAAATTGACCTCCATAACCTCCGCTGCTGACGTCACGGGTATCACTGACCAATAGTGTAGCCAGAGGCAGCTGACGTCACAGATATCACTGACCAATGAAGTAACTAGAAATTGGTGACGTCACGGGGTGCGTTGTCAATTCTGTTGACTTCGTTGCATGTTGAATCAAGGCGATGTTGTTGTTGCAGAAGTTTGGAAGTTCTCCTCTATGTGCTTGGTGCAAAGTACCTGCAGGTACCGTGTACCATATAGTGATCGTGAAGTACCTGCAGGTACCGTGTACCATATAGTGATCGTGAAGTACCTGCAGGTACCGTGTACCATATAGTGATCGTGAAGTACCTGCAGGTACCGTGTACCATATAGTAATCGTGAAGTACCTGCAGGTACCGTGTACCATATAGTGATCGTGAAGTACCTGCAGGTACCGTGTACCATATAGTGATTGTGAAGTACCTGCAGGTACCGTGTACCATATAGTGATCGTGAAGTACCTGCAGGTACCGTGTACCATATAGTGATCGTGAAGTACCTGCAGGTACCGTGTACCATATAGTGATCGTGAAGTACCTGCAGGTACCGTGTACCATATAGTGATCGTGAAGTACCTGCAGGTACCGTGTACCATATAGTGATTGTGAAGTACCTGCAGGTACCGTGTACCATATAGTGATCGTGAAGTACCTGCAGGTACCGTGTACCATATAGTGATCGTGAAGTACCTGCAGGTACCGTGTACCATATAGTGATCGTTAAGTACCTGCAGGTACCGTGTACCATATAGTGATCGTGAAGTACCTGCAGGTACCGTGTACCATATAGTGATCGTGAAGTACCTGCAGGTACCGTGTACCATATAGTGATCGTGAAGTACCTGCAGGTACCGTGTACCATATAGTAATCGTGAAGTACCTGCAGGTACCGTGTACCATATAGTAATCGTGAAGTACCTGCAGGTACCGTGTACCATATAGTAATCGTGAAGTACCTGCAGGTACCGTGTACCATATAGTGATCGTGAAGTACCTGCAGGTACAGTGTACCATATAGTAATCGTGAAGTACCTGCAGGTACAGTGTACCATATAGTAATCGTGAAGTACCTGCAGGTACAGTGTACCATATAGTGATTGTGAAGTACCTGCAGGTACAGTGTACCATATAGTAATCGTGAAGTACCTGCAGGTACCGTGTACCATATAGTGATTGTGAAGTACCTGCAGGTACAGTGTACCATATAGTAATCGTGAAGTACCTGCAGGTACAGTGTACCATATAGTGATTGTGAAGTACCTGCAGGTACAGTGTACCATATAGTAATCGTGAAGTACCTGCAGGTACAGTGTACCATATAGTGATTGTGAAGTACCTGCAGGTACAGTGTACCATATAGTAATCGTGAAGTACCTGCAGGTACCGTGTACCATATAGTAATCGTGAAGTACCTGCAGGTACCGTGTACCATATAGTAATCGTGAAGTACCTGCAGGTACCGTGTACCATACAGTGATCGTGAAGTACCTGCAGGTACAATGTACCATATAGTAATCGTGAAGTACCTGCAGGTACCGTGTACCATATAGTAATCGTGAAGTACCTGCAGGTACCGTGTACCATATAGTGATTGTGAAGTACCTGCAGGTACCGTGTACCATATAGTGATTGTGAAGTACCTGCAGGTACAGTGTACCATACAGTGATCGTGAAGTACCAGCAGGTACAGAGTACCATACAGTGATCGTGAAGTACCAGCAGGTACAGTGTACCATACAGTGATCGTGAAGTACCTGCAGGTACCCTACCCAGCACCCTGGGCATTATTCCAGCAATAAATATTTACAAAATAAAGGAAAGCGGAGTACCATGAGTACACAGTTGTCTCCAGAGGAGGGGAGCGGATTCAGGCGAAATCCCAAAGGCCTTAAAAAGTGCCCCTAACGATGTTCCTCTTGTCGACTGAGGCAGTAGACATGCCAGTAACAATAACATTAGAACATAAGAAAGAAGGAACACTGCAGCAGGCCTACTGACCCATACTTGGCAAGTCCCTGTCAAACCTAAACCCACTAAAAATAATCCGCCCAACCATCAACGTTACGGTCAACTCTCTTACCAAGAGAGCTGACTGTAACGCGACTGACGAGGGCGTGTAAACGCGACTGAAGAAGCCGTTGAAAGGCCTTTAGTTACTGTCTAGTTGCTGTCTTTTAATCTCTTTGCAAAAAAAAAAAAAAAAAAAAAACACTGGGGGAGCTTATAAAGCTCCTCTATATAGAGTATATATGTAGAGCTTTTAAATAGAGCTTCTTATACATTATGGAACTACTAAAAAGGGACCTGAGATACCAGTCTTCTGGTGTTACGGACACACACGACCTACACAAGCCAAGCCAGCACGACCTACACAAGCCAAGCCAACACGACATACACAAGCCAAGCCAACACGACCTACACAAGCCAAGCCAACACGACCTACACAAGCCAAGCCAACACGACCTACACAAGCCAAGCCAACATGACCTACACAAGCCAAGCCAACACGACCTACACAAGCCAAGCCAACATGACCTACACAAGCCAAGCCAACACGACCTACACAAGTCAAGCCAACACGACCTACACAAGCCAAGCCAACACGACCTACACAAGCCAAGTCAACACGACCTACACAAGCCAAGCCAGCACGACCTACACAAGCCAAGCCAACACGACCTACACAAGCCAAGCCAGCACGACCTACACAAGCCAAGCCAACACGACCTACACAAGCCAAGCCAACACGACCTACACAAGCCAAGCCAACATGACCTACACAAGCCAAGCCAACACGACCTACACAAGCCAAGCCAATACGACCTACACAAGCCAAGCCAACACGACCTACACAAGCCAAGCCAACACGACCTACACAAGCCAAGCCAACACGACCTACACAAGCCAAGCCAACACGACCTACACAAGCCAAGCCAACACGACCTACACAAGCCAAGCCAACACGACCTACACAAGCCAAGCCAACACGACCTACACAAGCCAAGCCAACACGACCTACACAAGCCAAGCCAACACGACCTACATAAGCCAAGCCAACACGACCTACACAAGCCAAGCCAACACGACCTACACAAGCCAAGCAAACACGACCTACACAAGCCAAGCCAACACGACCTACACAAGCCAAGCCAACACGACCTACACAAGCCAAGCCAACACGACCTACACAAGCCAAACCAACACGACCTACACAAGCCAAGCCAACACGACCTACACAAGCCAAGCCAACACGACCTACACAAGCCAAGCCAACACGACCTACACAAGCCAAGCCAACACGACCTACACAATCCAAGCCAACACGACATACACAAGCCAAGCCAACACGACCTACACAAGCCAAGCCAACACGACCTACACAAGCTAAGCCAACATGACCTACACAAGCCAAGCCAACATGACCTACACAAGCCAAGCCAACACGACCTACACAAGCCAAGCCAACATGACCTACACAAGCCAAGCCAACACGACCTACACAAGCCAAGCCAACACGACCTACACAAGCCAAGCCAACATGACCTACACAAGCCAAGCCAACATGACCTACACAAGCCAAGCCAACACGACCTACACAAGTCAAGCCAACATGACCTACACAAGTCAAGCCAACACGACCTACACAAGCCAAGCCAACATGTCCTACACAAGCCAAGCCAACATGACCTACACAAGTCAAGCCAACACGACCTACACAAGCCAAGCCAACATGACCTACACAAGCCAAGGCAACACGACCTACACAAGCCAAGCCAACATGACCTACACAAGCCAAGCCAACATGACCTACACAAGCCACGCCAACATGACCTACACAAGTCAAGCCAACATGACCTACACAAGTCAAGCCAACATGACCTACACAAGTCAAGCCAACATGACCTACACAAGCCAAGCCAACATGACCTACACAAGCCAAGCCAACATGATCTACACAAGCCACGCCAACATGACCTACACAAGCCAAGCCAACATGACCTACACAAGCCAAGCCAACATGACCTACACAAGTCAAGCCAACATGACCTACACAAGCCAAGCCAACATGACCTACACAAGCCAAGCCAACATGACCTACACAAGCCAAGCCAACACGACCTACACAAGCCAAGCCAAAACGACCTACACAAGTCAAGCCAACACGACCTACACAAGCCAAGCCAACACGACCTACACAAGCCAAGCCAACATGACCTACACAAGCCAAGCCAACACGACCTACACAAGCCAAGCCAACACGACCTACACAAGCCAAGCCAACATGACCTACACAAGCCAAGCCAACACGACCTACACAAGTCAAGCCAACACGACCTACACAAGCCAAGCCAACACGACCTACACAAGCCAAGCCAACACGACCTACACAAGCCAAGCCAACACGACCTACACAAGCCAAGCCAACATGACCTACACAAGCCAAGCCAACACGACCTACACAAGCCAAGCCAACATGACCTACACAAGTCAAGCCAACACGACCTACACAAGCCAAGCCAACATGACCTACACAAGCCAAGCCAACACGACCTACACAAGCCAAGCCAACACGACCTACACAAGCCAAGCCAACACGACCTACACAAGCCAAGCCAACATGACCTACACAAGCCAAGCCAACATGACCTACACAAGCCAAGCCAACACGACCTACACAAGTCAAGCCAACATGACCTACACAAGCCAAGCCAACACGACCTACACAAGCCAAGCCAACACGACCTACACAAGCTAAGCCAACACGACCTACACAAGCCAAGCCAACACGACCTACACAAGCCAAGCCAACACGACCTACACAAGCCAAGCCAACATGACCTACACAAGCCAAGCCAACACGACCTACACAAGCCAAGCCAACACGACCTACACAAGCCAAGCCAACACGACCTACACAAGCCAAGCCAACACGACCTACACAAGCCAAGCCAACACGACCTACACAAGCCAAGCCAACATGACCTACACAAGCCAAGCTAACACGACCTACACAAGCCAAGCCAACACGACCTACACAAGCCAAGCCAACATGACCTACACAAGCCAAGCCAACACGACCTACACAAGCCAAGCCAACACGACCTACACAAGCCAAGCCAACACGACCTACACAAGCCAAGCCAACACGACCTACACAAGCCAAGCCAACACGACCTACACAAGCCAAGCCAACATGACCTACACAAGCCAAGCCAACACGACCTACACAAGCCAAGCCAACATGACCTACACAACCCACGCCAACATGGCTTTAAACCAGGAACCTTTATCTTTGATATATCTTTAACTAGTTCCCAGAGTTTTTCTACTGGCGGAGCCTGGTCTTGGGCGAGGCTCGTCTGTTGCTTGCCTGGTCTTGGGCCAGGCTCGTCTGTTGCTTGCCTGGTCTTGGGCCAGGCTCGTCTGTTGCTTGCCTGGTCTTGGGCCAGGCTCGTCTGTTGCTTGCCTGGTCTTGGACCAGGCTCGTCTGTTGCTTGCCTGGTCTTGGGCCAGGCTCGTCTGTTGCTTGCCTGATCAACTAGGTTGATGCTGATCATGTTGATAGAGCCTGCTAGATCATTCTGACGCTATCACTAACTCCGTGGACTAAAAATATAGCTATTGTGATCTACATGGAGTTTGTGAAGGCATTTAAGTAATGATCGAAGTCCCAGGATCGAAGAATTATCTAATAAATATGTCCTGGTGTTTACTAACGTGTCTTTCTAAACCAACTTAGTAATAAGCAGAAAAATTATAAGCATTTTCAACAAGGTCTTCCAGTGGGAAAAAGACATGACAATCATGATAAAAATGACAAGTGTAACTACTGAGCTATGTAAAGAAAATTTTCAAAACTCAAAACCAGGACGTGGGACAAAACAGAGACTATGTTATATCAGGAAGAAGACCCCTCACACGCCTGTCCTCACAAAAACGGCTTAGGAATAAAAACATCAGACGACCTGCTGTTTCTAGTTCAGAGAACATAAATAAGGAGAGTCCAACAAAAGCCAGGAAAAGAAGAGTGGAAAACGAGAAGTGTCATAAGAAGAGAAGACGCACTACGTTTGTAGTATTGTCCCGAGTCAACAACAACTGTCAAGGCAGGAGATATATCAGAGCTGCAGGAGTCGTTTACTAACCACAAGGAATCAATAAAACATTGGGACTACCGTGAACACCTCAAGCCACGCAACATTACTGAAAATGCAATATTTATATATATTTGGTGGCAGATGTGTGGGAATCCTGCCTAGTATCACAGTCATTCTTGGGTAATTAAATTGCTGGTGATTTTAACGCAGCAGAAGAAAGCAATCTGAGCGTAAATCCGTTTTCTGTCAACATGGGAAGACGTCCGGACGAATACAAATAGGTAACGCATCAGTCTGGCACTCAGCAGACAGAGGATCGAGCCTCCAGCACGTCTTGCACTGAATGACTCACATGGGTTTATCACTTAACGTGAATTATTTACATTACATTTTATGCAAACATGGAATATAATAATACAGCTACTGGGGGAAATGACACACAAATCCGCTGCCATACTCTACTCTCTTCAAGACGTTTCGGTCCATCCTGGACCGTCATCAGATGATAACATTGACCTGATGCTGGTCCAGTACAGACCACACCAGTGTGCATTGCTGGGTTCACAGACTTTAGTACTTATTTTAGAGACTAAACTAATTTTGATGCCAGTAATCAGGTTACCTGCTGCGTCGGTGACTAGTGTGTAGCATATTCTTGTGGTGGAAGGCAGCATGATCACTCTACCTGGTAGTGGAAGGCAGCCTAGGCGGTGTAAGGCAGTGTAACTGGTGATGGAAGGCCTGGGCAGTGTAGCTGGTGCTGGAAAGTAGTCTAGGCAGCGTAGCCGATGGTGGAAGGTAACCTGGGCAGTGTAGAGCAGTGTAACCTGTGGTGGAAGGCAGCCTGGACAGTGTGGGGAAGTGCAGGCTTGGCAGTGTAGGGAAGTGCAGCCTGGGCAGTGTAGGGCAGTGCAGCCCAGGCAGTGCAGCCTGTGGTGGAAGGTAGCCTGGACAGTGTCGGGCAGTGCAGCCTTGGCAGTGTAGGCCAGTGCAGCCTGGGCAGTGTAGCCTGTGGTGGAAGGCAGTGTAGGTCAGTGTAGCCTGTGGTGGAAGGAAGTGTAGGTCAGTGTAGCCTGTGGTGGAAGGCAGGTGGGTGGCAGCATGCAGGGCAGTAAATCAAGGTAGCGGTCGATACCGTCAAAGTGGAACTAAATAAGGGTGGGCGGGCAACAGCTCCCGATGGGCGGGCAACAGCTCCTGATAGGTGGTCAGCAGAGCCTGATGGGCAGCCAGCAGCGCTTGATCACCTGCCAGCGCAAAATATAGTCTTACCAGACTCTGGTCTCCCCTCAAAACACAAACCCGTAATTAGGATTTATTCATGTTCGCAGTGGTCCTTGTCGTCTCTAGGCCAGCCACACACACACACGCGCGCAAAAGATGTATTTACATTAAAATGCTCTTAACGTCGCATCTTGTCACTCACGTGTACGGTAGTTTGTTAGTGTATCACCTCCTTGAAGGGTAACAAACAGGTCTCCCCTCATTGTTGTTGCTCGTTTGGTGAGAACGATCCTTCAGAGTGCTGGCTGTTCCTGCACTCTGAAGGATGGGTAGCGATGTTGCTGGCTATTGGGTTATTAGGGTGGCGATGTTCGTGCACTCTTGAAGAGACAGCTAGGAACCGAATAATGGTGACTGTGTTCTTCTTCTCTTTTGGATTATTCTACGTTGGTGGGTAACTAGGCTCATTTGTCTCGAACATCAAGACTTGCCTCGAGAGATTATTTTGGATCTATAAGCAAGAGGAGGTGGTTCTTTCTTGGAACTACAGCAATGAATGTATCCCACTGTGACGGATGAGACATGTACAACACCTGGGTATCTTTATTCGATGACGTTTCGCCAACCAGAGGCTCTTTAGATTCAATGCAGAAATGATATACGAAGGCAGAAGATGAGGTAATCAGTCCCTCAGTCCCTCGGTCCTGCAGAACTACACAGAAGACAGTGGAAGATGAGGCTGAGGGACTGGCTGCCTCATCTTCAGCTGTTTTCTGTGTAAAGTTCTTCGAGACCAAAGGACTGATTATCTCATCTTCTGCTGTCGTATATCATCTCTTCATTGAATTAAAAAAAGCCACTGGTTAGCGACACGTCTTCAAATAATGATACCCAGGTGTTGCACATGTGTCTAATTCCTCAGCTGCTATGCAGCGAATGTTATTATTGGAACGATATCTCAGCGTCCAGACTGATCACCTCAGTGGTGTTCAGCAGGTTCCTGCCATCATCCACTGTCACACTTGCGTAGTACTCAGGCTTACACAACTTAAAAAGACTCAGTAGTTGAATGTTTACATGTAACTTGTTGCATCTTTCGCCGTATATGTCTGCTCGTTCCGCTGAGTGAAGGTGAGTACAAACCACACCTCAGCTGGTGTAGTCATGGGTGTGAGCATGGGCTGTGTATCAACAGCAAGTTCTCATAACACTTGTTGTGGACGTTGCTCCGTTTGTTCAGACCACCAGACCAGAGGCCAGTCTCAGGTCCTCGACCACAGGACAAGACCGAAAGGGGGCAAGGAACTGAAGCTACCTTCCCTCCGCTGGATCTCTTTAAGAGTCCACCGCTGGACTCTTGAAGCACATCTCTAGTCAGTCCACCGCTGGATTCTCTGAAGCGCAACTCTGGTAGTCAGGTCACAGTATGGCAGTAATTCATTAGGGACGTTTCAATAATCATGTATTCCACTCGCTAGGTCTCACTGGTAGGAAAATACATAGAGTAGGTCCCTGGGTCCTGTCTTTCTTCTTCTTCTTCTTCCAAACGAACACGATTGCGTTGTGCTAAATCGGAAAAGCCTTTTCGGATCGACCTCACAACTTACAAATCTTAGTGAACGGTTTTGCTTTATGTAGGGTTTCGATAAGGCTCTTCTACTACTGCTACTACTGTCACTACGACTACTATTGCTATTACTACTGCAACTATTACTACTACTAATACTAGTACCGTTTGGGAGTCACCCAAAGAAATATTCAGAATTGTTTTACCTAACATAGATTTCAGGGTAAAGGCATCCTCGGTCTACCATTGCAAACGTAGATTTGTTTTCAAAACAAAAGCAGAAATGACTAAGTTCAGTAAAAGATTAAAATGTTTAGAGAAGTGGAAGACATAGTGGGTATTAGGGATTTAGGTTCAGCTGATTCTCTTGAAGTGAGAACTGATTCTTTCCCTCTGATTTGGTTCGATGGTATCAGACCCAAGAAGAACTCCGAGGAGAGTACTGTCAACTGGGTCAGTGAGTTGCACTCCAGCCACTGCCCAGTCTTGTACTCCCATATTCAAACAGCTCCGGGGAGAACCTTGAGTTTTCCCTGAGGTACGTTTATTGTTTTCTCTGAGGATGAGGGTCCCCAGTCCAGTTATAGAGGTGGTACTTCTCTCTCTCTCTCTCTCTCTCTCTCTCTCTCTCTCTCTCTCTCTCTCCTCCTCCTCTCCTCTCTCTCTCTCTCCTCTCTCATACTCTTCTCATCATTCTCTCTCATTCTTTATATATATATATATATATATATATATATATCGTGCCGAATAGGCAAAACTTGCGATCTTGGCTTAAATAGCAACGCTCATCTTGCCATATAGGACAAGTGAAAATTTGCGTATGCAATAATTTCGCCGAAATCATTCTGAACCTAACGAAAAAAATATATTTGATTGCGTTTGTTTATTACTAAATTATTGTAAACGTATTTAAAATATATTTAGTTGGGTTAGGCTAAAATAAATTGTTCATATTATAATAAGGTTAGGTAAGTTTTCTAAGATTCTTTTGGTGCAAAATTATAAATTTTTACATCAACAGTAATGAAAAAAATATATCTTTAAACGTATAAGAGAAATTTTTAGAAAGGACTTAATTTTAAATGAGTTCTTGCTAATTGACCAGTTTTACATATTCGCACGACATATATATATATATATATATATATATATATATATATATATATATATATATATATATATATATATATATATAATATATATATATATATATATATATATATATATATATATATATATATATATATATATATATATATATATATGTCAGCAGTAGCAAGTATTTACACCGGGAGGTACAAGAGTGGAAGTGAATAGAGAGTGCTAAGCCACTTGTCGCGTCTAGGTCGTTAATCCCAGACAAACACGGGGCTGGCATAGCTTGTGGGCAGGCTGGCAGGAGGAAGGGAAGGGTGGGTTAAGAAATGCATACTTTATGTATATATTACACACAGTGGGCAGCGCAAGCCACAAAAGAGAAGTTGCTGCCTCATCCCGTGTGTTGGTCGCTAGTCACGGAGATCCACACCCTCACACCTCTGTCTCTCTCTCTGTCTCTCTCTGTCTGTTTCGATTACCTCTAACTGCCTCCCTCTGTCACCTGTATCGTCCTCCTACACCACCCGTCTACCTCCTCTGTCTGTCACACACAAAACACCCCCATCAGATTATATTATATACCTGGGGCGTCGGCAGATACAAACAGCCTCAATACAATGACTTGAACGACCATATAAATTCATCTATATAACTGACTGAAATCTTTAATAAAGGCAGATGTCATCTGTACATTAAGTGCTAATAATCATTTCACAAACTAAACACTTTTTCCCCTCACTAAATGGGTTACATAGCGTTAACATTTGAAATTATTCTGTGACAGACCGTCCCTCTGTTCTCTTGTAAGGAAGCCGACGAGCATCAGGCTTCTTGAACGCTCAGGTGACGCTGGAAGTTGCAATTATTCGTATATGGAAGTTTTTAGAGTGTCAGGAAGAGGAGAAGGATGATAAAGGATAAGACTGTAACACCACAACAGTGTCATGTTAAGCAACATAAACCCAGTGACTGTTAAACCCAGTGACTGTTAAACCCAGTGACTGTTATCCCCAGTGACTGTCATCCCCAGTGACTGTTACCCAGTGACTGTTATCCCCAGTGACTGTTAAACCCAGTGACTGTTATCCCCAGTGACTGTTATCCCCAGTGACTGTTATCCCCAGTGACTGTTATCCCCAGTGACTGTTATCCCCAGTGACTGTTAAACCCAGTGACTGTTATCCTCAGTGATTGTTATCCCCAGTGACTGTTATCCCCGGTGACTGTTATCCCCAGTGACTGTTAAACCCAGTGACTGTTATCCTCAGTGATTGTTATCCCCAGTGACTGTTATCCTCAGTAACTGTTATCCCCAGTGACTGTTATCCTCAGTAACTGTTATCCCCAGTGACTGTTATCCTCAGTAACTGTTATCCCCAGTGACTGTTAAACCCAGTGACTGTTATCCTCATAACTTCCCAGTGACTGTTAACCCAGTGACTGTTATCCTCAGTAACTGTTATCCCCAGTGACTGTTAAACCCAGTGACTGTTATCCCCAGTGACTGTTATCCCCAGTGACTGTCATCCCCAGTGACTGTTATTCCCAGTGACTGTTATTCCCAGTGACTGTTATCCCCAGTGACTGTTATTCCCAGTGACTGTTATCCCAGTGACTGTTATCCCCAGTGACTGTTATTCCCAGTGACTGTTATCCCCAGTGACTGTTATCCCCAAGTGACTGTCTGTATCCCCAGTGACTGTTATTCCCCAGTGACTGTTATCCCAGTGACTGTTATCCCCAGTGACTGTTATCCCCAGTTGACTGGTTATCCCCAGTGACTGTTATTCCCAGTGACTGTTATCCCAGTGACTGTTATTCCCAGTGACTGTTATTCCCAGTGACTGTTATCCCCAGTGACTGTTATCCCCAGTGACTGTTATCCCCAGTGACTGTTATTCCTCAGTGACTGTTATCCCCAGTGACTGTTATCCCCAGTGACTGTTATCCCCAGTGACTGTCATCCCCAGTGACTGTTATTCCCAGTGACTGTTATCCCCAGTGACTGTTATCCCCAGTGACTGTTATTCCCAGTGACTGTTATCCCCAGTGACTGTTATCCCCAGTGACTGTCATCCCCAGTGACTGTTATCCTCAGTGACTGTTATCCCCAGTGACTGTTATTCCCAGTGACTGTTATCCCCAGTGACTGTTATCCCCAGTGACTGTTATCCCCAGTGACTGTTATCCCAGTGACTGTTATTCCCAGTGACTGTTATCCCCAGTGACTGTCATCCCCAGTGACTGTTATCCCAGTGACTGTTATCCCCAGTGACTGTTATCCCCAGTGACTGTTATCCCCAGTGACTGTTATTTCCCAGTGACTGTTATCCCAGTGACTGTTATCCCCATGCTGTATCCCAGTGACTGTTACTCAGTGACGTTATCCCCTGACGTTATCATCTGTCATCCCAGTGACTGTTATCCCATGACTGTTATTCCCAGTGAGTTATCCCCAGTGAAGTATCCAGTACTGTGTACCATGACTGTTATACAGTAGACTTCAACCCATGACTGTAACCCATGACTGTTATCCCAGTGACTGTTATCACCCAGTGATGTTTCATGCTGTCATCCCGTGACTGTTTTCCATGACTGTTATCCATGACTGTTATTCACCATGATGCTTTCCAGTGATGTATCCCCAGTAGTTACCAGTCTGTAATCCAGGTGTATTGACGTTATACCCCAGTGACTGTTATCCAGGATGTATATCATAGACTGTCAGCCCAGTTACTAGTGACGATAACAGTCGTGTACTCCTCGATCTTTCTGTGTATTCTGACTGTATATCTCCAGTACGTTTGTGACCTCATCTGCTACATAAATGACGATGTTTTGAGCACACGAAAACAAGGATCCCACAGCGGCACACCCAGGACGCTCATGTCCTCAGTTAACCATCAAACAAACATATTTAAAACAGGCTTGTTTTTACCAAATTATTCATTACAAAATGATTCATGCGACCGTACATAGGTCAATATGTGTATGAGCTATATTACTGCACTTAAGAAAATGTTTCAGGCCCTGTTGGAGCCGAAACTGTCGAACCCTCCTTCTGTGGTATTGTGTAATCCAGTCAGTTGTGATTTTTCTCTAATGGGTGTTTGTAACCAGAGAAAAGATCTCGAGCCGGCCACTCCAAGGCGTCTATGTCGCCAGTTAACTATTTCAAGAAAACATGTATTGAAACGAGGGTTTATGCAAAGTTTCCTTCATTAAACTGATTGTACGGACCAATGTGGTGCAGGTGTATGTTAGAATGATATGTTGCAATGACTCCTAGTTTGTGGACCCGTGGTTTGAAACCAGTGGTTCCTAGTGGTGTTGTACTGGCGAAAAGTTCGTGTCGCGATGCAGGGATTTCCAAAGTCAGTCATTGTCGCAGTTTACTTCAGAAACACTTTGAACAGGGTTTCCTGCAGGTTTAATTAAATGATTTAACAAGTAGCTGTTCGGCCCTACCAGAGAAAGTTCAAAGACCCGTTTGCTTCGAGTCCCGTGCGTTCAACACCAGTTCTACTGTACCACATACAGGACACGAATTCTTCAGCAACAGGTTAGGAAAGATTCGCCATCAGGAAACAGGACAAGTGTTTCCTGACGCGGGTCTTAGTCATATGACCCCGCAGCTGGAGCTTTTGGCCACCTGACCGAGGCCTTCCAATGGCTTACCCCTCCACTCCAGTAGTCAGAATTAAAAGAATGGAATTCATTGTACACATTTTGTACACAAACCACCAGACACAATCACAATTTAATGTATTTACGAACCGTAAGCTCCGTACCTGATGATCTATATTGGCGTATGATTTTAAAGGTTCAGTGGTGTTTACTAGTGTGGTCGGTATCATTAATAAAGAAATGGTTATAATAAGAGCCATAATTTTTAACGGGGTAAAGGGGTAAGCCAGATGACCAAAAGCTCCAGCTATGGGTCATCATATGACTAAAACCAGCGTCAGGAAACACTTGTCCTGTTTCCTGACAAATCTTACCTAACCTAACCTTGATTTCATTGCTACCTAAGGCTGTCTCATGAGGTGGTCATTCTCTCAGCCTGGAACAGAGTTCAGTTCCTGGCCTGGAACAATATGAAGCTGAAGCATGAGAATGGAGTCCTGAATACTGTGGAAAATGAGGTGGAATCTCAGAGACGTTGCAGGGGTCGGGATTCACATATTTTCTCGGTGTTGCTGGATCTTGTGTGAGAGAGCATCTGAACCACACCATGCAAGCTATGCAATAATCGCGAACAAACGGTACAAGATACAAAATGAAACACGTGGGGAGTTGAATGATAGCTCTAGGCTTTTCGTGTTGCAATCAATACATCAGGCTTGCAATGTTCCGGAAATGAGTACGATGTCCAGGTAGATACGCTCAAGGGAACGACTCTAGCTAGAGTCGTTCCCACGTTTTGCCCCTTTTATTTGCCACTTGTTTTGCCCACTGGAAGTATAGATGCTATCTTCTATCTCTTGTGTAGGCATCTTTAACCGACACTTATGTACACTTACGTACACTTGTGAAGGTTTGGCCCGGAATGAGTCATGGCTCGCCTGGTCTTGTCATACAATAAGATTGTTGTCATTACCATTGTTAAGCGATGTTAATATCCTTAAATGAATTGTTAAATGTGGTTAATTAACATGAGAGGGCGTACGTGAGGACACATAATAATAATAATAATGATGATAATTATTATTATTATTATAATTATTATTATTATTTTTAATATTGTTATTATTATTATTATTATAATTATAATATTAATGATACTGCTATTATTATTATTATTATTATTATTATTATTATTATTATTATTATTATTTTTATTGGGAAGCGCTAAACAAGTATGGGTAATTCAGCAAACAGTGAATTGGAGGCAATCAGGTGTAAGCCGAGGAGACAGAGAGGAAGGTAGCTCTAATACCTTGGATCGAGAGTCCGTCACCGGCTCGAAGGCATCAAGAGAAGGCAGACTTCTTCCTCAAAGGTTACATGTACACGTACACAAACTGTACGTGCCTCAACAACCAACATGTACACTTATAACTTTCACACACACACATACACACACACACACACACACACACACACACACACACACACACACACACACACACACACAAACACACACACACACTGGGGGCACTAAGGTGGTAATTGCAGTGATGTACAACCCGCCACAGAACTGCAGGAAGCCAAAAGAGGAATACGAAGAGAGCAACAGAGCATTAGTGTACACACTAGCCGAGGTGGCCAGAAGAGCTCACGTGGGTAGAGCAAAGTTACTAGTTGTGGGTGATTTCAATCACGAGGAGATTGACTGGGAAAACCTTCAGTTATGTTTCGGGACCCATGGGGGTCCCGAAACATGGAGAGCCAAGATGATGGATATGGTACTGGGAAACCTCATGCATGAATATGTTAGGGACACTACCAGAGAGAGAGGTGAGGATGAACCAGCAAGACTGGATCTAGTATTCACCTTGAGTAGCTCGGACATAGAGGATATCATGTATGAAAGGCCCCTTTAAGCTAGTGATCATGTGGTTCTGTGCTTTTATTACATAGTTGAGCTACAGGTGGAGAGGGCAGCAGGAATAGGACGGGTGAAGCCAAACTACAAAAGGGGGGACTACATAGGCATGAGGAACTTCCTGCAAGACGTTCAGTGGGAAAGGGAATTGACAAGAAAACCAGTAAAAGAAATGATGGACTATGTGACAACAAAATGCAAGGAGGCAGAGGAGAGGTTTGTTCTCAAGGGAACAGAACGAGTCCTTGGTTCACCCAAAAGTGTAGGGAGGCAAAAACTTAGTGTGCTAAAGAATGGAAAGAGTACAGAAAACAAAGGACACAGGAAAATAAAGAGATTAGCCGAAGAGGCAGAAACGAAGTATTTTCAGTGGAGATAGGAAGGACTCCAGGAAGTCAGAATAGGGAGGTATACCAACAAGTGCTGGATGAAATACACACAACCGAGGAGGAGGTGAAGAAGCTGCTATGTGAACTTGATACCTCAAGGCTGTGGGACTGGACAACATCTCTCCGTGGGTCCTTAGAGAAGGAGCAGAGACGCTGTGTGTGCCACTAACAAAAATCTTCAACACATCCATTGAAACTGGGCAACTACCTGAGGTATGGAAGATGGCCAATGTAGTCCCAATTTGTAAGAAAGGAGACAGACATGAGGCATTAAACTACATACCTGTGTTATTGACTTGTATAGAATACAAAGTCATGGAAAAGATTATCAGGAGGAGAGTGGTGGAGCACCTAGAAAGAAACAAGCTTATAAACGACAACCAGCACGTTTTCAGGAATGAAAATCATGTGTCACAAACCTACTGGAGTTTTATGATGAGGTAACGGAAGCAAGACACCAGAGAAAGGGGAGGATAGATCGCATTTTCTTGGACTGCAAGAAGGCCTTCGTCACAGTTCCTCACAAGAGGTTAATGCAAAAGCTAGAGGATCAAGCATGCATAACAGGAAAGGCACTGCAATGGATCAGAGAATATCTGACAGGGAGGCAACAACGAGTCATGGCACGTGACGAGGTGTCAGAGTGGGCCTGTGACGAGCGGGTTCCACAGGGGTCAGTCTTAGGACCTGTGCTGTTTTTGGTATATGTGAATGACATGACGGAAGGGATAGAAGCAGAAGTGTCCCTGTTTGCAGATGATGTGAAGTTAATGAGGAGAATTAAATTGGATGAGGATCAGGTAAAATTACAAAGAGACCTGGACAGGCTACAAGCCTGGTCCAAGCTAGTCCCAGAGCTAAGGGGGATTGTCCTACGAAGGATGGTTAAGGAAAATCGGCCTAACGACACTGGAGGACAGGAGTGTTAGGGGAGACATGATAGCGACACAAAATACTGCGAGGAACTGACAATGTGGACAGAGACAGGATGTTCCAGAGATGGGACACAGAAACAAAGGGTCACAATTGGAAGTTGAAGACTCCGATGAACCAAAGGAATATTAGGGAGTATTTCTTCAGTCATAGAGTTGTCAGGAAGTAGAATAGCCTAGAAAGTAACGTAGTGGAAGGCAGGAACCATACATAGTTTTAAGACGAGGTTTGATAAAGCTCATGGAGCAGGGAGAGAAAGGACCTAGTAGCGATCAGTGAAGAGGCAGGGCCAGGAGCTGTGAATCGACCCCTGCAACCACAAATAGGTGAGTACACACACACACACACACTATGATCACACCTCATTAACTCTCATGTACACTAACCAGTTAAATGTACACACGCCATGATCGTACAGAAATTAGAGTATGTGTTTATACGAGCGTCTTAATGAAAGTGTTTGTGACAGTGTGGGCACAGGTGATGTCATGTGGGCAGTGTGGGCACAGGTGTCATGTGACAGTGTGGGCACAGGTGTTGTCATGTGGCCAGTGTGAGTATAGGTGTTGCCATGTGGCCAGTGTGAGTACAGGTGTAATGTGACCAGTGTTAGCACAGGTGTTGTCATGTGGCCAGTGTAAGCACAGGTGTTGTCATGTAGCCAGTGCTTGTGTAAACACAGTGTGTATCCCGTGTGGCCAGTTGATGTAGCCACAAGGTGTTGTCAGTGTGGCCAGTGTGTTGGGCTACAGGTGTCATGTGACCAGTGTGGGCACAGGTGTCATATGACCAGTGTGGGCATACACACTTCTGTCTTCTCGCCTCATAGGGCACTAACCTTCTCTTGGTGTAGTTATGGCTGGTATTGAACATCTCACATGCACAAAGCTGCCTGTGAACTACTCACCACCAGTCAAAAACACTTTCATACCTTAAACAGGGTTTAAACTAGACTCTCAGCATACGTACGCTGAGAGACATACACATCTCACTGTCTGTGTCCTTAGATATACAATTCTTCAGTTTCATTTGATACATAGCGAATTCAGGTCGTTATTTAGAACCACCATATTTAGACTGCTTTGTCGATCCATCCTTACAGCTACAGCTGTCATGCTTATATCTACAGATATGATCAGCTGTCATATTTTCATTTACAGCTGTCAGGCATACATCTACAACTGTGATGCTTACATTTACATATACAGCTGTCATGCTTACCTCTACAGGTGTCATCTCTGATTACTAGCCAAAGATGTGCTGTGCCTTCTATTAAGAGCATCTGCACCCGAGTTCTGCATTCTTACCCTTACTACTGAGCTACGGGTTCTCCATGTATGAAACCCAGCCTGTGTGATGGAATATGACAGAAACCCAGCCTGTGTGATGGAATATGACAGAAACCCATCCTGTGTGATGGAATATGACAGAAACCCAGCCTGTGTGATGGAATATGATAGAAACCCATCCTGTGTGATGGAATATGACAGAAACACATCCTGTGTGATGGAATATGACAGAAACACATCCTGTGTGATGGAATATGACAGAAACCCATCCTGTGTGATGGAATATGACAGAAACCCATCCTGTGTGATGGAATATAACAGTGAACACCCATCCTCTGTGATGGAATATAACAGTGAACACCCATCCTGTGTGATGGAACATAACAGTGAACACCCATCCTGTGTGATGGAACATAACAGTGAACACCCATCCTGTGTGATGGAACATAACAGGGTCACATGGCTAGCAATTGCTCCCACTGTGGGACTATCAGCTGGAAAAGTGTGGCAGCACACTGCTGGTGCAATTCCAGTTCTGCTGGAACGAAACCTCTGAAGCTGTCGTAAGTGTTGAACCCCAGAAGCTACTGAACTCCAGGAGCTACTGAACCCCAGGAGCTACTGAACCTCAGGAGCTACTGAACCCCATTAGCTACTGAATCCCAGGCAGCTACGGAACCCCAGTAACAACTGAACCCCAGGAGCTACTGAACCCCAGTAACTACTGAATTCCAGGAGCTACTGAACCCCAGGAGCTATTGAACCCCAGTAACTACTGAACCCCAGGAGCTACGGAACCCCAGTAACAACTGAACCCCAGGAGCTACTGAACCCCAGTAACTACTGAACCTCAGTAGCTACTGAACCCCAGGAGCTACTGAACCCCAGTAACTACTGACTCCCAGTAGCTACTGAACCCAGTAACTAATGAATCCCAGGAGCTACTGAACTCCAGGAGCTACTGAGCCCCAGTAGCTACTGAACCCCAGGAGCTACGGAACCCCAGTAACAACTGAACCCCAGGAGCTACGGAACCTCAGTAACTACTGAATCCCAGGAGCTACTGAACCCCAGGAGCTACTGAACCCCAGGAGCTACGGAACCCCAGTAACAATTGAACCCCAGCAGCTACTGAACCCCAGTAACTACTGAACCCCAGCAGCTAATGAACCCCAGGAGCTACTGAACCCCAGTAACTACTGAACCCCAGTAGCTACTGAACCCCAGGAGCTACTGAACCCCGGTAACTACTGAACCCCAGGAGCTACTGAACCTCAGTAACTACTGAACTCCAGTAACTACTGAATTCCAGTAGCTACTGAATCCCAGTAGCTACTGAACCCCAGGAGCTACTGAATCCCAGGAGCTACTGAACCCCAGTAACTACTGAATCCCAGGAGCTACTGAACCTCAGTAACTACTGAACTCCAGTAACTACTGAATTCCAGTAGCTACTGAATCCCAGTAGCTACTGAACCCCAGGAGCTACTGAATCCCAGGAGCTACTGAACCCCAGTAACTACTGAATCCCAGTAGCTACTGAATTCCAGTAGCTCCGGTACCCCAGGAGCTACTGAACCCAAGGAGCTACCGAATCCCAGTAACTACTGAACCCCAGTAACTAATGAACCCCAGGAGCTACTGAACCCAAGGAGCTACTGAATCCCAGTAAATACTGAACCCCAGTAACTACTGAACTCCAGGATCTACTGAACCCCAGGAGCTACTGAACCCCAGTAATTACTGAACCCCAGGAGCTACTGAACCTCAGTAACTACTGAACCCCAGTAACTACTGAATCCCAGTAGCTACTGAATTCCAGGAGCTCCGGAACCCCAGGAGCTACTGAACCCAAGGAGCTACTGAACCCCAGTAACTACTGAACCCCAGTAACTAATGAACCCCAGGAGCTACTGAACCCAAGGAGCTACTGAATCCCAGTAAATACTGAACCCCAGTAACTACTGAACTACAGGAGCTACTGAACCCCAGTAGCTACTGAACTCAAGAACTTCTGAACCCCAGTAGCTACTGAACCCCAGGAACTACTGAACCCAAGAACTACTGAACCCCAGTAGCTACTGAACCCCAGGAGCTACTGAACCCAAGGATCTACTGAACTCCAGTAGCTACTGAACCCAAGAACTACTGAACCCCAGTAGCTACTGAACCCCAGGAGCTACTGAACCCAAGGAGCTACTGAACCCCAGTAGCTACTGAACCCCAGAAACTACTGAACCTCAGTAGCTACTAAATCCCAGTAGCTACTGAAAACCAGGAACTACTGAACCCCAGTAGGTACTGAACCCCAGGAACTACTGAACCCCAGGAACAACAGGTACTACGGTACCTAACACTGAACCTAGTTTAATAAAACACGTAAGCAGACACTAAAACATTTAAGAAAATGTTTGGGTCCTGGACCTTGACGCCCCCAGGACCGAAGCGTTTTCTAACATGTCCTAGTGTTTACTTATGTGTTTTTTTCTAAACCAGCTTGTTGGTATCCATTACCAAGGTTTACACTACTGAAGGTAAACCACACAGGGAAGGATGTATACTAGGAATGTGGTCGAAAGACTGCTAGATTTACCTGTCATCTTACGTCACGGGTTTAACGCTTCCCCGTGAATACAAAATAATAATAATAATAATAATAATAATAATAATAATAATAATAATAATAATAATAATAATAATAATAGCAATATCATGGCTGTAACAATACAGAACTTGATAAACCTCGACACAGAACGAAATATGAAAAAAATAACTCCATATTGAGCGAAACATAGCTTGGTAAAAACTTCATATTTGTGGAAAATTGCATTTACTTGGATGTATCATTATATACATAACAGTAAATAAACATAGATAATTATCATTTATCAGTAAGACAAGCAGGAATTTGGGACACCTAGGTCGCAAAAAATGTCTGCCTTCGATACCTACCACTGTCATATCCACAAGTTGCTCTGGACCTATTAATTAAATGAATTATACATCACCAGGAATGCTGGTAAATATATAAATTTGTGGACTGTATAATAAAAATAATAAATGATTATATATATACACAATTACATAACAGAAGGAAAATATATCTTAATATCACTCACCAATTTGACTGGAGATTAATGTGTATCATACTCAGAAAACCTCACTCTAACTAAATCTATGAAAATAATGCTGGCCAGAATTACACACAAATCTAGAGAGCTTATCTGAGGTTCCTGGAGCTGTCTTGTCCAGTCGCCTGATATCTCAAGTTATGCAGGAATGCATATCCAACAATTTCGCCTCCTATTTGAGAGGTGTCAACCCAATTTTAACCTCTAGAGCACGAAAAATTCTTCCCATTACACTAACGTTGTATCCAATTCAAAATTAACAATGGCGACCCTCCTGCGCAGACGCAGGCTTTCCGTTTTTTATGACATAAATATTATTAAATACAGTATAGCCATGGGAAGTACAGTGCCTGCACTCTGAAGGAGGGGTGTTAATGTTGCAGTTTAAAAACTGTAGTGTAAATCACCCTTCTGGCAAGACAGTGATGGAGTGAATGATGGTGAAAGTTTTTCTTTTTCGGGCCGCCCTGCCTTGGTGGGAATCGGCCAGTGTGATAATAAAAAAAAATGGCCATCTATTTACATATAACTACTGTATTTCTGGAAAATATATACAGTATTTTCCACAATATTGAGCGAAACGTGGCTTGGTGAAAAACTCGAAACTGAGTGATACGCTGACCTAATAAAAACACCTTCAGCGTTATGTGCCTTCCCATTTTTGTTCTTGTCTTCAGTACGATTTCTGCCTTGATGGTTCTCAGAGTTGTGTGACTGGAGGAGCACTGGAGGAGCACTGGAGGAGCACTGGAGGAGCACTGGAGGAGGAGCACTGGAGGAGCACTGGAGGAGCACTGGAGGAGGAGCACTGGAGGAGGAGCACTGGAGGAGGAGCACTGGAGGAGGAGAACTGGAGGAGGAGCACTGGAGGAGGAACACTGGAGGAAAACACTGGAGGAGGAACACTGGAGGAGGAGAACTGGAGGAGGAACACTGGAGGAGGAGCACTGGAGGAGAAGAACTGGAGGAGGAGAACTGGAGGAGGAACACTGGAGGAGGAACACTGGAGGAGGAGCACTGGAGGAGGAGCACTGGAGGAGGAACACTGGAGGAGGAACACTGGAGGAGAACTGGAGGAGGAGCACTGGAGGAGGAACACTGGAGGAGGAGCACTGGAGGAGGAACACTGGAGGAGGAGAACTGGAGGAGGAGCACTGGAGGAGGAGCACTGGAGGAGGAACACTGGAGGAGGAGCACTGGAGGAGGAACACTGGAGGAGGAGAACTGGAGGAGGAACACTGGAGCAGGAGCTCTGGAGGAGGAGAACTGGAGGAGGAGAACTGAAGGAGGAACACTGGAGGAGGAACACTGGAGGAGGAGAACTGGAGGAGGAGCACTGGAGGAGGAGCACTGGAGGAGGAGAACTGGAGGAGGAGCACTGGAGGAGGAGAACTGGAGGAGGAGCACTGGAGGAGGAGCACTGGAGAGGGAGAACTGGAGGAGGAGCACTGGAGGAGGAACACTGGAGGAGGAGCACTGGAGGAGGAACACTGGAGGAGGAGAACTGGAGGAGGAACACTGGAGGAGGAGCACTGGAGGAGGAGCACTGGAGGAGGAGAACTGGAGGAGGAACACTGGAGGAGGAATACTGAGGAGGAGCACTGGAGGAGGAGAACTGGAGGAGGAGCACTGGAGGAGGAGAACTGGAGGAGGAACACTGGAAGAGGAGCACTGGAGGAGGAGCACTGGAGGAGGAGAACTGGAGGAGAAACACTGGAGGAGGAACACTGGAGGAGGAGCACTGGAGGAGGAGCACTGGAGGAGGAGCACTGGAGGAGGAGAACTGGAGGAGGAACACTGGAGGAGGAGCACTGGAGGAGGAGCACTGGAGGAGGAGAACTGGAGGAGGAACACTGGAGGAGAAACACTGGAGGAGGAGCACTGGAGGAGGAGAACTGGAGGAGGAACACTGGAGGAGGAGCACTGGAGGAGGAGAACTGGAGGAGGAGCACTGGAGGAGGAGCACTGGAGGAGGAACACTGGAGGAGGAGCACTGGAGGAGGAGCACTGGAGGAGGAGAAATAGAGGAGGAGCACTGGAGGAGGAACACTGGAGGAGGAGCACTGGAGGACTAGAACTGGAGGAGAAGCACTGGAGGAGGAACACTGGAGGAGGAGCACTGGAGGAGGAGCACTGGAGGAGGAGAACTGGAGGAGGAGCACTGGAGGAGGAGCACTGGAGGAGGAACACTGGAGGAGGAGAACTGGAGGAGGAGCACTGGAGGAGGGGCACTGGAGGAGGAGCACTGGAGGAGGAGCACTGGAGGAGGAGCACTGGAGGAGGAGAACTGGAGGAGGAGCACTGGAGGAGGGCACTGGAGGAGGAGCACTGGAGGAGGAACACTGGAGGAGGAGACTGGAGGAGGAGCACTGGAGGAGGAGCACTGGAGGAGGAGCACTGGAAGAGGAGCACTGTAGGAGGAACACTGGAGAAGGAGCACTGGAGGAGGAACACTGGAGGAGGAGCACTGGAGGAGGAGAACTGGAGGAGGAACACTGGAGGAGGAGAACTGGAGGAGGAGCACTGGAGGAGGAACACTGGAGGAGGAGCACTGGAGGAGGAGAACTGGAGGAGGAACACTGGAGGAGGAGCACTGGAGGAGGAGAACTGGAGGAGGAGCACTGGATGAGGAACACTATATGAGGAGCACTGGAGGAGGAGCACTGGAGGAGGAGCACTGGGGGAGGAGCACTGGAGGAGGAGCACTGGAGGAGGAGCACTGGAGGACGAGCACTGGAGAAGGAGCACTGGAGGACGAGCACTGGAGGAGGAGCACTGGAGGAGGAGCACTGGAGGAGGAGCACTGGAGGAGGAGCACTGGAGGAGGAGCACTGGAGGAGGAGCACTGGAGGAGGAGCACTGGAGGACGAGCACTGGAGGAGGAGCACTGGAGGACGAGCACTGGAGGAGGAGCACTGGAGGACGAGCACTGGAGGAGGAGCACTGGAGGAGGAGCACTGGAGGAGGAGCACTGGAGGACGAGCACTGGAGGAGCACTGGAGGAGGAGGACTGGAGGAGGAGCACTTGAGGAGGAGCACTGGAGGAGCACTGGAGGAGGAGCACTGGAGGAGGAGCACTGGAGGAGGAGCACTGGAGGAGGAGCACTGGAGGAGGAGCACTGGAGGAGGAGCACTGGAGGACAAGCACTGGAGGAGCACTGGAGGAGGAGCACTGGAGGACGAGCACTGGAGGAGGAGCACTGGAGGACGAGCACTGGAGGACGAGCACTGGAGGAGCACTGGAGGAGGAGCACTGGAGGAGGAGCACTGGAGGAGCACTGGAGGAGGAGCACTGGAGGAGGAGCACTGGAGGAGGAGCACTGGAGGAGGAGAACTGGAGGAGGAGCACTGGAGGAGGAGCACTGGAGGAGGAGCACTGGAGGAGGAGCACTGGAGGAGGAGAACTGGAGGAGGAGCACTGGAGGACGAGCACTGTAGGACGAGCACTGGAGGAGGAGCACTGGAGGAGGAGCACTGGAGGAGGAGCACTGGAGGAGGTGTGAGGGCACAAGGAGGTACAGACGAGCTACACAACAGGTGAAAGTTGGAAAAGTAAATAATCTCGGTTAGGTGTGAAAGATTTGCACCTCCATAATGAACACACACACACGCACACACCACCACACACATCACACACACACACACACACACACACACACACACACACACACACACACACACACATAACACTCACAAACACACACAGACACAACACACGCCGCTTAGGAAATCAGGTATGAACGCTATCCGGATCATAACTAAGCCAGGTACAAGTAAGCACAAGCAGGATGCTGGGCCAGAAAGTGTTCTGGAAAAGTACGGGATGTCATCGCGTATCGCGGCTCGTGACTGAATGGAAAAGAAGAGCAAAGAATTGAAGACACAATTAGATATAAGAGGCGTCAGTTACAGTAAAGATAGACAGAGAGGAAGGCCAGACGATGGTCAACAAACCTCCAGATCTCTCTCGGCTCATCCCCAGATCATCTGGTAGTAGGTTCAACTTAAGCCTCCCCCCAGATCATCTGACAGTAGGTTCAACTTAAGCCTCCACAATAACAAGCCCACACTTCCCATCCCACCTATATTATATTGATTATTTTATATATATGATTATCCGGCAATATAACCTGATCCACCTACCTCTGTAGCAATTATAACCCTCATCCACCTCCCTCTGTAGCAGTTATAACCCTGATCCACCTCCCTCTGTAGCAATTATAACTCTGATCCACCTCCCTCTGTAGCAATTATAACTCTGATCCACCTCCCTCTTTAACAACTATATCCCTGACTTCCTCTCTGTAACAACTCTAACTCTGACTCCCTCTGTGACAATGTACACACCAGTTCTTCCTCACCCCTCCTTTACAAATGAACGACATACAGTAGCGCTGGATATCGCAAATCAAAACTTAGTACAAGAAGGGAAGCTCAGAGAATGTTACACAAATGCAGATGGATTATCAAATAATAATGACGAATTAGAAAAGAAAATTGGATAGCAGAGTCAACCTCAAGCATAATTAGCTCTCATAGAGACAAAACTGAGCTGATAACAGATGCCATATTCCCTGAAGGATATCAGGTAATGAGAAAACAAAGAGGAAGGAGGGAATGGGAGTGAAATTTTGAAAAGATGAGAGGAATAGACAGAAATGATTTAAAATAACTACATAGTGGGCACAGTCAAGACTTGGGGGGCCCAAAGTAATAGCAGCAGTGATCTACAACCCACAGTCAAACAGAGGGACACTATGGGAGGAATATGAATTCAGTGAGCGCAAAGGCATCAAGAAGAACTTGTACAGCCAGAGTAAAGATGCTAATCATGGGAGATTTCAACCACAAATAGACTAAGAGAATTGGAAACCACAGGAAGACCAGAAACATGGAGAGCTAAGATGATGGAAGGGGTGGTAGAAAGCTTTATGTGTCAACATGTCAAGGCCACAAGAGAGAGAGAGAGAGAGAGAGAGAGAGAGAGAGAGAGAGAGAGAGAGAGAGAGAGAGAGAGAGAGAGAGAGAGAGAGAGAGAGAGAGAGAGAGAGAGAGATGAGAAGATGAATCAGCAAAACTGCATCTATTATTGACTAAGAGTAATTGATATATTGTGACATAAAAGTGAGAGGCTTCTACGTGGCAGCGACCAGACAGTTCTGAGTTTCCAACACCAAGTGAAGTTAAACATTGAAGGAAGTTTATCTGGTGGGCATAAGTCCAACCTTCTCTACTTCAGTGATATTAAAGGTGTCCCAATATCCTGCAAGCCCAGCCTCGTCTACCTCAAGGCACATAAAAAGGAATTGTGGAGGGAGGTCATGAGATTCTAATGGAGCAAAATATAAAAAATAATATATGTTCCGATGTCACATGATGTTACAAGTCTGCTGCCTCACTAAAGTAAACTTCCTTTACCCATTCTCCACATCGCTACCCGGGATAATTCCTACCCCAGATTTACACACCTTTGCCATCCTATTCTGCTCCATCCTTTCTAAATAGCCAAACCACTTCAACAACAATTCCCCTCCACTCTGCACTCTGGATTATACCACTCGTAATAACTCACCACCTAATTTTTGCATATTGTTGACACCACACATTGTTCTCCATCATAACATCTCCAATGTCTCCACCTTTCTTCACTGTCTCCACCTTTCTTCTTGCTCCACATCTCAACGCTCGTAATAACAGCGTCAGAACTACTATTCTCTGGTATATTCCTGTTTTTGCCTCTGATAAATTTCTTTCCACTGGTACCTCAATACTTTACCTACCTTTTCTCCCTTGTCTATATTTGGCGAACCCGAGAGTGGTTCTGAGGGGTTCTAAATGTCGAGTAACCCGCTTCTTGTGCGGAGTTGCGCATGCCTGCAAACCCACCGGCGCAGATAACACCCTTTGCTGTCGATCAGTCACCCTTGTCACCTTTCTATACACAGCCAAGGACTGTGCTCTTTCTGCGCCTCCGGCGGCCACGGAGGAGGGAGGATCACCTAACGAAAGTGGCACGCACACACGCCACTTACTGACACAAATAATACCTCGCGTCTGATATGCAACAAGTGGAATATTGATACAGTGATGAGGTGGGACTGGAAATTCCTAACGGTAATGTAGGCTCGGTTAAGGGCACTTCCTATCAAGACCTAGGGCCACGAAAACCATGCGAGTCTGGAATTAGGAACGACTGAGACGGTTTCGGTCGATTGTGGCTCCGACTCTTCCTTAGACGAGAGCTTTCAACTTTGCCAGAATATAGGAGAAAAAGGCACAATGCCGTGACTGGAACATTACCGGGGATCGATTCCCCGGTATTGCTGGAAAACATTAGGGACCTAATGTCCCTGTTCACCCATAAGTAAAATGGGTACCTGGTATTAGTATATGGGTGTGGGTCGCATCCTGGGACAAAACTGACCTAATTTGCCCGAAATGCTCTGAATAACAAGCGGCTTTCTATATAGTAGTATGTCATTGATGTCAGCTATGGTCTGTATACCTTGTACATATATTTGTAGAAATAAAGATATATTATTATTATTATTATTATTATTATTATTATTTATTATTATCATTATTATTATTATTATTACCAAAACCAAGAGGTAAACGTGACAGGAACAATACACAGATAACCCGCACATGGGTAGACAGAAACCTGTGCCAACGTTACGGTCTGGTTCAGACCACTAACTAGTAACAGGAGAAAATAGCACAATTTAGCTTTCATAACAGAATGATACATTGTTTGTGCGGAAATGACTGACACTTGAGAGCATATTTAAAAGTCCAGAGTTATGCAGAACATTTTGGAAGTTCTGGGTGACTAGTTGCTAGTCTAAGTCGGACCAAAACATCGTCATAAGCTCCAGTCTCCTATGTTTGTAGATGAATGGTTCAGAGAACCGACATGTTGATAAATTAGACACATGTGCAACTCTTGGCTATCTTTATTGAGGAAACGTTTCCTCAGTAAAGATACCCAAGAGTTGCACATGTGTCTAATTTATCATCAGTCTCCTATGTGCTGGTTATATGTGTATTTAACACATATAACCAGCTACACACCAGCCAACTACCTCGACGGGATGGCACTGTACGTTGCAACAACCGTAGACTACTGGTGTGGGACATTAGTGTCTACCTAACCGAATACCTACATCGTTTACCTAGCCCATGTCTACATGACATGTTGAAGAATTGAGACACTTATGCAACATATGGGAATCTTTTACTGAGGAAATGTTTCGCCACACAGTGGCTTCATCAGTCCAATACAAAGCAGGAAGGTGTAAGGAGAGGAGGAGTTCAGGTAATCAGTCCCTCAGCCTGGAATCGATGTGTTTAGTCCATCACTCTTGTAGGAGGTACAGCATAGGGCCAGAGAGGTGGCTTATATACTGGCTTATATAATGGCTTATATACTGGCTTATATACTGGCTTATATACTGGCTTATATACTGGCTAATATACTGGCTTATATACTGGCTTATATACTGGCTTATTACATGGCTTATATACTGACTTATATACTGCTTATATACTGGCTTATATACTGGCTTATATACTGGCTTATATACTGGCTTATATGACATTAAGCTCAGGTAGCACCTCAAGTCACAAGCTCCTGGGCCTCTCCTAACCATCTACAAGCTTTTCCTCATCTCTTTATCCTAATTTAACACTGGTGAAGTATTCCTGGCGATTCTGAAAACTTTTGCAATAAGGCAACGCTCTTCTTGCCGAATAAGGCAAGCGAAAATTTGTGTATGTAGTTTCGCAAGAATCATTCTGATCCTAACGAAAAAAATATATTTTATTGTGTTTGTTTATTATGAAATTATTGTAAACTTATCAAAAATAAATTTAGTTGGATTAAGCTAAATTAAATTGTGCTTGTTATAATAAGGCTAGGTAAGTTTTCTAAGACACTTTTGGTACAAAATTATTAATTAATGAAAAAAAATATCTTTGAACGTATAAGAGAAAATTTTAGAAAGGACTTAATTTTAAATGAGTTCTTGCTAATTGACCAGTTTTACCTATTCTGTACGACATATATATATATAAATGGTTGAGAATTAAGCATTTTTCAGTTCTGATATTCACTTATCACGAGACATAATATTTTGGGAACAGCGACGTCAAAAATCGAAAATTATGAAATGACCACAACAAACCAAAGAAGTGGAAGTGGAAGTAAGACGTGATAAACACGGGTGATAAATACGGGTGATAACCACGGGGGATAAACACGGGTGATACACACGGGTGATAAACACGGGTGATAAAGACTGCGGTTACTGACTTACCTGTGGGTGTATTTGTACAGGTGTTGAGTGAGTGAGACACACACAGGTGTGCTGCAGGTGTGCTCAGCACTACCTTACAACCACTCATATACTCACGTCACATCTACGCTAACTTGTCACTCTAATCTCGCTAGCTCTTTCTTCTGGGAGCTAATAACCAGCACGAGAGAGTGAGAGGGTTCATCCAGGCACTCCCAACGACTAAATTATCCCCAGGGAGGAACGCTGAAGAGGCGCTAGCCCTGCGTATCTCTGGAGTGGCGGTTGCTGCGGACGCGACGGGCCGTCAGTAGAGCGTGCAGGGTCCGGACCGGGTCAGCTGTGTGACCGCTCACGCAACTGAGTATGTCCAGAAGCAGGAACCCGCAGAGAGATGCCAGCGGCACATGGCCCCTCCGAACTCCCTAGCCAAGATAGGACCACCTAAGATTTGCAGCCGTTAATCTGAGGCACGAAGCATACTGTAAACCCTCCTATGTCTTATTTAGGGATCTAGATGAGGTATCATGGATAGATCACTGGGTTTGGGTCCCGAAGAGGGAGCTACGAGTAATCCACGCTATATTTATACATCAATCCAAGAGTACAGACATAATGCGCCTGACATGAGGGAAGAGGTGTACATGTGAATGGGTGTAATGCTAAACTCTCCTGTGTCTGGTTCTGTGCCCGTGTCCTTTGTCCTGTTTCTTGGTTTGCTGGCGTCTCATGTGTCCAGATGATTCTTGGTTCCTGTGTCCCTCGGGTATATGTATCCCTAGTGTCATTTGATACTCATGAGCTGTGTTCGTGCGCCTGTCTGTGCTGGGATGTGTTCATGGTAATGTGGTGTTATGTAGCTGGTGTCCTTGTTTGTGCTGTGTCCCTTGTCTTGTCCTGTGTTTTTCCTGTGTCTTGTGTCCCTGTCTTGTGTCCTGTGTTCTTGTATGTTTGGTCCCTGTGCCCTTGTGTCTTGTGTCTGTCTTGTGCCCAATGTCTTTGTTCTGTGTCCCTGTTTGTCCCTGTCTTGTGTTCTGTGTCCCTGTGTCTTGTGTCCCTGTGTCTTGTGTCCCAATGTCTTGTGTTGTGTCCCGTGTTCTTTTCTGTGTTCCTTGTTATTGTGTCCTGTGTTCTGTGTCTTGTGCCCATGTTTTGTTGTCCCTGTCTTGGTTCCCTGTGTCCTGTGTCCTGTGTTCTTGTATATTGTGTCCTGTGTTCTTGTGTCCTGTGTCCTTGTATTGTGTCCTGTCTCTGTGTTTGTGTCCCTGCGTCTTGTGTCCCATCTGTGTTTGTGTCCCTGTGTCTTGTGTCCCTGTGTCTTGTGTCCCATGTCTTGTCTGTGTCTGTCCCTGTGTTTTGTCCTGTGTCTTGTTGGTTCTTGTACCTGTGTCTGTGTTCCTGTGTCTTGTGTCCTGTGTCTTGGTCCTGTGTCTTGTTCTTGTCCTGTGTCCTTGTGTCCCTGTGTTCCTGTGTCTTGTGTCCCTTTTCGTGTGTCTTGTGTCCCTGTGTCCTTGTGTCCTGTGTCCCTGTATCTTGTGTCCTTGTGTTCTGTGTTGTAGTGTGAGGAATATATACATCACCAGGTGTTTATATCTGAGTGTATATACATCAAGAGGTGTATATATCACGGTACACATGCATCAAGAGGTGTGTATATACATTACGATTTTTTTATTAACACATCGGCCATTTCTCGCCGAGGCAGGGTGATCCGAATAAGAAGAAACACTTTCACCATGATTCACTCCATCACTGTCTTGCCAGAGGCACGCCTACATTACAGTTCAGAAAACTGCAACATCAACATCCCTCCTTCAGAGTGCAGGCACTGTACTTCCCACCTCCAGGACTCAAGTCCGTCCGACTAACCGGTTTCCCTGAATCCCTTCATAAATGTACCTTTGCTCACACTCCAACA
Source organism: Cherax quadricarinatus (assembly GCF_026875155.1). Classification (NCBI taxonomy): domain Eukaryota; kingdom Metazoa; phylum Arthropoda; class Malacostraca; order Decapoda; family Parastacidae; genus Cherax; species Cherax quadricarinatus. Next base: position 29,248,424 of record NC_069442.1, read on the forward strand.
GCGCGTCAAGTCATAAAAACTATTTGTCTCCACTCGTTCTTAACACGCTCATGCACGCTTGCTTAAAGTCTAAGCTCTCGCACATAAAACTTCCTATACCCCCCTCCCTCCAACCTTTCCTAGGACGACCCCTGCCCTGCCTTCCTTCTTTCCTTCCACTACAGATTTATACGCCCTCCAAGTCATTCTGTTTCATTCCATCTTCCCTAAATGTCCAAACCGCCTCGATAACCCCTCCTCTGCCCTCTGGATAATACTTTTAGAAACCACGCACTTCCTTTAATCTCCGGGCTACGGATTCTTTGCTTAATACTCACACCACACATTGCCCTCAGACACATCTCCACTGTCTCCAGCCTTCTCCTTGTTGCAACATTCACCACCCATGCTTCACACCCATATAAAACGTTGGCACCACTAGACTATCACCCATTCCCCTATTTGCTTCCAAAGATAACGTTCTTTGTTTCCACAGACTCTTTAGTGCACTACTCACCTTTCCTCCCCTTCCCCTCATCAATTCTATGTTTCATCTCATCTTTCATAGACCCGTCTAGTGACAAGTCCACTCACACAATATCTAAATATATTCACTTTCCTCCATACTTCCTCCCTCCAGTCTCATATCCAACCATTCATTACTTAAACTTTTTGTTATCCTCATCAAGACTGGGCAGGCGATGCAAAATGCCGCCAATAAAAAGTAGGGGCGCCATTGGTACACTAAGAGAAAACACCATAAGTGTCCGGGGCCCAAAACTGTTCAACAGCCTCCCATCAAGCATTAGGGGAATTGCCAATAAACCCCTGGCTGCCTTCAAGAGAGAGCTGGACAGATACCTAAAGTCGGTGCCGGATCAGCCGGGCTGTGGCTCGTACGTCGGACTGCGTGCGGCCAGCAGTAACAGCCTAGTTGATCAGGCCCTGATCCATCGGGAGGCCTGGTCGTGGACCGGGCCGCGGGGGCGTTGATCCCCGGAATAACCTCCAGGTAACCTCCAGGTAACCTTGCTCTTTCCTATTTTCACTTTCAATTCCCTTCTTTTACATGCCCTACCAAACCCGTCCACCAACCTCTGCAACTTCTCTTCAGAATCTCCCAAAACACAGTGTCATCAGCAAAAAACAACTGTAACAACTCTCACTCTGTGTTAGATTCTTTATCTTTCAATCCCACACCTCTTGCCAACACCCGAGCATTCACTTCTCTTGCTATCCTGTCTATAAATATATTGAACAACTATGGTGACATCCTTGTCTAAGGTCTACTTTTACTGGGAAATAATTTCCGACATACTCTAACCTGATCTTCACTATCCTCATGAAAACTCTTCACTGCTTTCAATAACCTACCACCTATTCCATACATTTGCAATATCTGCCACATTGATAATAATAATAATAATAATAATAATAATAATAATAATAATAATAATAATAATAATAATAATAATAATAATAATAATAAAAATAATAAAAATAATTCTGATAATAATAATAATCTTTATTTCTACAAGTACATGTACAAGGTATATAGGCCTAGCTGACATCAGTGATATAGTACTCTATGGAGAGCCGCTTGTTATGTAGAGCATATGCCGCAAATTAAGTCAATTTTGTCCCAAGGATGCGACCCACACCACGAGTTTCTTTCCCCAATTTACACCGACGTTCAAAGTTTGATGCCGATTTGATGAGGTGTTCTCGTATTGTGGACGAAAATCTGAGGAGGAAAAGAAAAGGCTATAGAATGCTACTTTAATTTACCCCCATTGTCTTAATAAATATAAAGGGATACCTGGGTTAACAAATATGAGAGGATACCTGAAAATTACGGTGCGTGGGCAGACTATGATAAAAGTTGTCGGGTCATTTTTGTCATGGAAGTATTCTCTCCGTCGATTATATGGTGATTTAAATGTGATTAAAAGTAGCCATGCGAGCCTGGGTTGGTTGTGTAAGTTGTACCACCCATACTGTGTGTGTGTGTGTGTGTGTATGTGTGTGTGTGTTGTATGGGTGGGAGAATATGTGTGTCGAGAGTTTGTGAGGACCGGTGGGCCGAGCCTGCACACACACACACACACACACACACACACACACACACACACACACACACACACACACATAACACACACACACATACACACACACACACACACACACACACACACACACACACACACACACACACATACACCAACACACACACACACACACACACACACTACACACACACACACACACACACACACACACACACACACACACACACACACGCACACACAGTGACTTGTACAAAGAAACTTTTGACGACGTTTCGGACAGTTTTAGACCACTAACTAGTCGACAAATTAGACACACATTGCGGACACGTATCGCCCCACAGTGGCTTCTGATACTTACTATTTTTCAACTGGATTAATAAAGCCACTGTGTGGGCGAAACTTTTCCACGATAAAGATAATCATTAGCTAATCGTATGTGCTAGTTATTTGTATATTGTTCTAGTCGACGTTTAGCTCAAAATATAGTGTGGATGGATCTCTTCAATGTTAACCCAAGAGACTTTAAAATGAGTTGAGAAGTAACTTCACTTCTACAGGAAGTAGAACAAGGTGTCGTAACTGGTGAAGTCAGTACGGGGATGTGTGATGGTGTTCTCATCTCCCTACTGAAGCATCCCGGTGAAGGCTGACCCATCCTGTGTGACGGTGTTCTCATCTCCCTACTGAAGCATCCCGGTGAAGGCTGACCCATCCTGTGTGATGGTGTTCTCATCTCCCTACTGAAGCATCCCGGTGAAGGCTGACCCATCCTGTGTGATGGTGTTCTCATCTCCCTACTGAAGCATCCCGGTGAAGGCTGACCCATCCTGTGTGATGGTGTTCTCATCTCCCTACTGAAGCATCCCGGTGAAGGCTGACCCATCCTGTGTGATGGTGTTCTCATCCCCCTACTGAAGCATCCCGGTGAAGGCTGACCCATCCTGTGTGACGGTGTTCTCATCTCCCTACTGAAGCATCCCGGTGAAGGCTGACCCATCCTGTGTGACGGTGTTCTCATCCCCTACTGAAGCATCCCGGTGAAGGCTGACCCATCCTGTGTGTAGTGTTCTCACCTCCCTACTGAAGCATCCCGGTGAAGGCTGACCCATCCTGTGTGATGTGTTCTCATCTCCCTACTGAAGCATCCCGGTGAAGGCTGACCCATCCTGTGTGATGGTGTTCTCATCTCCCTACTGAAGCATCCCGGTGAAGGCTGACCCATCCTGTGTGATGGTGTTCTCATCTCCCTACTGAAGCATCCCGGTGAAGGCTGACCCATCCTGTGTGACGGTGTTCTCATCTCCCTACTGAAGCATCCCAGCGCAGGCTTACCCATCCTGTGTGATGGTGTTCTCATCTCCCTACTGAAGCATCCCAGCGCAGGCTTACCCATCCTGTGTGACTCAGAATGACAGAAAAATACAATAAACAATTGTATCTATGTTCGTACCATACAGGAGATGGTAGCAGCACACTGCAGGTGTATGTAATTTCTTTAAGGTAATTCCGGACAACCATGCAACATAAATCTGTGAAATTTAGCTGTAATCTGCCAAGCTTGAGTGTATGTTGTTATTGATTTATTCATCATGGGAAAAAAAATCAAGTAGCGTGAATCCTCCCAAATTTTAATAATATAATGAACGTCCAGTTGATCATCCATACTATCTTTTAAAAACTGTTAGTGCTTAAATCATTCGTGTGTTTGACTCCAGTTCACATGTATATATTCGTATGTGACTTTGTATATGTGTGATAAGTGAGGCTGTTGGGCAACATTTGGGAATCTTTATTCTGGAAAAGTTTCGCCACCAAATGGCTTCTTCAGTCCAGTACAGAGAAGAACGGTGGAAGACGAGGAGGAGGAGTTTGAGTAATCAGTCCCTCAGCCTTGAATCAATGTGTTCAGTCCATGTACTCACCTATTTGTGGTTGCAGGGGGTCGAATCACAGCTTCTGGCCCCGCCTCTTCACTGGCCGCTACTGTGTGTGTGTGTAAGAGCACTTGACTCTGTCCACTACTAGAGTTACTGAGATTCTCAAGCATATCTTCACTCAGTGACTATACATTGATCCATATTTTATTAAACAGGGAGGTTATAGTGAAAGAGTATGTTCTGTTTAGGAATATACACTAATAGTCTTCTAAGTCGTTAAACCCCTTTGGAATATAAGCGAGTTAGAAGGTTTCTAAGCTGATTCCTGATACTATGACTGATATATCTCTACGAATCCAGGCTCGTGCTCCGAACTGATAAATAATAATAACAATGATATTAATAATAATAAATAATAATAATAATAATAATAATAATAATAATAATAATAATAATCTTAATAATCTTTATTTCTACAAGTACATGTACAAGGTATACAGGCCTAGTTGATATCAATGACATACTACTGCCCGAAATGCAGAGCATTTCGGGCAAATTAGGTCAGTTTTGTCCCAGGATGCAACCCACACCAGTCGACTAACGCTCAGGTACCCACGTTACTGATGGGTGAACATAGACAACCGGTGTTAAGAAACATGCCCATTGTTTCTACCCTCGCTCGGAATCGAACCCTTGCAGTGTGAAGAAAGAGTTTTAGCCATCAGGCCAAGGGCCACCAAGGTAATGTATCCGGGGCCAAACTTGTTTGTGTCTGGTGGTTAACGAAAGAACTAATGGTAACTGCTTTCTTGTTCCTTGAAGAATGTCACGCTTGGTGATGGGTCGGTGGTAGGGGAGAGAATGGTAGTTGAAAGGTCCCGCTAATAGGCATGTCTGGGGTATTAGGGGCACTTAAAGGCTCCGGTGATAGGCATGTGTGCGTGTGGGGGCATAGGAATGGTCATTAAGTATGCAGGAGTGAGGCGCAGGTCATCCAGATAGGCTTGTAACAACTCCCATAGATGTTGTGGATGACGCTCGCTGCTCGCTCCCACGCCCACCTGCACACGCCCACCTGCACACGCCCACCTGCACACGCCCACCTGCACATTGACACCTGTATTATGCCTCTACCCCGCCCTCTTGGTCTAAAAGCTGATTCACAGAGTTGTATCCAAATGGACTCAGGTACTACGGTGGTTTAAAACACTCGTTCTTATAACGAAGAATTTCAAGTCGTACCTTTATTAAATACTGGTGGAAGTGCATCTCTATATGTCTTGAAGAAACTCTCCTTAGGGCGAAACGTCGTCCCACAGAAAGACTTGTTCTGTTATACATTTCATTTATCTGTGTGGTAAATATGTTCTCCAGAGTAACACTGAAATTATTTGGAGAAAGACACAGTGTAACACGTCCCAGGACCGAAACACGTTTCGGTCCTGGGACCTTGGTCACTCCAGGTCCAAGAACCGAAACGTTTCTATTCAAATATACTAGTGTTTGCTTCTTGTGTTGTTTTCCTGCGACCTGTCAGTCAGTATCACATAACATTGTTTCTACCAGTGCTAACGCCGTTTGCTAGACACACCAGTCAAGAAGATCACCATAGCAATCACTCCAGCACAGATGTCAGTGTAAACATCTACACCATTCCTAGAGAGACTGAGAGAAATATCACGAGACGTTAACCATAACAAAATGCTTCTTGATTACTTCTCTTCTGACTCTCGCTCGTTTGTGACTTGACAATGGATCAGGAGACTGGTGTTGCCTGTACATCAACCTTTCATTTCATTCAGTTTTTCCCCTCTAAGAGCGGGTGTTGTGCGCAGTGTTGCAGCCAAGGTGTTGCGGCTTTTGTAAATCTTGTTATGCTTGGCGCACACATGGCATTAATAAGCATGTGTAATGTAAGGAGATAATTATGGCCAAGTTATGACTTGGAAAACACTAACTTAATCATCAGGGAGCGAGACACGGGTGTATGTGTGTGTGTGTGTGTGTGTGTGTGTGTGTGTGTGTGTGTGTGTGTGTGTGTTGTCCGTCAGAAGATATTGTCTTCGTCTCTTTGTACCGTCCCTGTCCCCATTGCCTATATATACTTGCTTCCTCACTCTCGTGTGTCAGTGTGACTTGTAAATGGTCGAAGTAGGAGCGAAACGTCATCATAACCTTGCCCCTCCTAAGTGCGGGTTATTTGTGCATCGTCTCCTGGCAGGGGTCTGTGTCAGCTGGTATCCCGCTCTGTGACTAGGAAACCCCTGGCTGACACAGCAGCTACCTGTTCCAGAAACACTTATCCCCCTCTCCCCGCGTCTTAATATGCAAATAATGAACCAAGGAAGCTTCTAATCCTAATTTCGACAGCATAGAACAGAACTTAGGGACTTTTACCCCTCGCTTCAGGTCTTGCGAAATTACTACCGCTGCTTGGAATAACACTGTAATATTTTGCAATAATTTGCGACTCTTGTCTTACCTTACGTCACCTCACCACCCAGTACCTGCCCACTCCACTTCTGCAATCAGTAAATCCGTCTCGTGTTCCCTATAAGACTATTGAACAAGCCAGTGATCACTGTTGCCTTGGGCCCTCGTAGTGTCGACTGCTACTCCTCCTTATGTGTAGATGAATAGCTTCAAAGAACCGACAAGTTCGCCACTCAGTGGTTTCCTCTGTCCAGTACAGAGAAGACTGGTTGAAGATCAGAAGGAGTTTGAGGTAATCAGTCCCTCAGCCTGGAGTCGATTTAATCAGGCCATCAATATTGATCGATGGACTGAACACATCGACTCCAGGCTGAGGGACTGATTGCTGCCTCCTTCTCCTTCTCATCTTTCACCGTTCTTCCCTGTATTGGACTGAAGAAGCCACTGGCTGGCGAAGCGTTTCCTCAACAAAGATTCCTAAATGTTGCACAAGTGTGTCATTCTTCAACAGAGCTCTGCGGCCGAGACGCTGGTGCAATTGCATCAGCTGGACGAGACATCAGGAAGGGCAAGAGGGTCGTACGGTAGCCCAAGTCGTTTAAATTCGAATTACATCATTTAATTACATGATGTGGAGCTTACACAGGTGTATTCACGCACAGTCACGCCTCTTTTCTCGCATAATATAACACCTAAATTGCTTTAATTAATGTCTCCCGCGCACACATGTTGTATAAAGAGAGGCGGACACCTCAGTAAATGACTTCTCCAACTCGAGGCTTTTACGACAGAGGATGTGTTTAAGAGTTAACTCAGGCAGACACACGTAATGCCTGACTGTCATTGCTTAAGTTTCTGCTAGTTGACTTAATGTGTCCTCTGTCCCCACCTCCCAGGAGCACCTCCAGGAGCACCTCCGTCACCTCCACACCCACCTCACTCCATATTTTTTACTACACGGATTTTGGTATAACAAATCCGGTACTGTATCCAAGCATTCACAGTCTAAATAAAGTCAGTCTCTGAGCAATGAGGATCTGTTCTTATAACTCTCTCTCTGTATCTTCCTTTTATTTTATTCTATGGTATACTTTTATTAATTTTCTTTATTTACCTACTTCCATCCACTCTCCATACTCATACCTTGTAAGTACAAAGTAGGCGAATTCAATTACGTATTTAGCAATGGGGGCAGAGGTTTGTTCATAGTCTTGTACATTTATTGTATGTGTTTATAGTGTATTATACACTGTATGAGTGTATAATACAAACAAGGCGATGAACTTTAGCACCGTCTTCTCTAGACTACAAATATTGGCGTCACATCAATAGTAATGACTGAGTTGCATCACTCTACACCTTGATAAACACTCACTTGTTTCAGAAAAGGTCACTTCTTCTAGCAGTTGATCGCAGTTATCTTCCAACTTGTAACATAGTTAAATTATGATATCCCTTTCTCACTATTCCCGACGCCAAGATAACCTTGTTTACCTTTCTCACTATTCCCGACATCAAGATAATCCTGTTACCTTCTCACATTTCCGACGCAAGTAACCTTGTTTACTTTCTCACTATTCCCGACGCAAGTAACCTTGTTTACCTTTCTCACTATTCCCGACGTCAAGATAACCTTGTTTACCTTTCTCACTATTCCCGACACCAAGATAACCTTGTTTACCTTTCTCACTATTCCCGACGTCAAGATAACCTTGTTTACCTTCACAAAGCTTGAAAAAAATATATGTTTAGCCTCGTATCTCATCTCCAGCCTCGTTAATAACATTCACCTTCATCTAATTTTTTTTAAGACACGGAAACGATTCTACAGACACATATTTCAACTTTAAACAAATGTTTTAATTATTTTTTTGCATTTCATCGTCTAGATATTTTGAAAAAATCTTTCAAAAACGGTATTTTTTGGTGGGTTGGGCACTGGCTTACTAGTTTTACGACTGGCTTACCGTGGGTTCCTACTCTCCTGTTCGGTGATCACTTTCTGGTTATTATTTATTAACACTTACTAGTGTAGTAGTGGTAGTATTCTTGACTGGTGGTGAATAGGTGACATGTAGCGTTAATCACCATCACGTAGTCTTTACGAAGCTTTAATGACCTTCATGTGATGGTTAGGAGGCTTTAATAACTTTGGAGCAGTGGTTAGGAGGGTTTAATGACCCTCGTGTAGTGGTTAGGAGGGGTTAGTGACCCTCGTATAGTGGTTAGGAGGGGTTAATGACCATCGTACAGTGGTTAGGAGGGGTTAGTGACCCTCGTGTAGTGGTTAGCAGGCTTTAATGACCTTCGTGTAGTGGTTAGGAGGCTTTAATGACCTTCCTGTAGTGGTTAGGAGGCTTTAATGACCTTCCTGTAGTGGTTAGGAGGCTCTAATGACCTTCCTGTAGTGGTTTGGAGGGTTTTTAAAGACCTTCGTGTAGTGGTTAGGAGGCTTTAATGACCTTCATGTAGTGGTTAGGAGGCTTTAATGACCTTCCTGTAGTGGTTAGGAGGGTTTAATGACCTTCATGTAGTGGTTAGGAGGCTTTAATGACCTTCATGTAGTGGTTAGGAGGCTTTAATGACCTTCCTGTAGTAGTTAGGAGGCTTTAATGACCTTCCTGTAGTGGTTAGGAGGCTTTGATAACCTTCCTGTAGTGGTTAGGAGGGTTTAATGACTTCATGTAGTGGTTAGGAGGCTTTAATGACCTTCATGTAGTGGTTAGGAGGCTTTAATGACCTTCCTGTAGTGGTTAGGAGGCCTTAATGACCTTCCTGTAGTAGTTAGGACGCTTTAATGACCTTCCTGTAGTAGTTAGGAGGCTTTAATGACCTTCCTGTAGTGGTTAGGAGGCTTTGATGACCTTCCTGTAGTGTTTAGGAGGGTTTAATGACCTTAATGTAGTGGTTAGGAGGCTTTAATGACCTTCATGTAGTGGTTAGGAGGCTTTAATGACCTTCATGTAGTGGTTAGGAGGCTTTAATGACCTTCATGTAGTGGTTAGGAGGCTTTAATGACCTTCCTGTAGTGGTTAGGAGGGTTTAATGACCTTCGTGTAGTGGTTAGGAGGCTTTAATGACCTTCATGTAATGGTTAGGAGGCTTTAATGACCTTCATGTAGTGGTTAGGAGGCTTAATGACTTCATGTGTGGTTAGGAGGCTTTAATGACCTTCATGTAGTGGTTAGGAGGCTTTAATGACCTTCCTGTAGTGGTTAGGAGGCTTTAATGACCTTCCCGTAGCGGTTAGGAGGCTTTAATGATCTTCATGTAGTGGTTAGGAGGCTTTAATGACCTTCATGTAGTGGTTAGGAGGCTTTAATGACCTTCCTGTAGTGGTTAGGGGGCTTTAATGACCTTCCTGTAGTGGTTAGGACGCCTTAATGATCTTCATGTAGTGGTTAGGAGGCTTTAATGATCTTCATGTAGTGGTTAGGAGGCTTTAATGACCTTCCTGTAGTGGTTAGGAGGCTTTAATGATCTTCATGTAGTGGTTAGGAGGCTTTAATGATTCTTTGTAGTGGTTAGGAGGCTTTAATGATCTTCATGTAGTGGTTAGGAGGCTTTAATGAACTTCATGTAGTGGTTAGGAGGCTTTAATGACCTTCCTGTAGTGGTTAGGAGGCTTTAATGATCTTCATGTAGTGGTTAGGAGGCTTTAATGATCTTCATGTAGTGGTTAGGAGGCTTTAATGACTTCATGTAGTGGTTAGGAGGCTTTAATGAACTTCCTGTAGTGGTTAGGAGGCTTTACTTTTAATGACTTACCTGTAGTGGTTAGGAGGCTTTAATGATCTTCATGTAGTGGTTAGGAGGCTTTAATGACCTTCTTGTAGTGGTTAGGAGGGTTTAATGACCTTCATGTAGTGGTTAGGAGGCTTTAATGACCTTCATGTAGTGGTTAGGAGGCTTTAATGACCTTCATGTAGTGGTTAGGAGGCTTTAATGACCTTCATGTAGTGGTTAGGAGGCTTTAATGACCTTCATGTAGCGGTTAGAAGGCTTTAATGACCTTCATGAAGTGGTTAGGAGGCTTTAATGACCTTCATGTAGTGGTTAGGATGGTTTAATGACCTTCCTGTCGTGGTTAGGAGGCTTTAATGACCTTCATGTAGCGGTTAGGAGGCTTTAATGACCTTCATGTAGTGGTTAGGAGGCTTTAATGACCTTCATGTAGCGTTTAGGAGGCTTTAATGACCTTCATGTAGTGGTTAGGAGGCTTTAATGACCTTCCTGTAGTGGTTAGGAGGCTTTAATGACCTTCCTGTAGTGGTTAGGAGGCTTTAATGACCTTCATGTAGTGGTTTAGGAGGGCTTTAATGACTTCCTTGTAGTGGTTAGGAGGCTTTAATGACCTTCGTGTAGTGGTTAGGAGGCTTTAATGACCTTCCTGTAATGGTTAGGAGGCTTTAATGACCTTCATGTAGTGGTTAGGAGGCTTTAATGACCCTCATGTAGTCGACAGGTATTAAACTTAGTCAACTAACCTTCTCAGAAACAAGGTTTATATATTATTATATTAGATTTTATATCATATACTATTAATTATCATAATTTAATACATATATTATATATTGATAGATGAATGTCTATCAGGTATACACCAATAGATACATATCTATCAGGGTATACACCGATAGATGTATGTCTATCAGGGTATACATACACTGAGAGTTTCTTACGAACATTTAAGACATACAAAGGAGAAATTAATAGGAACTTGTGTGGAAACTGATGTCCTAATTTCATCAATTAAAATACCAAATGGGCCACACGGCCAGAAACCATATCAAGGACCATTCATAAACTCTGTCACAACAGAAATTGAAAGTTTCAATCCAATCAGAAGAGGCATTCTGTAGTTACCTGGGATTCCAAGTCTGTGATAGTAAACTGACGATTTTTTATTTATTTAGCCTACACCATTTTTTTAGGCCTATAATGTGCATCATCCGCTAAGGTTTGCAGATAACTAGAAAAGGCATTCCCAAGCTTTTTCAAGAAAATTATGGATAAATTGGCAATTATACATTCCAATTACAGCCCCAGTTTTCCTTTTTATGTAGGATGCATCAATGGTGAAAACTGGAAGTCAACTGGAACACCTTTTTCTCGAGGCATTGCAGAGAAACCCAAATAGAGAACGAGCTATTTAAAGTTGTCCAGAGAGCGCCTGTACCTGCTAGTAGTTGCAGGAACCTTTGTCTAGTTGCGGTGCAACAGTGTTGGTAACTTGAAGATGTTCGAGTGTAACCTTCACAAGGCATAAAGGAAAACTTTGGAGGAAATGATAGTTTTCCCGTTGAGGGATGCTGGGGATAATCCTGTTCAGTGGATGCCGGTGGTATGAGTTGATGTCCGTTCAGGCATGACTGGGGAGTTTTCCCGTTGAGGGATGCTGGGGATAATCCCGTTCAGGGATGCCGGGGAGTTATGCCGTTCAGGGATGCTGGGGAGTTATGCCGTTCAGGGATGCTGGGGAGTTATGCCGTTCAGGGATGCGGGGAGTTATGCCGTTCAGGGATGCTGGGGAGTTATGCCGTTCAGGGATGCTGGGGAGTTATGCCGTTTAGGGATGCTGGGGACTTATCCCGTTCAGGGATGCTGGAGTCATCCAGTTCAGGGATGCTGGAATGATTAACCAACTTCCCAGAATCATTCAGGCCACTGACCTCCCACCTGTGGTCAGTCTGACGTAGTCCGCATTATGAAAAATATGCGAATAAGGCGCCTATTATACTACTACTACTACTACTACTACTACTACTACTACTACTACTAATAATAATAATAAATAATAATAATAATAATAATAATAATAATAATAATAGCAATAATTTTTATTTCAGCATCATACAATGTCTGTACAGATATGGGGGACATTTAAGTGTGCATGCAGAAAGCCCAAAGTTATGCTGAGCATTTTGGTGTGTAAGCGAGCTTGTCCTACATACACGCCTGAGGTGGCTGGTCCAGGACACTCATAGACACAATGTATCCAAAGCTTCAACACCAAGAGCTGAGCTCACTGTGTTGAACAGTGTCAGTGTTCCGATCTTTTCCTACACTTCTGCACATTTTGAACTTTTCTGATCTAAACTAAGGCTCCCTTTACCTGTCACCTGTCACCTGTCACCTGCCACCCTAGCCTCCCACACTGTCTCTCACTGTCTTTTCTGCTTGTCGTAAGGAAAGAAGCGAGAAAAGTGGCCGAATAATTTGCGAGTCAATTCTTCTGTACACAAGTCGCACACTGTCACTCAGGAGACTCTCTTGTGTGCCCAGAATATGAACTTTCATTCGAGATCGTCTTCAATGGCCTCGATTTCCAGTATAAGTATCACAGAAGTGGCCGAGAGAGAGGGCCCCATAGCAACTCCCAACTTAAGAAAAAAAAAGCACAGCTTCCTGCTAGGTTACAACACTTGTAAACCAGTGCGATTACTGTTGTACAGTGAATTAACTTGTGGCTTAGGTGAAAAAACAAGTGCAACTCACGTTGCTAATTAGTATTGTACAGACCGTCTATCGTATGTCTACTGGAGATACTCTTACTCAACACAGCCGTAGACTGTGTTGCTCTGCAACACTACAACTAGTATAGAAGAGGTGAGGTGTGTGTGTGATGTCGTCATTTATGTAGACAATACCTTGCTTAACACTGAGAGAGATATTAAATTCGCCTCTCAACGAAGTCACATTCAGAATTAATTAAACTCACTTGCGTGTATCTTCTTGTTTGTTCATTTTCTTGTTCTGACTCCCAGGTTCTTAATGTATATGATTTACGGCTTGATTCTTTTATTTTGATCTGTTGTCCCTCACAGGGGAATTATAATAATTAAGAAAGTTAAGAAAATATTAGGGCTAATGACATAAATTGCCGAAAAAACTTTTAAATGCAAACCTCACACTTGGGAACGATGGTGATGGTGATGGTGATGGTGATGGTGATGGTGATGGTGATGGTGATGGTGCACATTATTATAATGAATTAGTTTTTCCTCTTCTGATATATATATATTTTAATATACTGATAGTATATAGTGATATTATGTAGTATTATAATATTATTTTTTTTATATATATATTTTGTTACCTGGATAGTTACTACGGCACTTTGGTAGTAACTACTTCCAGACTATGACACTTGTGTCTCTCTCTTCTCTGCCTACACTTACATACCTTCAAGAGTCAGTCGCAGACCTCGATGTTTGTCAGATGATGTTGACACGAAGGTACGCAGTTTTACATTATCTCTGACTGGTATAGCTAAGTTTAGTATTAAGACTACGATAGTTGTAGTAGAACTAGAAGGCTGCAAGGCGCCCAGACATACAGAGTCCAACACATAACACCTTTTATCCAGTCAACATACACAGACTCAGGTAAGTTCAGGCAACCATCAAACAACGCATTTTTCCCGGCTGGAATGTCTCCACTTTACCCAAAGAAACACTAACCAGTCAGGTTCCGTCCGTTCCGACACCCCATTTCATCACTTACGCTTAAGAACAGCGTAATAGACAGACTAGCGGACGTAGGAAATATCCTCACCAGGAGTTTTGAATTCAGTAGCCGCTCGGTCAACCAACTTTCTTACTCCACAAATTTGAGGACGATCTAACGTCTATCATTGTCCCACAGGAGAAAATGCCACCATATTTTTTTTTTGCTTTTCACCTCCTACGTCTTGCCTAAAATCCTGTATAAAAAAAATAAAAGTCCTGGTTCTTCTGGGTGTCATCTGAAATGCTGGAACATCTTAACGAGTCGAACCTGATTAATTGTCTGTCTTAGTACGACTGGAACTTCTTGTAGGGTTCCATATTCGCCTCACGTAGCTCAGGTTGTGTTCTTCCCCGAGAAAATCTCAGGATAATAACAGACTCTATCTCTTCTCTGTCCCATTGTTATTGAACTATGCAAAGCCATGTAGAGAGGGATAAACAAATGACGTATTTTTTGTAAAGCAACAGAATTTGTTAAATGATCAACTAATTTACGTCTCTAACTCGCATAAACACTCCAGATCACTTGAACGAGTATAGAACGTAATATGCTTCATACCTTTAGTCGGCAAACACTTGGTTATTGCCACAGTTTAAACAGAGAGAGCTCTTACATAACGTAATGAAAGGAAATACGGTTAAACTTTATTCTTTTGTCTCTGTGTATATTTCCAGTTCATGATATCTGAATGTGTGTGGCAGTGCATTATTTATTCTGCCTGCATATTTGTAGTTCTTTGAGTCTAATATGCTAATCTTTTGCTGTCTAAACTACACATAAGGTAAGGTTTTTTAGTGAGTTCCCTGATGGTCTCAGACCGAGCCGCGGGGGCGTCGACCCCCGAAACCATCTCCAGGTACTCCAGGTGATGCTAACTTTGGTCTTGGAAGAAGATACAGCCATGCACAGGTTGGCTTTTAAGAGGAAGGTTGCTATGGCTACAGCAATCTCTTATTTACCACCAGCTGTCGCCTCATGGCCATTCGTTCACAGCAATAAACTTTAAAAGAAATAACGAGACCACTTCCCGAACACGATGTAAGCTCTTGTCATGCAAGATTACGAAATGTGATAACTCAAGTGCCTGCTGGAGTCCAGTGGTTACACTCCTGGGTAATGGCAAGAAGTTCGGGGTTCTGTCCTCGACGGAATTCAACCCTCAAGGGGTCCCATCTTCAACTGATAAAAAAAAATTATAGATAACTCAAGCTAACTACTAATATCTCCTTTCTGCTTAAGATGCTTCGTCTGCCAGGGTTATTAGCGCAGTAATTGCTACGTCTGGCACGTACCTTCAAGTTATGCATGGTGCAGCAATCAATCAATTAAACAGAAAGGAAATGCCCTTTTCAGGGTAACAGGCAGGTAGAGATTGTGTTAGGAATATATATGACTCACAGGTTCACTTCTGGGATTACACCTTCTTTTGTTTATGCTAAGAAAAGTCAAGTTTTGCAAAGCATTTCGGGCAGAGTACAAGTGTAAGACGTACACTGAGAAAATGATTAATAAGAATAAAACGAGTGCAGTGTGGTGTGATAAGAATGCTGTTAATGCTATCTACATTTCCTGCTGAAGTTAGTTAAGCAATACTCGACTTCAGGAACAGTTACGCGAGTCTTGAAGCTAGAATAATTGTCTCACACTTCTCCACATTCATTGGTAATACCTTCATGGGTCTGGAAGAGGCTATGGTCTCACGGCAAGACAATATTAATGAACATCTGTCGAAAACTTACCCAAATTACCATCAGCTGTGAGAGGTTAATAACGCTAAAACAACGAAGGTTGTCCATATATCACGACTCTTATAATAAAGTCCGACAAACATGACGAAATAAACAATAAAGACTGTTAAAATTCGTTGTAGTTTCGTCAGTTACAAGACAATTGATATTTGACTGTGTTGTTCAGGCAAAAAGTACTCTTGTGCAAGTCTTGCTTGAGTTCGGCTAATGATAAGCAAAGGTTTCGCCAGCTACTCCTGCAGTCACAGCTCGTCGAGGCGCTCACACCTGCTGAAGAAACTCGAGGAAAAACTACCACGACCAGAGCTGCCTTTGTAATGTTGCGTTTGCTGGGGGTACTGACCTAAAATAGGGAGGAAAATATAGTTTTAGTGTTTACATCCTGTGTCTTCTTGGAATATATACAAAGAATTTCCTCAGTGTGATAGTGAAGATATTTGAACGAAACTCATTAAGAATCACAGATAAATATTATTCTCAAGAAGTTATTATTAGTGTAGTTATTAGAGCTAAGAGGTAGGCGGAAGATCGACTTTATTTTCTCGTGGAGCCTCTACACCAGGGATAATGAGCACTAGTGGAGCCTCTACACCAGGGATACTGAGCACTAGTGGAGCCTCTACACCAGGGATACTGAGCACTAGTGGAGCCATCTACACCAGGGATACTGAGCACTAGTGGAGCCTCTACACCAGGGATACTGAGCACTAGTGGAGCCTCTACACCAGGGATACCGAGCACTAGTGGAGCCTCTACACCAGGGATACCGAGCACTAGTGGAGCCTCTACACCAGGGATACTGAGCACTAGTGGGAGCCTCTACACCAGGGATATCTGAGCACTAGTGAGCCTCTACACCAGGGATACCGAGCACTAGTGGAGCCTCTACACCAGGGATACTGAGCACTAGTGGAGCCTCTACACCAGGGATACTGAGCACTAGTGGAGCCTCTACACCAGGGATACCGAGCACTAGTGGAGCCTCTACACCAGGGATACCGAGCACTAGTGGAGCCTCTACACCAGGGATACTGAGCACTAGTGGAGCCTCTACACCAGGGATACTGAGCACTAGTGGAGCCTCTACACCAGGGATACCGAGCACTAGTGGAGCCTCTACACCAGGGATACCGAGCACTAGTGGAGCCTCTACACCCGGGATACTGAGCACTAGTGGAGCCTCTACACCAGGGATACCGAGCACTAGTGGAGCCTCTACACCAGGGATACCGAGCACTAGTGGAGCCTCTACACCAGGGATACTGAGCACTAGTGGAGCCTCTACACCAGGGATACTGAGCACTAGTGGAGCCTCTACACCAGGGATACCGAGCACTAGTGGAGCCTCTACACCAGGGATACCGAGCACTAGTGGAGCCTCTACACCAGGGATACCGAGCACTAGTGGAGCCTCTACACCAGGGATACCGAGCACTAGTGGAGCCTCTACACCAGGGATACCGAGCACTAGTGGAGCCTCTACACCAGGGATACCGACACTAGTGGAGCCTCTACACCAGGATACCGAGCA
Organism: Cherax quadricarinatus; assembly: GCF_026875155.1. Classification (NCBI taxonomy): domain Eukaryota; kingdom Metazoa; phylum Arthropoda; class Malacostraca; order Decapoda; family Parastacidae; genus Cherax; species Cherax quadricarinatus. Next base: position 29,265,573 of record NC_069442.1, read on the forward strand.
CTAGTGGAGCCTCTACACCAGGGATACCGAGCACTAGTGGAGGCCTCAAACACCAGGGATACCGAGCACTAGTGGAGCCTCTAAAACCAGGGATACCGAGCACTAGTTGGAGCCTCTACCAAGGGATACCGAGCACTAGTAGAGCCTCTACACCAGGGATACCGAGCACTAGTGGAGCCTCTACACCAGGGATACCGAGCACTAGTGGAGCCTCTACACCAGGGATACCGAGCACTAGTGGAGCCTCTACACCAGGGATACTGAGCACTAGTGGAGCCTCTACACCAGGGATACTGAGCACTAGTGGAGCCTCTACACCAGGGATACCGAGCACTAGTAGAGCCTCTACACCAGGGATACCGAGCACTAGTGGAGCCTCTACACCAGGGATACCGAGCACTAGTGGAGCCTCTACACCAGGGATACCGAGCACTAGTGGAGCCTCTACACCAGGGATACTGAGCACTCGTAGAGCCTCTACACCAGGGATACTGAGCACTAGTGTAGCCTCTACACCAGGGATACCGAGCACTAGTGGAGCCTCTACACACCAGGATACTGAGTACTCGTGGAGCCTCTACACCAGGGATACTGAGCACTAGTGGAGCCTCTACACCAGGGATACTGAGCACTAGTGTAACCTCTACACGAGGGATACTGAGCACTAGTGGAGCCTCTACACCAAGGATACTGAGCACTAGTGGAGCCTCTACACCAGGGATACCGAGCACTAGTGGAGCCTCTACACCAGGGATACTGAGCACTAGTGGAGCCTCTACACCAGGGATACTGAGCACTCGTGGAGCCTCTACACCAGGGATACTGAGCACTAGTGGAGCCTCTACACCAAGGATACTGAGCACTAGTGGAACCTCTACACCAGGGATACTGAGCACTAGTGGAGCCTCTACACCAGGGATACCGAGCACTAGTGGAGCCTCTACACCAGGGATACCGAGCACTAGTGGAGCCTCTACACAAGGGATACCGAGCACTAGTGGAGCCTCTACACCAGGGATACCGAGCACTAGTGGAGCCTCTACACCAGGGATACCGAGCACTAGTGGAGCCTCTACACCAGGGATACCGAGCACTAGTGGAGCCTCTACACCAGGGAAACCGAGCACTAGTGGAGCCTCAAACACCAGGGATACGAGCACTAGTGGAGCCTCTACACCAGGGATACCGAGCACTAGTGGAGCCTCTAAAAACCAGGGATACCGAGCACTAGTAGAGCCTCTACACCAGGGATACCGAGCACTAGTGGAGCCTCTACACCAGGGATACCGAGCACTAGTGGAGCCTCTACACCAGGGATACCGAGCACTAGTGGAGCCTCTACACCAGGGATACTGAGCACTAGTGGAGCCTCTACACCAGGGATACTGAGCACTAGTGGAGCCTCTACACCAGGGATACCGAGCACTAGTAGAGCCTCTACACCAGGGATACCGAGCACTAGTGGAGCCTCTACACCAGGATACCGAGCACTAGTGGAGCCTCTACACCAGGGATACCGAGCACTAGTGGAGCCTCTACACACAGGGATACTGAGCACTCGTAGAGCCTCTACACCAGGGATACTGAGCAGTAGTGTAGCCTCTACACCAGGGATACCGAGCACTAGTGGAGCCTCTACACCAGGGATACTGAGTACTCGTGGAGCCTCTACACCAGGGATACTGAGCACTAGTGGAGCCTCTACACCAGGGAATACTGAGCATAGTGTAACCTCTACACGAGGGATACTGAGCACTAGTGGAGCCTCTACACCAAGGGATACTGAGCACTAGTGGAGCCTCTACACCAGGGATACCGAGCACTAGTGGAGCCTCTACACCAGGGATACTGAGCACTAGTGGAGCCTCTACACCAGGGATACTGAGTACTCGTGGAGCCTCTACACCAGGGATACTGAGCACTAGTGGAGCCTCTACACCAAGGATACTGAGCACTAGTGGAACCTCTACACCAGGGATACGAGCACTAGTGGAGCCTCTACACCAGGGTACCGAGTACTAGTAAGAGCCTTCTACACCAGGGATACCGAGCACTAGTGGAGCCTCTACCCCCAAGGGATACTGAGCACTCGTGGAGCCTCTACACCAGGGATACTGAGCACTAGTGGAGCCTCTACACCAGGGATACCGAGCACTAGTGGAGCCTCTACACCAGGGATACTGAGCACTAGTGGAGCCTCTACACCAGGGATATCGAGCACTAGTGGAGCCTCTACACCAGGGATACCAAGCACTAGTGGAGCCTCTACACCAGGGATACCGAGCACTAGTGGAGCCTCTACACCAGGGATACTGAGCACTAGTGGAGCCTCTACACCAGGGATACTGAGCACTAGTGGAGCCTGTACACCAGGGATACTGAGCACTAGTGGAGCCTCTACACCAGGGATACCGAGCACTAGTGGAGCCCTCTACACCAGGATACTGAGCACTAGTGGAGCCTCTACACCAGGGATATCGAGCACTAGTGGAGCCTCTACACCAGGGATACCAAGCAATAGTGGAGCCTCTACACCAGGGATACTGAGCACTAGTGTAGCCTCTACACCAGGGATACTGAGCACTAGTGGAGCCTCTACACCAGGGATACTGAGCACTAGTGGAGCCTCTACACCAGGGATACTGAGCACTAGTGGAGCCTCTACACCAGGGATACTGAGCACTCGTGGAGCCTCTACACCAGGGATACTGAGCACTAGTGGAGCCTCTGCACCAGGGATACTGAGCACTAGTGGAGCCTCTACACCAGGGATACTGAGCACTAGTGGAGCCTCTACACCAGGGATACTGAGCACTCGTTGAGCCTCTACACCGGGGATACTGAGCACTAGTGGAGCCTCTACACCAGGGATACTGAGCACTCATGGACCTCTACACAGGGATACTGAGCACTAGTGGAGCCTCTACACCAGGGATACTGAGCACTCGTGGAGCCTCTACACCAGGGATACTTAGCACTAGTGGAGCCTCTACACCAGGGATACTGAGCACTCGTGGAGCCCCTACACCAGGGATACTGAGCACTCGTGGAGCCTCTACACCAGAGATACTGAGCAGTCGTGGAGCCTCTACACCAGGGATACTGAGCACTAGCAGAGCCTCTACAACAGGGATACTGAGCACTAGTGGAGCCTCTACAACAGGGATACTGAGCACTAGTGGAGCCTCTACACCAGGGATACTGAGCACTTCGTGGAGCCTCTACACCAGGGTACTGAGCACTAGTGGAGCCTCTACACCAGGGATACTGAGCACTAGTGGAGCCTCTACACCAGGGATACTGAGCACTCGTGGAGCCTCTACACCAGGGATACTGAGCACTCATGGAGCCTCTACACCAAGGATACTGAGCACTCATGGAGCCTTTACACCAGGGATACTGAGCACTAGTGGAGCCTCTACACCAGGGATGCTGAGCACTCGTGGAGCCTCTACACCAGGGATACTGAGCACTAGTGGAGCCTCTACACCAGGGATGCTGAGCACTCGTGGAGCCTCTACACCAGGGATACTGAGCACTAGTGGAGCCTCTACACCAGGGATACTGAGCACTAGTGGAGCCTCTACACCAGGGATACTGAGCACTCGTGGAGCCTCTACACCAGGGATACTGAGCACTCGTGGAGCCTCTACACCAGGGATACTGAGCACTAGTGGAGCCTCTACACCAGGGATACTGAGCACTCGTGGAGCCTTTTACACCAGGGATACTGAGCACTTGTGGAGCCTCTACACCAGGAACTGAGCACTAGTGGAGCCTCTACCCCAGGGATACTGAGCACTAGTGGAGCCTCTACACCGGGGATACTAAAGCACTCGTGGAGCCTCTAACACCCGGGATACTGAGCACTCGTGGAGCCTCTACACCAGGGATACTGAGCACTAGTGGAGCCTCTACACCAGGGATACTGAGCACTAGTGGAGCCTCTACACCAGGGATACTGAGCACTCGTGGAGCCTCTACACCAGGGATACTGAGCACTAGTGGAGCCTCTACACCAGGGGGACACTGGCTGACAGCCTGACTATACACATTGGCAGACACCTACTTGCCATACTCTGTAGTGGAAGGGGGTGGAGCTGCCAGCCACAGGGAGACCCAGAAGATTCGAAAATATGAAGACCTTCCCCCTTGCTATAACTTCATTCCAATAGGGTCGGAGACCCTTGGAGCATGGGACAAGTGTGCTCTAAAGTTCCTCAAAGAGCTAGGTGAAAAGCTCATCATAGAAACCAAGGACCACAGGGCGACCAGCTTCCTCTTTCAGAGACTCAGTTGCGATCCAGAGAGGAAATGCCTGCAGCATTCTGGGCACGCGGCCCACCGCCGGGGAGCTGGACGAAGTATTCGAGATGTAGCTCTGAGTTACCTATGTTGTTTTACTTTCTGTTGTATTTTTGTGGATGTTAGGTCAATGTATTTTGTCTTTAAATAAAACATACTTGAAATATAGGGGTGGTAGGAGAAAATTCTCAAACAGCTTCAGGGAAAACCTTGAGTGTACCCTGAAGCAAGTTTATTCTTTTCTCTGAGGATGAGGGTCCCCAGAACAGTTCTAGAGGTGGTACCTCCATTATATATATATATATATATATATATATATATATATATATATATATATATATATTTATATATTAATATATATATATATATATATATATATATATATTATATATATATATATATATATATATATATATTATTATTTTATTATTTTTTTTTTATTATCACACTGGCCGATTCCCACCAAGGCAGGGTGGCCCGAAAAAGAAAAAACTTTCACCATCATTCATCCATCACTGTCTTGCCAGAAGGGTGCTTTACACTACAGTTTTTAAACTGCAACATTAACACCCCTCCTTCAGAGTGCAGGCACTGTACTTCCCATCTCCAGGACTCAAGTCCGGCCTGCCGGTTTCCCTGAACCCCTTCATAAATGTTACTTTTCTCACACTCCAACAGCACGTCAAGTATTAAAAACCATTCGTCTCCATTCACTCCTATCAAACACGCTCACGCACGCCTGCTGGAAGTCCAAGCCCCTCGCACACAAAACCTCCTTTACCCCCTCCCTCCAACCTTTCTCATATTACAGTAGTTCCAGGTCCCATGATAGTTTTCCATGATGGTAATCTCTCTCTCTCTCTCTCTCTCTCTCTCTACTTCGTGCAGGGTCTAAGACAACAACGTACAACTGGTCGGGAGCTGCAAGAGAGGCAGGCAGTGTTAACAGCTTCTTCCCTGGTGAGATAATGAGGGCATCTACTATGTACTACTACCTGGTTTTGCTGGTCTCTAAGCCATCCTGGAATACAGAAACCTCACCTGCCCTTACTTATGCTTGTCAGTCAACTTGACCCCCACCAGGATACGCACAAAATTGAACGCATTAAGGCTATTGACCGACGTGATGGTATTTGTGGAAGCGTATTTACTGGGGTACAGAGGAACCAGTTGCCTAGCGTTTGTACATTGTTATAGTACGGAAATGTAAACCAAATTGTTAGATTAGGTTATTTCAGGTTAGGTTAGTATTGGTTAGGTTAGGTAAGGTTAGGTTAGTATAGGTTAGGTTAGGTTAGGTTAGGTTAGGTTAGGTTAGTATAGGTTAGGTTAGGTTACGTTAGGTTAGGTTAGGTTAGGTTAGTATAGGTTAGGTTAGGTTACGTTAGGTTAGGTTTAGGTTAAGTATAGGTTAGGTTAGGTTAGGTTAGGTTAGGTTAGGCTAGGTTAGGTTAGGTTAGGTTAGGTTAGGTTAGGTTAGTATAGGTTAGGTTAGGTTAGGTTAGGTTAGGTTAGGTTAGGTTAGTATAGGTTAGGTTAGGTTAGGTTAGGTTAGGTTAGGTTAGGTTAGGTTAGGTTAGGTTAGGTTAGGTTAGGTTAGGTAAGGTTAGGTTAGGCTAGGTTAGGTTAGGTTAGGTTAGGTTAGGTTAGGTTAGGTTAGGTTAGGTTAGGTTAGGTTAGGTTAGTATAGGTTAGGTTAGGTTAGGTTAGGTTAGGTTAGGTTAGGTTAGGTTAGGTTAGGTTAGGTTAGGTTAGGTTAGGTTAGGTTAGGTTAGGTTAGTATAGGTTAGGTTAGTCGAGAAATGTATACATATTATTGTAACAATTTACTGTTGCTACTGCAACTACTAATATTAATAATAATAATAATAACAATAATAATAATAATAATAACAATAATAAAAGTAGCGAGCGCTAAATCAGTGTGGGTAACACAAATTATTTATTTATCATCATTGTTGATGTCTCCTCTGTCTCTCTTTCACTTTCTCTTTTGTTCCATTTTCTTCATCCTTTTTCCTTCCATTATTCCTCAATCCTTGCTTCCTATCTCCTGTTTTTCTCCCCTCTTTCCCTTCTTGTTTTTAATCGTCCTCCTGCTCATCTTCCTCCTTCTATTCCTCCTGGTGATCAAGACAAATAGTTATTAAAACTCTGAACACGTCTTCCTTGTTGACCACCATGGAGGAGGAGGAGGAGGAGGAGGAGGAGGAGGAGGAGGAGGAGGAGGAGGAGGAGGAGGAGGAGAAGGAGGAGGAGGAGGAGGAGGAGGAGGAGGAGGAGGAGGAGGAGTGACGAGGGACACAGCTCCTCGTGAGAGAATTGTATCCTGATGCATGTTTCCTGATGTTACACATACACTGGTCGATGTTATGTATCCTGTGTGATACCTTGTGTGATACATACCTTGTGTGATACATACCCTGTGTGATACATACCCTGTGTGATACATACCCTGTGTGATACATACCCTGTGTGATACATACCCTGTGTGATACATACCCTGTGTGATACATACCCTGTGTGATACATACCTTGTGTGATACATACCCTGTGTGATACATACCCTGTGTGATACATACCCTTGTGTGATACATACCCTGTGTGATACATACCTTGTGTGATACATACCCTGTGTGATACATACCCTGTGTGATACATACCTTGTGTGATACATACCCTGTGTGATACATACCTTGTGTGATACATACCCTGTGTGATACATACCTTGTGTGATACATACCCTGTGTGATACATACCTTGTGTGATACATACCCTGTGTGATACATACCCTGTGTGATACATACCCTGTGTGATACATACCCTGTGTGATACATACCTGTGTGATACATACCCTGTGTGATACATACCCTTGTGTGATACATACCTTGTGTGATACATACCTTGTGTGATACATACCTTGTGTGATACATACCTTGTGTGATACATATCTTGTGTGATACATACCCTGTGTGATACATACCCTGTATGATACATACCCTGTGTGATACATACCTTGTGTGATACATACCCTGTGTGATACATACCTTGTGTGATACATACCCTGTGTGATACATACCTTGTGTGATACATACCCTGTGTGATACATACCTTGTGTGATACATACCCTGTGTGATACATACCTTGTGTGATACATACCTTGTGTGATACATACCCTGTGTGATACATACCTTGTGTGATACATACCCTGTGTGATACATACCTTGTGTGATACATACCTTGTGTGATACATATCCTGTGTGATACATACCTTGTGTGATACATACCCTGTGTGATACATACCTTGGTTGATACATACCATTGTGTGATACATACCCTGTGTGATACATACCTTGTGTGATACATACCCTGTGTGATACATACCTTGTGTGATACATACCCTGTGTGATACATACCTTGTGTGATACATACCCTGTGTGATACATACCCTGTGTGATACATACCTTGTGTGATACATACCCTGCGTGATACATACCTTGTGTGATACATACCCTGTGTGATACATACCTTGTGTGATACATACCTTGTGTGATACATACCTTGTGTGATACATACCCTGTGTGATACATACCTTGTGTGATACATACCTTGTGTGATACATACCCTGTGTGATACATACCTTGTGTGATACATACCTTGTGTGATACATACCATGTGTGATACATACCTTGTGTGATACATACCCTGTGTGATACATACCTTGTGTGATACATACCCTGTGTGATACATACCTTGTGTGATACATACCCTGTGTGATACATACCTTGTGTGATACATACCCTGTGTGTTACATACCTTGTGTGATACATACCCTGTGTGATACATACCCTGTGTGATACATACCTTGTGTGATACATACCCTGTGTGATACATACCTTGTGTGATACATACCCTGTGTGATACATACCTTGTGTGGATACATACCTTGTGTGATACATACCTTGTGTGATACATACCCTGTGTGATACATACCTTGTGTGATACATACCTTGTGTGATACATACCCTGTGTGATACTACCTTGTGTGATACATACCTTGATGTGATACATACCCTGTGTGATACATACCTTGTGTGATACATACCCTGTGTGATACATACCTTGTGTGATACATACCTTGTGTGATACATACCTTGTGTGATACATACCCTGTGTGATACATACCTGTGTGATACATACCCTGTGTGATACATACCTTGTGTGATACATACCCTGTGTGATACATACCTTGTGTGATACATACCCTGTGTGATACATACCTTGTGTGATACATACCTTGTGTGATACATACCCTGTGTGATACATACCTTGTGTGATACATACCTTGTGTGATACATACCCTGTGTGATACATACCCTGTGTGATACATACCTTGTGTGATACATACCTTGTGTGATACATACCCTGTGTGATACATACCCTGTGATACATACCTTGAGTGATACATACCCTGTGATACATACCTTGTGTGATACATACCTTGTGTGATACATACCTTGTGTGATACATACCCTGTGTGATACATACCTTGTGTGATACATACCTTGTGTGATACATACCTTGTGTGATACATACCCTGTGTGATACATACCTTGTGTGATACATACCCTGTATGATACATACCTTGTGTGATACATACCTTGTGTGATACATAACTTGTGTGATACATACCTTGAGTGATACATACCTTGTGTGATACATACCTTGTGTGATACATACCCTGTGTGATACATACCTTGTGTGATACATACCCTGTATGATACATACCTTGTGTGATACATACCTTGTGTGATACATAACTTGTGTGATACATACCTTGAGTGATACATACCTTGTGTGATACATACCTTGTGTGATACATACCCTGTGTGATGCATACCTTGTGTGATACATACCCTGTATGATCATACCTTGTGTGATACATACCTTTGTGTGATACATAACTTGTGTGATACATACCTTGAGCGATACATACCTTGTGTGATACAATACCTTGTGTGATACATACCCTGTGTGATTTACATACCTTGTGTGATACATATCTTGTGTGATACATACCTTGTGTGATACATACCCTGTGTGATACATACCTTGTGTGATACATACCCTGTGTGATACATACCCTGTGTGATACATACCTTGTGTGATACATACCTTGTGTGATACATCCCTTGTGTGATACATACCTTGTGTGATACATACCTTGTGTGATACATACCTTGTGTGATACATACCCTGTGTGATACATACCTTGTGTGATACATACCCTGTATGATACATACCTTGTGTGATACATACCCTGTGTGATACATAACTTGTGTGATACATACCTTGAGTTGATACATAACCTTGTGTTGATACATACCTGTGTGATACATACCTTGTGTGATACATTATCTTGTGTGATACATACCTTGTGTGATACAACCCTGTGTGATATATATACCCTTGTGTGATACATACCCTGTGTGATACATACCCTGTGTGATACATACCCTGTGTGATACATACCTTGTGTGATACATACCTTGTGTGATACATACCTTGTGTGATACATACCTTGTGTGATACATACCCTGTGTGATACATACCTTGTGTGATACATACCCTGTGTGATACATACCCTGTGTGATACATACCTTGTGTGATATATACCTTGTGTGATACATACCTTGTGTGATACATACCCTGTGTGATACCCTGTGTGATACATACCTTGTGTGATACATACCTTGTGTGATACATACCTTGTGTGATACATACCTTGTGTGATACATACCCTGTGTGATACATACCCTGTGTGATACATACCTTGTGTGATACATACCTTGTATGATACATACCCTGTGTGATACATACCCTGTGTGATACATACCTTGTGTGATACATACCTTGTGTGATACATACCTTGTGTGATACATACCTTGTGTGATACATACCCTGTGTGATACATACATTGTGTGATACATACCTTGTGTGATACATACCCTGTGTGATACATACCTTGTTGTGATACATACCTTGTTGTGATACAACCTTGTGTGATACATACCCTGTGTGATACATACCTTGTGTGATACATACCTTGTGTGATACATACCTTGTGTGATACATACCTTGTGTGATACATACCCTGTATGATACATACCTTGTGTGATACATACCTTGTGTGATACATACCTTGTGTGATACATACCTTGTGTGATACATACCCTGTGTGATACATACCCTGTGTGATACATACCTTGTGTGATACATACCTTGTGTGATACATTCACTATGTGATACATACCCTGTATGATACATACCTTGTGTGATACATACCTTGTGTGATACATACCCTGTGTGATACATACCCTGTATGATACCTACCTTGTGTGGTACATACCTTGTGTGATACATACCCTGTGTGATGCATACCCTGTGATACATACCATGAGTGATACGTACCCTGTGATACATACCCTGTGTGATACATACCATGTGTGATACATACCTTGTGTGATACATTCCCTGTGTGATACATACCTTGTGTGATACATAACTTGTGTGATACATACCTTGTGTGATACATACCCTGTGTGATACATACCTTGTGTGATACATACTTTGTGTGATACATACCATGAGTGATACGTACCCTGTGATACATACCCTGTGTGATGCATACCTTGTGTGATACATACCTTGTGTGATACATACCCTGTGTGATACATACCATGTGTGATACATACTTTGTGTGATACATACCCTGTGTGATACATACCATGTGTGATACATACCTTGTGTGATACATACACAAGGTGTGTGATACATACCTTGTGTGATATATACCCTTTATGATACATACCCTGTGTGATACATACCATGAGGGATACTTACCTTTCGTGATACTTACCTTGTGTGATACATGTGGAGAGACTAGAGTGCATGTATCAGAGTAGTGAGTGGATGTGTTCAGTGATTGTGTTCTCCATTAAGTGCACGTATTATTTTCCCAGTTAGGCTAACTTTGGCTTAGGTTAGCTAGGTTAAGTTTGGTTTAGATGAAATTACTTTAGGCTAGGTTAGGTTAGCTTAGGTTTGGTTTAAATTAAGTTACGTTAGGCTAGGTTAGGTTAGGTTAGGTTAACAAATATTCCCTACGTTTAATTTGGTAACGTCTGGCAGTGCTGGCTCCATTGCAAAATCTGCATCGTGCATTTTCTCGCATAAGTTTTAGCCAAAAGACATGAATTATCTTCAGGAATCATAGCAGTGGCATGTAAACTTAAGTACCCAGGCTTGTAACCTGCCCAGTTAGGATGTGGTAACTATCCAGTAGGCTTGTAACCTGCCCAGTTAGGATGTGGTAACTATCCAGTAGGCTTGTAACCTGCCCAGTTAGGATGTGGTAACTATCCAGTAGGCTTGTAACCTGCCCAGTTAGGATGTGGTAACTGTCCAGTAGGCTTGCAACCTGCCCAGTTAGGATGTGGTAACTATCCAGTAGGCTTGCAACCTGCCCAGTTAGGATGTGGTAACTATCCAGTAGGCTTGCAACCTGCCCAGTTAGGATGTGGTAACTATCCAGTAGGCTTGTAACCTGCCCAGTTAGGATGTGGTAACTATCCAGTAGGCTTGTAACCTGCCCAGTTAGGATGTGGTAACTATCCAGTAATCTTGTATAAGATATGTTCTCACATGGGAACAAGAGAGGACAACGTTTTGCTCCTGTGACCCGGAAATTTGATCTTAAACAGGAGAGTGGAATTGATACGGTATATCTTTTTCCCTTGTCAAAAGCCTCCTACTATTCAGTTTTCTTCTTCTCCTCCTTCAGCACTACCCTAACATCTACAACTCAATCAACCACTGGGTAGGATAAAGTGGTATTAGTGGCTGAAGTGTCTATATGATCACGTACTCCACTTAAGTTAGCCTTGGCTGGGATGAGCTGCCAGAAGCCTGGTGTTGGTCAGTTCAACTTGTATAAGCACTCCAGGCACACAACTCTTCCCTCCGACGCATCACAAGTAGCAGCTGAACGATAAATGACTTACTAATTGGCGTCTTAGAGTCAGTTTAGTTACAAGACGTCCGCGACAGTGAGCCAATGAGCTTACAAACGCCAGAGATCGATGATTGGTTGATATGAAGGTGGAGTGTGGAACGTTTTGAAAGCAAGGGGGGTCACTAATTGGCTAAAATATGGGAATTGTCAGTGATTCCTGAACGCAGAAGATCGATGATTGGCTGAAGGATGTGAGTAATCAGTGATTCCTGAACGCAGAAGATCGATGATTGGCTGAAGGATGAAAGTTATCAGTGATTCCTGAACGCAAGATATCAATGATAGGCTAATAAAAAATGGATATTATTAATTCCATGTCTAATTCACAACCCACAAATTTTAGAAGACACTTCGCTATTTCTCAAATTTACAAACTATTACCAGACCACGTAGTTTGATGTCTTAATATGGAAAACTCATTAGCAGTCGCAATATTTTCGTCTGAAGAGTGTACTGGAGATAGCAGCCCCATGAAATGTAGATATATGGGGCAGATGACAGAAACACGCCACTAACACCTACACACATATTTCATGATAGGTATCTGTGGGTACGATAGCGGCATGTGGTACCTCCTCCCTCCAAGTCTCCTGTTTCTCACTAGCAGCGACTTCGGCTCACAGCCAAGGAACCAGGGTTCATTCCTGGGGTGAGTGGAGAAATTGGGCAAGTTTTCTGATGTCTGAACTCTCCCCTTGTTCACTTAGCAGTTTAAACAGGTTTCTGGCTGTTTGCTGACCTTCGTGAGTGACATCCTGGGGGGTAGGAGTATACCTTAGATAGGGCTGGGCTTGGATATGAGCTGAGGTACGGTAACAGCTCTTAGCCTAGGGGACAGACGACCTCCTACCAAAGCTTGAGGAACAGACCACCTTCTACCAAAGCTTGAGGAACAGACCACCTTCTACCAAAGCTTAAGGGACAGACCACCTCCTACCAAACCTTGAGGAACAGACCACCTTCTACCAAAGATTAAGGAAGCTTAAGGGACAGACAACCTTCTACCGAAGCTTAAGGGACAGACCACCTTCTACTGAAGCTCAGAAACTGATCACCAGATCAACAAGCTTTGCACATGTCTATTAGCTATCATAAGTTGAAGTAGACTAACGATGTCCCGAGAGTGAAGGATAAAGCCTCTAGAGAAGTGCTGGGTCAGTCACCAGGGTGAAGAGTTGGCAGGGCGCTGACGGCATGGAACTGGGGTCTCATGATGATGTTGTCAGCACGGGGCGCTGACAGCATGGAACTGGATTCACATAATGATGTTGTCAGCATGGGGCGCTGACAGCATGGAACTGGACTCTCATGATGATGTTGTCAGCACGGGGCGCTGACAGCATGGAACTGTGTACTCATGTTGGTGATGTGTGTGTGTATGTGTGTGCGTAAAGCATGCTTTCCGACCATCTATAGGTGGGACAAGGAGAGAGAGAGAGAGAGAGAGAGAGAGAGAGAGAGAGAGAGAGAGAGAGAGAGAGAGAGAGAGAGAGAGAGAGAGAGAGAGAGAGAGAGAGAGAGGGAAGAGAGAGAGAGAGAAAGAGAGAGAGAGGGGGGGGGAAAGAGGGGAGGAGAGGGTAAGGTAGACCAAGGTAAAAACAGAGACGTAAATTACTACTGATAAGTAACCACCCACAGGGAAAGAACTTGTCTAACTCTCCAGTATATCACAATAATTTTAGGGTGACACAAACACTTAGGCTTACTTAACCACACACACACACACAAACACACACAAACACATACACACACACACACACACACACACACACACACACACACACACACACACACACACACACACACACACACACACACACACACACATACACACACACACACACACACAGGATGTTCCAGAGAGGGGACACAGAAACAAGGGGTCACAATTTTAAGCTGAAGACTAAGATGAGTCAAAGGGATGTCAGGAAGCATTCTTCAGCCACAGAGTTGTCAGGAAATGGAATAGTCTAGCAAGTGATGTAGTGGAGGCAGGAACTATGCATAGCTTTAAGACAAGGTATGATAAAACTCATGGAGCAGAGAAAGAGAGAGAGAGAAAGGACCTAGTAGCGATCAGTGACGAGGCGAGGCCAGGAGGTGAGTCTTGACCCCTGCAACCACAATTAGGTAAGTACACACACACACACACACACAGTGCAAAGGTTTGCAACATGACTAGTTCCGGAACTTATGTCCAACGAGGAGAGGTTAATTAACCTGACGACAATGGAGGACAGGAGGGATAGGGGGACACATGATAACGACATATAAAATGTTGAGAGGTATTGACAAGATGGATAGGAACAGGATGTTCCAGAGATGCGACACAGCACCAAGGCGTCACAACCAGAGGTTTAAAACTCAGATGAGTCACAGGGATGTTAGGGTGTATTTCTTCAGTCATGGAGTTGTCAGAAAGTGGAACAATGTGGAAAGTGATGTAGTAGAGGCAGGATCCATACATAGCTTGAAGAAGAGGTACGATAAAGCTCATGGAGGAGGGAAAGAGTGGACCTAGTAGCGATCAGCGAAGAGACGGGGGACAGGAGCTGTGAATCGATCCCTGCAACCACAAATAGATGAGTACACACGCGCATATATATATATATATATATATAATATATATATAATATATATATATATATATATATATATATATATATATATATACATATATGTTATATATATATATATACATATACATACATGTGTGTGTCCACCACCCACTTAATAGGCAACTTGCGCTTTGTATTCGATGGCAGGGTATTAAATTGCAATGCCCGGTGAACATGTTGCAACGTTTTTTCACCATTTTGTAACATATTTTGTCAACAATTCGTCACGGTCTTCCCGCTGCTAAACAGCAACGAACCTTTAATATCCTCAGCTAGGAGATTCAGGGGCGGGTAGGAGACTGGAGGTTGATGGGAATCAGGGTTGTAGGTGGTACTGTGTTGTAGGTGGTGTGGGTGTCACCTGAGCCCCCGGGCACCTACACACGCCCACCTGCTACCACCGCCCACCTCCCCTGACCTACCCTACGTGGGTGTCCTGTGACAGTTCCTCCTCTGGTGGTGACTGTGTGTGTATACACCCAGAGGTGTGTATAACGGTGTATACCCATCAGATGGTGCTCATGTCTGTGTATGTGTACGATTTGTATCTCTCTATTTATATACACTGAGAAGTGTGTATTTTTGTCTATAAACACAGATATATACCTATCTATATATATATATATAATATATATATATATATATATATATATATATATATATATATATATATATATATATATATAAATTAGACACATGTGCAACTCTTGGGTATTTTACTGAGGAAACGTTTTGCCACACAGTGGCTTCATCAGTCCATAGGGTAGGAGAAACTTGAAGAACAGGAGGAGAATGAGGTAATCAGTCCCTCAACTTGAGTCGATGTGTTCAGTCCATCAATCTTGAATAGAATACCATTCATCTACAAATATATATATATATAAATATATATATATATATATATAAATATATATATATATATAATATATAATATATATATATATATTATATATATATATATATGTATATGTTTTATATATATATATATAATATATATATATATAATATATATATATATATATTAATATTATATATATAATATATATCTATAATATATATATATAGATATATATATAGATATATATATATATAATATATATATATATAGAATGTAGAATTGCGGACGAGCAAGGAGGTTTCAGAGTGGGTAGGGGATGTGTAGATCAAGTGTTACATTGAAACATATATGTGAACAGTATTTAGATAAAGGTAGGAAGTTTTTATTGCATTTATGGATTTAGAAAAGGCATATGATAGAGTGGATAGAGGAGCAATGTGGCAGATGTTGCAAGTATATGGAATAGGTGGTAAGTTACTAAATGCTGTAAAGAGCTTTTATGAGGATAGTGAGGCTCAGGTTAGGGTGTGTAGAAGAGAGGGGGAATACTTCCCGTAAAAGTAGGTCTTAGACAGGGATGTGTAATGTCACCATGGTTGTTTAATATATTTATAGATGGGGTTGTAAAAGAAGTAAATGCTAGGGTGTTCGGGAGAGGGTGGGATTAAATTATGGGGAATCAAATTCAAAATGGAATTGACACAGTTACTTTTTGCTGATGATACTGTGCTTATGGGAGATTCTAAAGAAAAATTACAAAGGTTAGTGGATGAGTTTGAGAATGTGTGTAAAGGTAGAAAGTTGAAAGTGAACATAGAAAAGAGTAAGGTGATGAGGGTATCAAGTGATTTAGATGGGGAGGAGTTGGATATCAAATTGGGGAGGAGGAGTGTGGAAGAAGTGAATGTTTTCAGATACTTGGGAGTTGACGTGTCGGCGGATGGATTTATGAAGGATGAGGTTGATCATAGAGTTGATGAGGGAAAAGAGGTGAGTGGTGCGTTGAGGTATGTGTGGAGTCAAGAAACGTTATCTGTGGGGGCAGGGAGGGGAATGTGTGAAAGTATAGTAGTACCAACACTCTTATATGGATGTGAAGCTTGGGTGGTAAGTGCAGCAGCGAGGAGACGGTTGGAGGCAGTGGAGATGTCCTGTCTCGGGGCAATGTGTGGTGTGAATATTATGCAGAAGATTCGGAGTGTGGAAGTTGGGAGAAGGTGTGGAGTTGATGAAAGCATTAGTCAGGGGGCAGAGGAGGGGTTGTTGAGGTGGTTTGGTCATTTAGAGAGAATGGATCAAAGTAGAATGACATGGAAAGCATATAAATCTATAGGGGAAGGAAAGAGGGGTAGGGGTCGTCCTCGAAAGGGTTGGAAAGAGGGGGTAAAGGAGGTTTTGTGGGTGAGGGGCTTGGACTTCCGGCAGGCGTGCGTGAGCGTGTTAGATAGGAGTGAATGGAGACGAATGATACTTGGGACCTGATGATCTGTTGGAGTGTGAGCATGGTAATATTTGGTGGAGGGATTCAGGGAAACCGGTTATTTTCATATAGTCGGACTTGAGTCCTGGAAATGGGAAGTACAATGCCTGCACTTTAAAGGAGGGGTTTGGGATATTGGCAGTTTGGAGGGATATGTTGTGTATCTCTATACATATATGCTTCTAAACTGTTGTATTCTGAGCACCTCTGCAAAAGCAGTGATAATGTGTGAGTGTGGTGAAAGTGTTGAATGATGATGAAAGTATTTTCTTTTTGGGGATTTTCTTTCTTTTTTTTGGGTCACCCTGCCTCGGTGGGAGACGGCAGACTTGTTGAAAAAAAAAAAAAAAAAAAAAATATATATATATATATATATATATATATATATATATATATATATATATATATATATATATATATATATATAATATATATAGGTAGTAGGCTGGTAGACAGCAACCGCCCAGGGAGGTACTACCGTCCTGCCAAGTGAGTGTAAAACGAAAGCCTGTAATTGTTTTACATGATGGTAGGATTGCTGGTGTCCATTTTTCTGTCTCATAAACATGCAAGGTTTCAGGTACGTCTTGCTACTTCTACTTACACTTAGGTCACACTACACATACATGTACAAGCATATATATACACACCCCTCTGGGTTTTATTCTATTTTCTTACTAGTTCTTATTCTTGTTTATTTCTTCTTACCTCCATGGGAAAGTGGAACAGAATTCTCCCTCCGTAAGCCATACGTGTTTTTAAGAGGCGACTAAAATGCCGGGAGCAAGGGGCTAGTAACCCCTTCTCCTGTATATATTACTAAATGTAAAAGGAGAAGCTTTTGTTTTTCCTTTTGGGCGACCCTGCCTCGGTGGGATACGGCCGGTGTGTTGAACGAAAGATATATATATATATATATATATAATATATATATATATATATATATATATATATATATATATATATATATATATATATATATATATATATATAATATGGACAGAGAGGGGAGAGAGAGAGAGGGGAGAGAGATAAGAGAGAGAGAGAGAGAGACAGACAGACAGACAGACAGACAGCGATGTGTTTCTCTCGTCCTTATGTATGCAAAGACAGATGTATATTTCTCAATGTATACCCACAAAGCAGTATGAATCGTTAATGTACATCGACAGTTAGTTGAATCAACATTCCTGGTACCTACCTTACTAGTCAGTGCTCCTAACTTAATACCTAACTAGCCACTCAGTTACTGCGACATCCCAGTAAGATATCCCTGTAATTATAAGCCCAGCCCCCTCTACCACAGCCATCCCAGCAAGGTATCTTTGTATCTTATAAGCCCAGCCCCCTCTACCACAGTCATCGCAGTAGGGTATCCCTGTATCTTATAAGCCCAGCCCCCTCTACCACAGAGATCCCAGCTCTGTCTACTTCAATGCAAGCTGAAGGAACAGTGCAGAGTGCTGCATGAGATTCTAATTCAATTAAACATCAGCAATGAAAGTTTAACCCCAATCCAATCGGAAGAGGCATTCTCTAGTTTAACGAAGCTACCAGCAATGACACATTCAAATCGCGTTTAATAAATATCATTGTAAATTTCGACAAGGGGATTTATCAGAGAGGAAGGGGGTAAGGGGATGCCTTGATGCTAGCAAAAGGCTTTTGATCCAAGGAATCGGAACTTCTCTCTCCCATGCTCAGTAAGACATGATCGCCTCCCGTTTTCCCCCGGGTCTGTATGGCCATTAGAGTTAGAGCGCCAGGTTTTGCGTACTCAGATACACAGGTGAGATTGATTCATACATCCATACGAGAGGCCTCGTGGTGTAGCTGCTTACACATGCGTCTCAGCTCAGACTTAACCATTCCGTTAATACACCTTATACATTATTATTACTATGTACCTGTTATGTCATGCGTGGAACTTAATCAAGGGTGGGACGGAATGTTAACTACCCTCGT
Organism: Cherax quadricarinatus; assembly: GCF_026875155.1. NCBI lineage: Eukaryota > Metazoa > Arthropoda > Malacostraca > Decapoda > Parastacidae > Cherax > Cherax quadricarinatus. Next base: position 29,284,853 of record NC_069442.1, read on the forward strand.
TTACTGACCACCTCTCTTGTCCATGAGAGTTATACTCTGAGAGGTATATCTTGAGAGGTATGCTCTGAGAGGTGTACCCTGAGAGGTATATCCTGAGAGGTATACCCTGAGAGGTATACCTTGAAAGGTATACCCTGAGAGGTATATTCTGAGAGGTATACCTTGAGAAGTTCACTCTGAGAGGAATATATGCTGAAAATATACTTTAGGGGTTAAAATATTCTCGTTTGGTGGTGGACAAGTCACCGGGTAGCTCTTAATGACCGTCGTGTAGTAGTCGTCATGGGACTTGATTAAAACTCTGTACAGGGTGAAACGTTGACACGTGAAAATCACCTTTTGAAACGTGTGTTTCCTTCACTTGTTGTTGCTATTGAGGTTGTTATTGTTGGCTTATTGTAGAATTGTTGTTGTTGAGGGCTGCTAAAGCTTAAGCCTTATTTTCTTGACCTTGTTATTGTTGTTGTTAAGGGCCACTAAAGCTTAAGCCTTATTTTCTTGACTTTGTTATTGTTTTTGTTGTTAAGGGCCACTAAAGCTTAAGCCTTATTTTCTTGACTTTGTTATTGTTGTTGTTAAGGGCCACTAAAGCTTGTTCCTCCACACATCATTGGTTGTTCCAGGCTCTCTGCTGCTGCTGCTGCTGCTGCTGCTGCTGCTGCTGTTGCTGCTGCTGCTACTGCTGCTGCTGCTGCTGCTGCTGCTGCTGCTGCTGCTGCTGCTGTTGCTGCTGTTGCTACTGCTGCTACTACTCCCGCTGCTACTACTTATTTCTCAGTCTCGGTAGCACATAAACTGCTCCATGGTGGTCTCTTCTACCATCAGGAACTCGTGTGTTGATAATTTTTAACATTAGTGAATCGTGCACTGGAGTCGCAAAAACATCCCAGTTATTCACGCGGCTTGGATTTTATGCATGACAGCGAAATTATTGCCCAGAGACACAGGAGACAGGTTAAAGAACCGGCTGCTAACTGGAAAGCATTTGGCTGTGTCTAAAGGTTTATGAAGTCTTAGTCTCAAAAAGAAAAACCACGGAACGGGCGGGAATTAAACCTACGGCGAGTGAGTAGTAAAACTCCAGGCCAGTGCGTAAGCCATTGGGCCAGCTGGCTACAATAAGGTACATCCAATTAGGTATATTTCTACACTATAGGGAGGTTAGCATGGGCCACCACTGTGACTACAAATGCAAATTTTTTAGAGATGAATCCCACACCAGCGTGGCCGTGACGAGCTCTAGTTCAGGTCCCCTCAGAATCGCCATCATAACTTATAAAACTGTAATAACACGACAACAGTTCTTCATAGCTCTACACAGCTCTGCACAGCTCTACACAGCTCTGCACAGCTCTGCACAGCTCTGCACAGCTCTGCACAGCTCTACACAGCTCTGCACAGCTCTGCACAGCTCTACACACACTACACAATCTACACAGCTTTACACAGCTCTACACAGCTCTGCACAGCTCTACACAACTCTGCACAGCTCTTCACAGCTCTACACAGCTATACACAGCTCTGCATAGCTCTACACAGCTCTGCACAACTCTACACAGCGCTGCACAGCCTTACACAGCTCTACACAGAGCGAAACGTCGGTGCAATAACAACCCTTTCCTGCGATGAATATCAATATGCTTTTCGAATTCCCCCCCCCCCCAAAAAAAAAACGTCACCAATAACTGAGGCTTTCAACCTGGAGTTCTTAAAATAAAAAAAAATCATAAAGTGCTGAAGAAAGTCGAAATTTTATTGAAAAATAACATTATTATCAGTGAGTTAAATTGATTAAATTGTCATGGTTTTTGTGGTTAATTATTAACATCTGTGGGGAGGGGCTTCTGCCCCCTTAGCACAACCCGCCCCCCAAGTCTCCGTCCGTGGCTGTACCAAGCCCGTCCGTGGTTGTACGTGTCATTATGACAGCCTCCATAACTACGTTTCGCCTCGTAGATGCTCGTTTCTCCTGCGGGATGGTAAGATACTGAATGAATTATTATAATAATGGAGAAGTGCAAAACCCGTAGGGGAGGGGGGATGGAAGGTATTCAGGCTAAATTCAGGGAATTGGAACACAGATCCAATTTCCTAGATCAAGAGCCCCTCACCAGCGTCAAGGAACCCCCCTTGAGGGGACACTGCATGGAAACGAGTGCAGTGTTTCAACACAGGTCGGGTACTGAGGTGCTGACTACCAGGCTGACTATGTGTCAGTGCTGGACCAGCGTCAGGACCTGTCTGACGTAGACGCGAGGGGCGAAACGACGGTCAGTGTTAAAAGGTTTTGTTATTATGTAAATGCTTTAGAAACTACACATGTGCAACACTTGGGTATCTTTATTACGGAAACGTTTCGCCAGACAGTGGCTTCATCAGTCCAATACAAAGATGAAGATCAGAAGGAGTTTGAGGTAATCAGTCCCGCAGCCTAGAAACGAGGTGTTCAGTTCTACACTTTAAATATCCAAACTTGCCGACAAATACGGTAAACAAACTGTAAGTGTAGACCAAACTTTAGGTCTAAGAGCAACTTAATCAAGTCAAACTTGACGAAGTTCAAAAGTAGTTTGTAGACAGAGGATTACTCCGAGCCTAGAGTTTACGTTTACACGTTTAATGCATTCTGGGATGGGACGTAGGTACCTGGTCACAACACAGCAACCATGCAGGATGTTTAGCGTTTAGCTGTGACGTGTGAGTAACTAGTTTATTATACATTGCATGTTAATCCTGTGAGTGGCTAGTTTATTGTGCATTCAGTGCTAATCCTGCGAGTGGTTAGTTTAGTGAACACCCGCAGCTCATCCTTTGAGTGGCTACTTTATTGTGCATCCCGTGCTCATCCTGTGAGCAGTAGCGCCAAAAGGACTGGATTACGATCACAATGGGTCTTATCAGACACGACCAAGCATGTTTACATCACAAGAATTTAGTTATTTCATATATTACAATTGTTCCATATAGATAATGTACACAGTATTTATGGAGAGACTACCATCCATCCTGTCGTGTAATGGTAAAATGGAAGCCTGTTAAACGTTTTGCACTATGGCACCTATGGCATGATTTCTGGCCTTATTGTTTTATGAACACGTAAAGTGGCATACAAAACATTGTATTTACGAGAATGTTTGGGTTTGAGAGAGGCCCTCTTTAGTATGGGCCAGTTAGTCTGTATTTCAATGCTCTGAGGGAAAACCTACAAAATTTTATTTGCATAGCTTTACTCTTAGCAGACCTGGGAGTGATAATGTTAGAGGATATCACCTTCAAAGGCCACAACAATGTATCTACCTCATCTGTTAGAAAAATGATAGGATGGATAATGAGAACCTTCAAAACATAGGGACACCAAGCCCATGATGATTCTCTTCAAATCGCTTGTTCTCTCTAGGCTGGAATACTTCTGTACACTAACTCTCCCCTTCAAGGTAGGGAAATTGCTAACCAGGAGAATGTACAGAGAACTTTCACGGCACTCATAAGTACAATAAAGCGCCTTAATTATTGGGAACTGTTGAAGTCCCTTGATTTGTATTACCTGGAACGAAGGCGAGAAAGATACATGATAATATATATACTTGGAAAATCCTACAGGGATCAATACCAAACTTGCAAACGAAAATCACTCCCTACGAAAGCAAAAGACTCGGCAGGAGATGCAACATTTCCCCAGTGAAAAGCAGGGGCGCCACGAGTACACTAAGAGACAACACAGTAGGTGTTAGGGGACCAAGACTGTTCAACTGCCTACCAGCATACATAAGGGGGATTACCATTAGACCCCTGGCTGTCTTTAAGAAGGCGCTGGACAGGCACCTTAAGTCAGTATCTGACCAGCCGGGCTGTGGTTCGTACGTCAGTTTCCGTGTGGCCAGCGGTAAAAGCCTGGTTGATCAGACCCTGATCCACCACGAGGCCTGGTCTCAGACCGAGCCGCTGGGGCGTTGACCCCCGAAACCCTCTCCAGATATATATATTTCTCTATGTTACCTTCTTTGGCCAGAAGAACCTCGTTCTTATCTCTGTAAAAAAACAAATAAATAATTCCTCGTCCAGACCAGAACGAAAGTTCTATTTATTTTAGTGCTCAAATTTACGGACCCAGCAACACAATGTCATCTATATTAAGCTCTGGAGGGACTCAGAATGCAAGAGCACCAAGCTTGCTCGCTTCTCGTCAAGGGCATCGCAACTATTTCAAACACTGCAGATTTCCTTTTCCGAATAAATAAAAACACTGAGATACAAGCCACTTTCACCCACAGCACGATATCCAGGCCAAGTGTACAAGCCCTAGCCCGGCCCCGCACCGCCTCGCATCCTTGGGGAGTTTTACACACTTAGGTCTGGTCTTCCCCACCGCCGTGCAGCGCCCCGGGCCGCACCTCGGTGTTTACATCGGCTGGATCACCAGACGATGTTGACTACGGCTGGGTCGTCTTAACGAGGCGGCTACGAGGTGCCTTCCTGGGCGGCAGTGACGGAGGGAAGCGAACACAATGGGCTGAAACTGACATGTTCGGGTCTCGTTGTGGCACCCAGAGGAACAATGGCATCCTCCTTGACCTCTTCAACTTCTCCTCCTCCCGGTGCTTCCTTCTTCAAGACGCCGTCTTACCTGGCACTGACTGAAGACAAAGACGTAAGTTTGCACCACAAGCTATTACTGAAACAACGTTTCGCTCTATAAAGAACGAAACTTTGTCATAATGGAAGTATGAACCGCAAAACCTGCTTGTATGTCTTCGTTATTGTCGATAACGAGGCATTTCATATTTCCGTGGCACTGTCAGGCTCTAGTATCAATTGTCTCTAATATCTGGAGGGAGAGAGAGAGAGAGAGAGAGAGAGAGAGAGAGAGAGAGAGAGAGAGAGAGAGAGAGGAGAGAGAGAGAGAGAGAGAGAGAGAGAGAGAGAGAGAGAGAGAGAACCATTATCTCTCTTGTAATGCTGATAGTTTTAACCTGGAATTTAGGAGATCTGTCTGTCTGTCTGTCTGTCTGTCTGTCTGTCTGTCTCTGTCTCTGTCTCTGTCTCTGTCTGTCTGTCTATCTGTCTGTCTGTCTGTCTGTCTGTCTCTCTCTCTCTCTCTCTCTCTCTCTCTCTCTCTCTCTCTCTCTCTCTCTCTCTCTCTCTCACTCTCTCTCTCTCTCTCTCTCCGCAACACGTGATGTATCTATGTGTGTCTGCAACACGTGATGTATCTAAGTGCGTCTGCAACACGTGAGGTATCTATGTGTGTCTGCAACACGTGATGTATCTATGTGTGTCTGCAACACGTGATGTATCTATGTGTGTCTGCAACACGTGATGTATCTATGTGTGTCTGCAACACGTGATGTATCTATGTGTGTCTGCAACACGTGATGTATCTAAGTGCGTCTGCAACACGTGAGGTATCTATGTGTGTCTGCAACACGTGATGTATCTGTGTGTCTGCAACACGTGATGTATCTATGTGTGTCTGCAACACGTGATGTATCTATGTGTGTCTGCAACACATGATGCATCTATGTGTGTGGAACACATAAAGTTTGTTGAGACAGTCTCGAGGCATCGTGAAGCCACGAGACTGTCTCACTCTGGTTGTCTCTCTATTGTCTCTGTGTCGAGCTTAAACAACGTGTGTGTGCACTCAACTAATTGTGGTTGCAGGGGTCGAGACTCAGCTCCTGGCCCCGCCTCTTCACTGAGTGCTACTAGGTCCTCTCTCTCCCTGCTCCATGAGCTTTATCATACCCCATCTTAAAGCTATGTATGGTTCCTGCCTCACTTGCCAGACTATTCCACTTCCTGACAACTGTGTGACTGAAGAAATGCTTCCTAACATCCCTTTGACTCATCTGGGTCTTCAACTTCCAATTGTGACCCCTTGTTTCTGTGTCCCATTTCTGGAGCATCCTGTCTCTGTCCACCTTGTCTATTCCACGCAGTATTTTGTATGTCGTTATTATGTTTCCCCTAACCCTCTTGTCCTCCTGTGTCGTCAGGCCGATTTCCCTTTCTTCGTAGGACATTTCCCTTAGCTCTGGAACTATCCTTGTTGCAAACCTTTGCACTTACTCTAATTTCTTGACGTGCTTGACCAAGTGTGGGTTCCAAACTGGTGCTGCGTACTCTTGTATGGGCCTGACGTACACGGTGTATAGTGTCTTGAACGATTTCTTACTGAGGTATCGGAACGCTATTCTCAGGTTTGCCAGGTGCCCATCTGCTGCAGCAGTTATCTGGTTGATGTGGGCTTCCGGAGACGTGCTCGGTGTTATACTCACCCCAAGATCTTTCTCCTTGAGAGAGGTTTGCAGTCTTTGGCCACCTAGCCTATACTCCATCTGCGGTCTTCTATGTCCTCCCCCGATCTTCATTACTTTGCATTTGGCGGGGTTAAATTCGAGAAGCCAGTTGCTGGACCAAGTGTCCAGCCTGTCCAGGCCTCTTTGAAGTCCTGCCTGATCCTCATCTGATTTAATTCTCCTCATTAACTTCACATCATCTGCGAACAGGGACAGTTCTGCGTGTGTGTGTGTGTTTGTTTGTGTGTGTGTGTGTGTGTGTGTGTGTGTGTGTGTGTGTGTGTGTGTGTGTGTGTGTGTGTGTGTGTGTGTGTGTGTGTGTGTGTGTGTATGTGTGTGTTTTATGCTTTAGTAAATTGTCCTGTGTGGTTGATCCTGGTGTTGGGTCCCACCTACAAAAACTTACTGTAAACCCTAGTAAATGGACCTCTTCGCGAAGACACCAAAATTTCTCGTTATCCCGTCACACACAGTCCCTATGAGGTAGACAGAGGCCACTGAGAGTATATACATACTTATACATACAACAAGATCATAGTAAACAGTTGGTGTCACAATATGCAAAACAACCACTGTGATTTCTTAGACTATACAGTTCCTTGATAATGTGAGAAGTCACTAAAGCGCCTGGAAGTTCATTTTCTTTTTCGTAGTGGTTGTTTTGCATACTTGTACATGGTTAAGACACATGTCCAACAGTTGGGTATCTTTATTGATGAAACATTTCGCCTATACAGTAGGCTTCTTCAGTCATATACAAATGCAGCAGTAGTAATGAAATAAAGATGATGTAGTCAGTCCACCAATACTGGAGAAAAAGTATTTGAGGCGGTCAATCCCTCAGCCTGGAGAAGAATCCAGTTCTAGGCTGAGGGACTGACACTCTTCTCTAGGCTGAGGGACTGACCACCTCGAATACATTTTCTCCAAGGTTTATGGACTGATTAAATCATGTTAAGTAAAGGGACATTTTATTGTGGAAACGTTTCGCTCTCCAGGAACTTTGTCAAGCCGTTCCGTGTAACAGTCTTCGTTTGCCACACGTCCCTGACCACCTGACGCCAGTATATTGTCTTCCAGTTATGTCCTTGAATTTGTACTGATAAAGCCACTGGATGGCGAAACGTCTACAATAAAGATGCCATACGTGTATTAATGTGCTCATTGAGACGTGTTTCGAGGTTCCTTGCTGTTTCACTTACGTATATTCTGTCGCAGTCTCCACAAGGTATAGTGTAAACCCCAGCACTGACTCGTTCAAGGTGCTTCAATTTAGTCCTAGTTAGATCCCTTTAGGAAGTGCTGGTTGTGATTGCGGCTCAAGTGTTAGCTTGAGAGAGTACTTTAAACACGTTCAGTACAACCTGGCTGTTGGGAAGGTTTATAACTTTCTTAGGAGTACTGTTGCTTGGCTAGCTCCTAACTTAGAGTGTGTGGAAAAAGACTTTTATTAGTACAGTTGTCTGTGGAAGTACACTGTACGTGTTGTTGTTGTTGGTGGTGGTAGTAGTAGTAGCAGTAGTAGTAGTGGTGGTGGTGGTGGTGGTAGTAGTGGTGATAGTGGTAGTACACGAGGGTCAGGAAGCAGTGTCGTAGTTGGCAAAGTACAATTACAGCGTGGCAAGGGAGATGCAATTACATTCGACCCACTGAATACAAACTGAGATGACGACATGACGGCGCTATCAAAGGCTGATATGAATTACACTCCTGCACTCTGATTGGTGGGAATTACGGTCCGGAGCTCTGATTGGTGGGAATTGCAGTCCTGCCTTCTGACTGGTAGGAATTACAATCCTGTCTTCTGATTGGAGGGAATTGCAATCCTGTCTTCTGATTGGAAAGAATTATAATCCTGTCTTCTGACTGGTAGGAATTGCAATCCTGTCTTCTGATTGGTAGGAATTAAAATCCTGCCTTCTGATTGGCAAAAAGTACAATCCTGCCTTAGTTCTATGCCCTGATTGGTGGGAATTACAGCACTGTGCAGTGACTCTGATACAGTCCTGATTACAGAACCTGATTGTTACCATTCATAATGGGTTAATAAACACAGTTATTAACAGTGAGATGTCACTGCTCCCACGATGCCTGCACAGTTGTCACTGCTCACACTGCTCCTAGCACAGTTGTCACTGCTCCCACTGCTCCTAGCACAGTTGTCACTGCTCCCACTGCTCCTAGCACAGTTGTCACTGCTCCCACTGCTCCTAGCACAGTTGTCACTGCTCCCACTGCTAGCACAGTTGTCACTGCTCCCACTGCTCCTAGCACAGTTGTCACTGCTCCCACGATGCCTGCACAGTTGTCACTGCTCCTAGTACACTTGTCACTGCTCCCACTGCTCCTAGCACAGTTGTCACTGCTCCCACGATGCCTGGCACAGTTGCCACTGCTCCTAGTACACTTGTCACTGCTTCCACTGCTCCTAGGACAGTTGTCACTGCTCCTAGTACAGTTGTCACTGCTCCTAGCACAGTTGTCACTGCTCCCACGATGCCTGCACAGTTGTCACTGTTCCTAGTACACTTGTCACTGCTCCCACTGCTCCTAGGACAGTTGTCACTGCTCCTAGCACAGTTGTCACTGTTCCCACTGCTCCTAGCACAGTTGTCACTGCTCCCACTGCTCCTAGTACACTTGTCACTGCTCCCACTGCTCCTAGCACACTTGTCACTGCTCCCACTGCTCCTAGCACACTTGTCACTGCTCCCACTGCTCCTAGTACACTTGTCACTGCTCCCACTGCTCCTAGCACAGTTGTCACTGCTCCCACTGCTCCTAGCACAGTTGTCACTGCTCCCACTGCTCCTAGGACAGTTGTCACTGCTCCTAGTACAGTTGTCACTGCTCCTAGCACAGTTGTCACTGCTCCCACGATGCCTGCACAGTTGTCACTGTTCCTAGTACACTTGTCACTGCTCCTAAAACAGTTGTCACTGCTCCTAGCACAGTTGTCACTGCTCCCACTGCTCTTAGCACAGTTGTCACTGCTCCCACTGCTCCTAAAGCAGTTGTCACTGCTCCTAGTACAGTTGTCACTGCTTCCACTGCTCCTAGGACAGCTGTCACTGCTCTTAGGACAGTTGTCACTGCTCCTAGCACAGTTGTCACTGTTCCCACTGCTCCTAGTACACTTGTCACTGCTCCCACTGCTCCTAGCACAGTTGTCACTGCTCCCACTGCTCCTAGTACACTTGTCACTGCTCCCACTGCTCCTAGGACAGTTGTCACTGCTCCTAGCACAGTTGTCACTGCTCCCACTGCTCTTAGCACAGTTGTCACTGCTCCCACTGCTTCTAGGACAGTTGTCACTGCTCCTAGCACAGTTGTCACTGCTCCCACTGCTCCTAGCACAGTTATCGCTGCTCCCACTGCTCCTAGCACAGTTATCACTGCTCCCACTGCTCCTAGCACAGTTGTCACTGCTCCCACTGCTCCTAGCACAGTTATCACTGCTCCCACTGCTCCTAGCACAGTTGTCACTGCTCCCACTGCTCCTAGCACAGTTATCACTGCTCCCACTGCTCCTAGCACAGTTGTCACTGCTCCCACTGCTCCTAGCACAGTTATCACTGCTCCCACTGCTCCTAGCACAGTTGTCACTGCTCCCACTGCTCCTAGCACAGTTGTCACTGCTCCCACTGCTCCTAGCACAGTTATCACTGCTTCCACTGCTCCTAGCACAGTTGTCACTGCTCCCACTGCTCCTAGCACAGTTATCACTGCTCCCTCTGCTCCTAGCACAGTTATCACTGCTCCCACTGCTCCTAGCACAGTTGTCACTGCTCCCACTGCTCCTAGCACAGTTATCACTGCTCCCACTGCTCCTAGCACAGTTATCACTGCTCCCACTGCTCCTAGCACAGTTATCGCTGCTCCCACTGCTCCTAGCACAGTTATCACTGCTCCCACTGCTCCTAGCACAGTTATCACTGCTCCCACTGCTCCTAGCACAGTTGTCACTGCTCTTAGCACAGTTGTCACTGCTCCTAGCACAGTTGTCACTGCTCCTAGCACAGTTGTCACTGCTCCCACTGCTCCTAGCACAGTTATCACTGCTCCCACTGCTCCTAGCACAGTTGTCACTGCTCCTAGCACAGTTGTCACTGCTCCTAGCACAGTTGTCACTGCTCCTAGCACAGTTATCACTGCTCACACTGCTCCTAGCACAGTTGTCACTGCTCCCACTGCTCCTAGCACAGTTGTCACTGCTCCCACTGCTCCTAGCACAGTTGTCACTGGAGGTCAGAAATTAGTGAAAGCGCTTGGCGAGAGGGGAGGCCAGGAGCTGTAATTTTACACCTGTAAACACAACTAGGTTAAAGTAATCTATGGTGTCTTCCCCTCACACGAAGACAGGGTTACCGAGAGAAGAAAACGCATTTACCATCGCTCAGGCTACAGTTCTGTGACCAGAAGTGCGCGGACATCATGATACACACAGACTTATTAAAAGGAAGGAGAATATTATCTGAAAATGAGGCAGTTGCATTGTATCCAGCATGTACTGGAAGCTACTGTATCCAGCAAGTACTGGAACCTACTGTATCCAGCAGGTACTGGAAGCTACTGCATCGATCAGCTACTGTATCAAGCAGCTATTGGAAGGTACTGTATCCAGCATGTACTGGAAGCTACTGTATCGATCAGCTACTGTATCAAGCAGCTATTGGAAGGTACTGTATCCAGCATGTACTGGAAGCTACTGTATCGATCAGCTACTGTATCAAGCAGCTATTGGAAGGTACTGTATCCAGCATGTACTGGAAGCTACTGTATCGATCAGCTACTGTATCAAGCAGCTATTGGAAGGTACTGTATCCAGCATGTACTGGAAGCTACTGTATCGATCAGCTACTGTATCAAGCAGCTATTGGAAGGTACTGTATCCAGCATGTACTGGAAGCTACTGTATCGATCAGCTACTGTATCAAGCAGCTATTGGAAGGTACTGTATCCAGCATGTACTGGAAGCTACTGTATCGATCAGCTACTGTATCAAGCAGCTATTGGAAGGTACTGTATCCAGCAAGTACTGGAAGGTACTGTGCCCAGCAAGTACTGGAAGGTACTGCATGCAGTAAGTACTGGAAGCTACTGTATCCAGCAAGTACTGGAACCTACTGTATCCAGCAAGTACTGGAACCTACTGTAACCAGCAAGTACTGGAAGCTACTATATCCAGCGAGTACTGGAAGCTACTGTATCCAGCAGGTACTGGAAGCTACTGTATCCAGGAGTTCACTGAAGAACCTGATTAGCTGTCTCGTTCCCAGGAGCTCTTGAAGGACGCAGGAGTTGGAAGAGAACCTCAGACAATACAAATCGTGGACCTAATGTGAGCTGGGTGAGCAAGTGAGGCATTTTAGGCTGGGATGCCGAGTTAACCTTGTAGGTCTGTGCTAAATCAGAGCCTTGTAGGCCTGAGTAAACCATTTGATGTGGTTTGTCGGTGTTGTCCAGCCCGGGTCTTTTCCATTGGTGACCCGGCGATGCCTCGTTGGTTCGTGATAAATACGTCTTTTTGCAGGTCTGGGTTAACAGAGTTCTTTGTAGGCGTGGGTTAATCGATGACCTAGTAGGCCTATGATAATCAAGTGTCTTTTAGGCTCTCAGGTGTAGGCTTATAAGGCATTTACATGTGTAATTTCAGAGACGGAGAGCGCCACAATCTGATCCGGATTAGTGCATTGTCAAGAAGAGTGAAACAAAGATAAGTGTGGAGGAACAAGATTTTATTGAGAAAGCTTTTCCCTTCTACAAAGAGCAAAATGTTGTGCCAGTAGGAGGTTCTGGTAAAAAGATAGTTTGCAGAGTATGTCACTATTTCAACGACTTTTCGCTCTGTGTAGATCTTTTTTTTAATTGACTTGTAAAGTTTTACATAGGGCAAAACATGGCTTGAAAATGCTCAACAGAGAGCGAAACGTTGGCCCAACAAAACCTTCAGGTACAGTGAGTCTTGATGAGTGGCAGAGTCCTTCACTGCACCCACTGAGTCATTCACCGCAGGCCAGGGGCGTGTACACCAATACTACCAGACCATTCTGTGCAGCGTCCTCGTTTTCACAATCATCTCATCAGAATTTCTGAGTGCAGTCAGCCTGTGTGTTCCTCCTTCCCTCCCCGCCACCCCTCTCCTTGCCACCCCTCGCCTTGCCACCCCTCGCCTTGCCACCCCTCGCCTTGCCACCCCTTAAGTGTACTCACCTATATGTGGTTGCAGGGGTCGATTCACAGATCCTGGCCTCACCTCTTCGCTGGTCGCTACTAGGTGCTCTCTCTCCCCACTTCAAGAACCTTTTCCTACGTCCTTCCACGTTCATCTGACCATCTTATTAAACTTATTTAGGTACAGGTACACATAAATAAAGTTGCACAAATCATACATAGGTAACATGTGTAAATTACCCACCACGATAACCCAATAAGTCGAAGTGACTTGTTTTCATTAGGGTGTTAGACTGCGCATCCCAGTTTCGTTACACTCTCTTTGCTCCGTAAAACTGCTTTGAAATATTCCTACATGGATCCCGTGTTCCGCTTGTAAGCAGGAGTAAGTTCACCTTATACCGTTGTTGTCGACGTCTGCCTTGGTATCGATATAATTTATGTGGCGTCACACCCAGGCGTCATTTTGTAAGCAAGAAGCCGAGGCTGGCTGGTGCTGGTGTATCCCTCCTGGGGTACAATTGCTGCCTTGCTGGTGCTGGTGTATCCCTCCTGGGGTACACTTGCTGCCTTGCTGGTGCTGGTGTATCCCTCCTGGGGTACACTTGCTACCTTGCTGGTGCTGGTGTATCCCTCCTGGGGTACAATTGCTGCCTTGCTGGTGCTGGTGTATCCCTCCTGGGGTACACTTGCTGCCTTGCTGGTGCTGGTGTATCCCTCCTGGGGTACACTTGCTGCCTTGCTGGTGCTGGTGTATCCCTCCTGGGGTACACTTGCTACCTTGCTGGTGCTGGTGTATCCCTCCTGGGGTACACTTGCTACCTTGCTGGTGCTGGTGTATCCCTCCTGGGGTACAATTGCTGCCTTGCTGGTGCTGGTGTATCCCTCCTGGGGTACACTTGCTGCCTTGCTGGTGCTGGTGTATCCCTCCTGGGGTACACTTGCTACCTTGCTGGTGCTGGTGTATCCCTCCTGGGGTACACTTGCTGCCTTGCTGGTGCTGGTGTATCCCTCCTGGGGTACACTTGCTACCTTGCTGGTGCTGGTGTATCCCTCCTGAGGTACACTTGCTGCCTTGCTGGTGCTGGTGTATCCCTCCTGGGGTACACTTGCTACCTTGCTGGTGCTGGTGTATCCCTCCTGGGATACACTTGCTGCCTTGCTGGTGCTGGTGTATACCTCCTGGGGTACACTTGCTGCCTTGCTGGTGCTGGTGTATCCCTCCTGGGCATACAGAGTAACCTAGGTAGACAGGACACCCACCTAGGTAGACAGGGTACCAACCTAGGCAGACAGGGTACCCACCTAGGCAGACAGGATACCCACCTAGGTAGACAGGGGTACTCAATTAGGTAGACAGAGTAACCTCCTAGGTAGACAGAGTAACTTAGGTAGACATGGTACCCACCTAGGTAGACAGGGTACCCACCTAGGCAGAGAGAATACCCACCTAGGTAGACAGAGTACCCACCTTGGCAGACAGGGTACCCACCTAGGTAGACAGGGTACCCACCTAGGCAGACAGGGTACCCACCTAGGCAGACAGGGTATCCATCTTGGCAGACAGGGTACCCACCTTGGCAGACAGGGTACCCACTTAGGCAGACAGGGTACCCACCTAGGCAGACAGGGTACCCACCTTGGCAGACAGGGTACCCACCTTGGCAGACATGGTACCCACCTAGGTAGACAGGGTACCCACCTAGGCAGACAGGGTACCCACCTTGGCAGACAGGGTACCCACCTTGGCAGACAGGGTACCCACCTAGGCAGACAGGGTACCCACCTAGGTAGACAGGGTACCCACCTAGGCAGACAGGGTACCCACCTTGGCAGACAGGGTACCCACCTTGGCAGAAAGGGTGCCCACCTTGGCAGACAGGGTACCCACCTAGGCAGACAGGGTACCCACCTAGGCAGACAGGGTACCCACCTTGGCAGACATGGTACCCACCTTGGCAGACAGGGTACCCACCTAGGCAGACAGTGTACCCACCTTGGCAGACAGGGTACCCACCTAGGCAGACAGGGTACCCACTTTGGCAGACAGGGTACCCACCTAGGCAGACAGGGTACCCACCTAGGTAGACAGGGTACCCACCTAGGCAGACAGAGTACCCACCTAGGCAGACAGGGTACCCACCTAGGCAGACAGGGTAACCATCTTGGCAGACAGTGTACCCACCTAGGAAGACAGGGTACCCACCTAGGCAGACAGGGTACCCACCTAGGCAGACAGGGTACCCACCTTGGCAGACTGGGTACCCACCTAGGCAGACAGAGTACCCACCTTGGCAGACAGGGTACCCACCTAAGCAGACAGGGTACCCACCTAGGCAGACAGAGTACCCACCTAGGCAGACCGGGTACCCACCTAGGTAGACAGAGTACCCACCTAGGCAGACAGGGTACCCACCTAGGTAGACAGGGTACCCACCTAGGCAGACAGGGTACCCACCTAGGCAGACAGGGTACCCACCTAGGCAGACAGAGTACCCACCTAGGCAGACAGGGTACCCACCTTGGCAGACAGGGTACCCACCTTGGCAGACAGGGTACCCACCTTGGCAGACAGGGTACCCACCTTGGCAGACAGGGTACCCACCTAGGCAGACAGGGTACCCACCTTGGCAGACAAGGTACCCACCTTGGCAGACAGGGTACCCACCTTGGCAGACAGGGTACCCACCTAGGCAGACAGGTTACCCACCTAGGCAGACAGGGTACCCACCTAGGCAGACAGGTTACCCACCTTGGCAGACAGGGTACCCACCTAGGCAGACAGGGTACCCACCTAGGCAAACAGGGTACCCACCTAGGCAGACAGGGTACCCACCTAGGCAGACAGGGTACCCACCTTGGCAGACAGGGTACTCACCTTGGCAGACAGGGTACCCACCTTGGAAGACAGGGTACCCACCTTGGCAGACAGGGTACCCACTTAGGCAGACAGGGTACCCACCTTGGCAGACAGGGTACCCACCTAGGCAGACAGGGTACCCACCTTGGCAGACAGGGTACCCACCTTGGCAGACAGGGTACCCACCTTGGCAGACAGGGCACCCACCTTGGTAGACAGAGTACCCACCTTGGCAGACAGGGTACCCACCTTGGCAGACAGGGTACCCACCTAGGCAGAAAGGGTACCCACCTAGGCAGACAGGGTACCCACCTAGGCAGACAGGGTACCCACCTTGGCAGACAGGATACCCACCTAGGCAGACAGGGTACACACCTTGGCAGGCAGGGTACCCACCTAGGCAGACAGGGTACCCACCTTGGCAGACAAGGTACCCACCTAGGCAGACAGGGTACCCACCTTGGCAGACAGGGTACCCACCTAGGCAGACAGGGTACCCACCTTGGCAGACAGGGTTCCCACCTTGGCAGACAGGGTACCCACCTAGGCAGACAGGGTACCCACCTTGGCAGACAGGGTACCCACCTAGGCAGACAGGGTACCCACCTAGGCAGACAGGGTACCCACCTTGGCAGACAGGGTACCCACCTTGGCAGACAGGGTACCCACCTAGGCAGACAGGGTACCCACCGAGGCAGACAAGGTACCCACCTTGGCAGACAGGGTACCCACCTTGGCAGACAGGGTACCCACCCAGGCAGACAGTGTACCCACCTTGGCAGACAGGGTACCCACCTAGGCAGACAGGGTACCCACTTTGGCAGACAGGGTACCCACCTTGGCAGACAGGGTACCCACCTAGGCAGACAGGGTACCCACCTAGGTAGACAGGGTACCCACCTAGGCAGACAGAGTACCCACCTAGGCAGACAGGGTACCCACCTAGGCAGACAGGGTACCCACCTAGGAAGACAGGGTACCCACCTAGGCAGACAGGGTACCCACCTAGGCAGACAGGGTACCCACCTTGGCAGACAGTGTACCCACCTAGGAAGACAGGGTACCCACCTAGGCAGACAGGGTACCCACCTTGGCAGACAGGGTACCCACCTAGGCAGACAGGGTACCCACCTAGGCAGACAGGGTACCCACCTTGGCAGACAAGGTACCCACCTTGGCAGACAGTGTACCCACCTAGGAAGACAGGGTACCCACCTAGGCAGACAGGGTACCCCCCTTGGCAGACAGGTTACCCACGTAGGCAGACAGGGTACCCACCTAGGCAGACAGCGTACCCACATTGGCAGACAGGGTACCCACCTTGGCAGACAGGGTACCCACCTTGGCAGACAGGGTACCCACCTAGGCAGACAGGGTACCCACCTAGGCAAACAGGGTACCCACCTAGGCAGACAGGGTACCCACCTAGGCAGACAGGGTACCCACCTTGGCAGACAGGGTACTCACCTTGGCAGACAGGGTACCCACCTTGGAAGACAGGGTACCCACCTTGGCAGACAGGGTACCCACTTAGGCAGACAGGGTACCCACCTTGGCAGACAGGGTACCCACCTAGGCAGACAGGGTACCCACCTTGGCAGACAGGGTACCCACCTTGGCAGACAGGGTACCCACCTTGGCAGACAGGGCACCCACCTTGGTAGACAGAGTACCCACCTTGGCAGACAGGGTACCCACCTTGGCAGACAGGGTACCCACCTAGGCAGAAAGGGTACCCACCTAGGCAGACAGGGTACCCACCTAGGCAGACAGGGTACCCACCTTGGCAGACAGGATACCCACCTAGGCAGACAGGGTACACACCTTGGCAGGCAGGGTACCCACCTAGGCAGACAGGGTACCCACCTTGGCAGACAGGGTACCCACCTAGGCAGACAGGGTACCCACCTTGGCAGACAGGGTACCCACCTAGGCAGACAGGGTACCCACCTTGGCAGACAGGGTTCCCACCTTGGCAGACAGGGTACCCACCTAGGCAGACAGGGTACCCACCTTGGCAGACAGGGTACCCACCTAGGCAGACAGGGTACCCACCTAGGCAGACAGGGTACCCACCTTGGCAGACAGGGTACCCACCTTGGCAGACAGGGTACCCACCTAGGCAGACAGGGTACCCACCGAGGCAGACAAGGTACCCACCTTGGCAGACAGGGTACCCACCTTGGCAGACAGGGTACCCACCTAGGCAGACAGGGTACCCACTTTGGCAGACAGGGTACCCACCTTGGCAGACAGGGTACCCACCTAGGCAGACAGGGTACCCACCTAGGTAGACAGGGTACCCACCTAGGCAGACAGAGTACCCACCTAGGCAGACAGGGTACCCACCTAGGCAGACAGGGTACCCACCTAGGAAGACAGGGTACCCACCTAGGCAGAGAGGGTACCCACCTAGGCAGACAGGGTACCCACCTTGGCAGACAGTGTACCCACCTAGGAAGACAGGGTACCCACCTAGGCAGACAGGGTACCCACCTTGGCAGACAGGGTACCCACCTAGGCAGACAGGGTACCCACCTAGGCAGACAGGGTACCCACCTTGGCAGACAAGGTACCCACCTTGGCAGACAGTGTACCCACCTAGGAAGACAGGGTACCCACCTAGGCAGACAGGGTACCCCCCTTGGCAGACAGGTTACCCACGTAGGCAGACAGGGTACCCACCTAGGCAGACAGCGTACCCACATTGGCAGACAGGGTACCCACCTTGGCAGACAGGGTACCCACCTTGGCAGACAGGGTACCCACCTAGGCAGACAGGTTACCCACCTAGGCAGACAGGGTACCCACCTTGGCAGACAGGGTACCCACCTTGGCAGACAGGGTACCCACCTTGGCAGACAGGATACCCACCTAGGAAGACAGGGTACCCACCTTGGCAGACAGGGTACCCACCTTGGCAGACAGGGTACCCACCTAGGCAGACAGGGTTCCCACCTAGGCAGACAGGGTACCCACCTTGGCAGACAGGGTACCCACCTTGGCAGACAGGGTACCCACCTTGGCAGACAGGGTACCCACCTAGGAAGACAGGGTACCCACCTAGGCAGACAGGGTACCCACCTTGGCAGACAGGGTACCCACCTTGGCAGACAGGGTACCCACCTTGGCAGACAGTGTACCCACCTAGGAAGACAGGGTACCCACCTAGGCAGACAGGGTACCCACCTTGGCAGACAGGGTACCCACCTTGGCAGACAGGGTACCCACCTAGGAAGACAGGGTACCCACCTAGGCAGACAGGGTACCCACCTTGGCAGACAGGGTACCCACCTAGGCAGACAGGGTACCCACCTAGGCAGACAGGGTAGCCACCTTGGCAGACAGGGTACCCACCTAGGAAGACAGGGTACCCACCTAGGCAGACAGGGTACCCACCTAGGCAGACAGGGTACCCACCTAGGAAGACAGGGTACCCACCTAGGCAGACAGGGTACCCACCTTGGCAGACAGGGTACCCAGCTAAGTAGACAACAAAACATGCTCCAGTGTTCAACTTTGAAACAATCAAAAAAATCAGGGTGGTGTTAGAACCCATGGTGAGTGAGTTTTAGAGCTCACTAACCATGGGTTCAACCCCCCACTCATCCCGGTTCAACCCCCCACTCATCCCGGTTCAACCCCTTACTCATTCATGGTAGTTGCCATTCTCTGGTCTGGTTTAGGATACCAACAGTCGTGGTCCAGTCGTGAGAGTCGTACCTCTCATCTCTGAAGTTCGGGAGAGAATCGAATCCTCCGAATGAAAAAAAATGGTTCGGTTCAGGATTCGGAACATTCTAGTGAACTTGTTTCGGAAGATACCAAGACTGTGTGTACTCTGTGTGTACTCTTTGTGTACTCTGTGTACTCTTGAGACAGCAGAGGTAAAGCTTTTTGTTTCCATTTGTGGTTGACGGGAGACCTCATGTTTCGAGTTAGTGTGTACTCACCTGTTTGTACTCACCTATTTGTACTCACCTATTTGTACTCACCTGTTTGTGGTTGCAGGGGTCGAGACTCGGCTTCTGGCCCCGCCTCTTCACTGATCGCTACTAGGTCCTCTCTCTCTCTGCTCCGTGAGCTTTGTCACACCTCGTCTTAAAGCTATGTATGGTTCCTGCCTCCACTACATCACTTGCCAGACTATTCCACTTCCTGACAACTGTATGACTGAAGAAATACTTCCTAACATCCCTTTGACTCATCTGAGTCTTCAACTTCCAACTGTGACCCCTTGTTTCTGTGTCCCCATCTCTGGAACATCCTGTCTCTGTCCACCTTGTCTATTCCACGCAGTATTTTATGTGTCGTTATTATATCTCCCCTGACCCTCTTGTCCTCCAGTGTCGTCAGGCCGATTTCCCTTAACCTGTCTTCGTAGGACATTCCCCTTAGCTCTGGAACTAACCTTGTTGCAAACCTTTCACTTTCTCTAATTTTTTGACGTGTTTGACCAGGTGTGGGTTCCAAACTGGTGCTGCGTACTCCAGTATGGGCCTGACATACACCGTTTACAGTGTCTCGAACGATTCCTTACTGAGGTATCAGAACACTATTTCCAGGTCTGACAAGCGCCCATATGCTGCAGCAGTTATTTGGTTGATGTGGGCTTCCGGAGATGTGCTCGGTGTTATACTCACCCCAAGATCTTTCTCCATGAGCGAGGTTTGCAGTCTTTGGCCTCCTAGCCTATACTCCGTCTGCGGTCTTCTGTGCCCTTCCCCGATCTTCATGACTTTGCATTTGGCGGGGTTAAATTTGAGGAGCCAGTTGCTGGACCAGGTGTCCAGCCTGTCCAGGTCTCTTTGAAGTCCTGCCTGATCCTCATCCGATTTAATTCTCCTCATTAACTTCACATCATCTGCGAACAGGGACACTTCTGAGTCTATACAGAGGTTTGCAGTTTTATCTATCAGTGTTTATACACTGAATTTACTTTATTCCTTAACTTTAGGGATAAACTGTTCTTGGTCTGTGGTAAAAAGGTGATCTAAAGCCTATTGTGGCCGATGGGGTTTAAAACCTAACGAATCATGCAATCCTGATGCTTCGACAAGTTACTCCGACTGCGCACTAGTGCCAGGGGTAGCTGACGTTGAGCAATCTGTCGAGGGTGTTGTGTAAACTATAGAGGGTACTGAGCAAGCCATCTACGGTTTAGGGTGTTGAATAAGCTATCGAATGAAATGAAGGAGCTATCGAGAGGGGTTTACCACGATATCCAGGTTGCCGAGCAAGCTATCAAAGGTGTTACTGTGATGCATGTACTCGTGTGGGAGTGGACGAGCGAGAACGCTCGTGTGGTTAGGTGGATGCTGCCTCTAAAAGACTCACAGATCATCTTGACCAAGAGTGTACACTGTGGTATTTCCTGAAAGTGAAAAGAATCAGAGATCCAAGAGGAATCTGAATCCTTGTAGCATCTGAACGTTACTACGTCTATAGGTATACGCCTCTCCGGGTATATACGCTTAGCGTTTAATTTAGTCCATATTTTAAGGGTTCATATATTCTACCATGGTAGTATGCAGTATACCTACATATCAGAACGTTTTTTTTTATTTTGCTTTATTTATTTTCAGTATTTATTACATGTGCTATTTTAAGTTAGGTTACATTAGGGAAAATCAAGGCGATTTAACCAATTGTATTTTTATAAATGCGTCTAAATTCGCGGTGACTCGGGGCCTGTGATTTAGAAGGAACCGCGGAGAGTTTGTGGATGATGATTTCTGCAACAATTGGCTCTTAACAACCAAACAGGTCTAGTTGGTCTGGGAAAAGCTTTCTGAGGAGGACCTGTCGTCAGTGTTGACACTGTCCTTTACCCTTTCCTTCCCTTTCTCTGTCCTCTACCCCTTCCTTTCCTCTCTCTGTCCTCACACGCCCTCTATTAAACTATATAATAGGCCTTAAGCACCGTAATTACAAATAAGTATATATGCTCAATAATAACTCACATGGAGACAGAAACACAGGATATTAATCGATCTCTAAATTTTTGACCCCCTTCTGCTGAAGAGTATCCCAGAAGTGGGTCAAATTAATCTCCCGTGTTTCTATCTCTGTGGGTTATTACTGATCACTGGTAAGCGTTCATTACTCTTTAGTTATTCATGAGTACATATGTTAAAGGGAATGCAAAAATTCTTACAATATGCAAAAAGTATTTATTCACAGACTCACGAAATCGTAACAAAAACGACTGCAAACAAACCACGGAACTGGTGCGGACTGAACCCGCGGCGAGCGTGTCCTAAAACTCCAAGACTCTCATCATCACACATTTGTCCGTAATTACCAAAGATCTCAAGGATATAAATTACTCTCCAACCTGACATACAAATCTCCAAAATAGTTTTTGGGATCCTAACCTCTGTCTTAATCTTTTCCAGATTGTTATAACTCACTCATTATAACGTCTAGGGTTAATTCCGTCAACACACTGTAACACTCACTTGCCTCGTCATCCTACCAGATTTCTTTATGTATAAAAAAAAAGACCACACTGAGGCGTTTTTTTAAAACCTGCTGCATGCTAAATACCAGTTTTATATGTAAATTTATCAGCCATGTTGTTGTTGGGGTTTATAGGGCCACTGACAGTATACGCCGTATCGAGCAGATATGTGTATATGCTCAATTATCCGCACGTCGGAGAGCGAACCATAGGACGACTTTTCGATCCGACTTGGACCAATAATCAGTCAACCAGAAGCTTCTAGTTGACTGATTAATGGTCCAAATCAGATTGCAACGTCTTCATACGTTTTATCTTCCTATGTGCGGGTTATTTATGTATCGTTCCAGTCACGATATTATGCCTTTTTATTCTCCCTGTACTAATAATTTATAAAATCCAAAAACAATTTGAATGACGAGGGTTGTTGCTGGAAGGCGAAGGGAAGCTTGTAATACTCGTAGAGGGGAGGCAGAACCTGGGCGTTTGACACAGCAGGCTGACTGAAGTCTGTGGATCGTCAGCCTGAAGGCTGACGAGTGCTGGTTGACGGCAGAGTCAGTGGAGTAGGTTGTGGTATAGCTCCACCAGGTTGGTGTCGAAATCTGTATGGGTCACGTGTTTCATGTTGGGCGAACTGGCCTTTTGGGTTTTGGTATGCCACACAAGCACCTGTAGGTAGGTCAGATGGGGGTCAACACACGGGTAACAATATCAGTTAGGTGATATGGGGTCAGAGTAGGCCTGTTGTATCATTCAGGTGGTGATGCTGGTTCAACAGGTCAGTTGTGCAGTCATCGCGGTCATAGTGGGTCAACAAATCGTTATCACTTGATATATAAACAAGAGAAATAAAAAGGGGGAATATTTTTTTTTTTTTTTTTGAAGATTTTATATTCGTGGTCTCTGTGTCTGAGCTACTGACCTGAGTGCAGCCAGAGGCTAGGGGTTCCAGGTCATCCAATTCTAGCCTGAGCTGCCTGAGGAAGCCATCCTCCAGGTAGGACAGACGCAGAGGTATAGTGGCGTTAGGGTTGGCGTGTATCACACGCAGGTTGACTGCGAAGCCAGCCATATCAACAGCGAACTTCCGTCCTGCCTGTGTGCAAAGGAGTGTCGGAGTCAAACTTTGGTACACTACCTGAAGTATACACAAAAGGGCAACGACATCACAGTTCAGACGGCCCTTCAAACTGCAACATTCCCCATCCCTCCTTCGGAGTGCAGGCACCGTATTTCTCACTTCCAGGATTCTAAGTCCGGCTAACTGGTTTTCCTGACTCTTTAAATGTTACATTACTCACACTGAAACAGCATGTCAGATCATAAAACAGCTCTTATCTCTATTCCTTTCTAACGCTCACACAAGCCTGTTGGTTGTCCAAGCCCCTAGTACTCAATACCTCCTTCATCTTTACCCTCCAACCTTTCCTAGAAAGACCTACCCCCTCCTTCCTCCCACCTCAGATTTATACGCCCTCCAAGTCATCCTATTTTCTCCCTTTCCAGTTGTCCAAACCACCACAACAACCCTTCGTCATCTCCGAAATATCTGCACAATATTCACACTACACATTGCCCTCCAGCACATCTCTACTGCCTTCAGCCTTTTTTCCACTGCAACATTCACAACCCATCCTTCACACCCATACAACAGTGTTGGTACCACTATATTTCTCTTTTTGCTTTTGATGGAAGTTCTTATCTCAGAGAACCTGTATTTAAATATCCACCGATATATACACTTGGTGTATATACACTCATGCTCTCAGGGTTGACACATAGATAAATATGCAAAGTGGAAGATAAGATAGTCTGTGCTAAAAAAAAACGAACCACTGGAATTATCTGGTTTTCTTACAATGAAGTGAAAAAGCCAGAGGTTGTTCAGTCTGGGAACAGGAGGGACTCTGATGAAATGTGGGCAGGAAAAAATTAAGATAAGATAAGATAAGATAAGATTTCGGTCGGATTTTTAACCCCGGAGGGTTAGCCACCCAGGATAACCCAAGAAAGTCAGTGCGTCATCGAGGACTGTCTAACTTATTTCCATTGGGGTCCTTAATCTTGTCCCCCAGGATGCGACCCACACCAGTCGACTAACACCCAGGTACCTATTTGCTGCTAGGTGAACAGGACAATAGGTGTAAGGAAACGTGTCGGAATTTCCACCCGCCGGGAATCGAACCCGGGCCCTCCGTGTGTGAAGCGGGAGCTTTAGCCACCAGACCACCGGGCCACTCAAGAAGTAAATAGACTATAAATCTAGCAAGGGAAAGGGAGGAGAGAATCTCCTGGAAATCGTCTTGAAGAGCAAGGAGAATGTCTGCTAGAAAGCGTCCTAGAAGAGCAGGAGAGGGAGGCTCACCTGGAAGGAGTCATGGAAGGCGACCACCTTGCTGTTCCTGACGATGGGTGAGCTGACGCCCAGCTTCAGGATCATCCCCACTGGAAATACTGACGCCTTCTTCGTCGTCCTGATCTGTTGAGCGTTACACGGTCTGTCAAGATAAGATGTAAACACCACACACACACACGCTGTTCTACAAGCTACGAAATTAAAATTCTCCATTGTTCAATTGGCCACACAGTAAAAACCTGCTGGAGGATTAGCTTATTGGAAGAGCTCACTCCACCTGCTGGAAGAGTGGCCCCACCCCTGTGAGATGTCTACCTCCTGGAATTGGACCACCCACCTGATGGGGGACCCACCTGCTCAAAGAGTCTGATATCGTAGGAGTTGTCGTCGTCAGCAAAGTAAAGGACACCATCCATGGCGTTCTCCCGTAGCCACCTCAAACCTTCCCGTCTGTAGCAACAAAAACTTTGTTTAACTGATGTAACATTCCAGCATAAAGCCGTTTTATTATTATTACATTCATGGGGAGCACTGAACCCATTGGGGTCATACAGTGCCCCGGGGAATGGAAAGCATTCAGGCTTGATTCGAAGAACTGGAGCATTGATCGCATTTCTTAGATCAAAAACACCTCACCAACTTCAAGGAACCTTCTCTGAGGGGTATATAGAACCCTAGCCAGACTTTTCTTTTACATCAGCTGCCATAGCCTGGTGGTGAAAGTCGAGGCTCACAGCATTCAGGTCCGGGGATCAAATCTCCGGTTGGAGAAGAATGAAAAGAGAATGAGGAGTGAAACTCATGTCACCATCACTTCATTCTTCATCCCTCATTAATTTTTAATTCGATCTTTATAACATTAGAGCACCTCAGTGACGGGAGGGGGGGGGATGCCTTGATGTCGGTGAAGGGTCGCTGATCAAAGGAGTTGGAGCTATCCCCCTTCCTCGATTCAAATCTTTCAGTTCCCAGGCTATGTATGACCCTATGGGTTCAAGACACCGCTGTATGACCCTGGTGGTTTAGCGCTTAGTTTTAATTATAATAATAATTTGAGTTCAGGAATGATTCAGGGATATACACAATATACTCAGATCACAACATAACTGAGGTTCAGACATGTATGCGTGGAGCCCCAGACCGACATAATGAGACTAGTCACGAGGGAGCATTCACCAAATTCAACTTCAATAACAAAAACATAAAGTGGGACCAAGTAAACCAAGTCCTAACCGATATAAGCTGGGAAGATATACTAAGCAACACAGACCCCAACTTATGCCTAGAACAGATTAACTCGGTGGCACTCGATGTATGCACAAGGTTTATTCCTCTAAGAAAAAGGAGGAGTAGATGTAAAATAGAAAGAGACAGGCACTCCCTTTACAGGCGACGGAAAAGAATAACAGAGCGGCTAAAAGAGGTCAATATATCTGAAATGCGTAGGGAGACACTGGTCAGAGAAATAGCAAGCATCGAACTTAAGCTAAAAGAATCCTTTAGGAGTCAGGAATCGCAGGAAGAACTAGAAGCCATAAATGAAATCGAAAGAAACCCAAAGTATTTCTTCTCCTATGCCAAATCAAAATCGAGAACAACGTCCAGTATTGGGCCCCTACTTAAACAAGATGGGTCCTACACAGATGACAGCAAGGAAATGAGTGAGCTACTCAAGTCCCAATATGACTCAGTTTTTAGCAAGCCGCTAACCAGACTGAGAGTCGAAGATCAAAATGAATTTTTTATGAGAGAGCCACAAAATTTGATTAACACAAGCCTATCCGATGTTATCCTGACGCCAAATGACTTCGAACAGGCGATAAATGACATGCCCATGCACTCTGCCCCAGGGCCAGACTCATGGAACTCTGTGTTCATAAAGAACTGCAAGAAGCCCCTATCACGAGCCTTTTCCATCCTATGGAGAGGGAGCATGGACACGGGGGTCGTCCCACAGTTACTAAAAACAACAGACATAGCCCCACTCCACAAAGGGGGCAGTAAAAGCAACAGCAAAGAACTACAGACCAATAGCACTAACATCTCATATCATAAAAAAACTTTGAGAGGGTCCTAAGAAGCAAGATCACCACCCATCTAGAAACCCATCAGTTACACAACCCAGGGCAACATGGGTTTAGAACAGGTCGCTCCTGTCTGTCTCAACTATTGGATCACTACGACAAGGTCCTAAATGCACTAGAAGACAAAAAGAATGCAGATGTAATATATACAGACTTTGCAAAAGCCTTCGACAAGTGTGACCATGGCATAATAGCGCACAAAATGCGTGCTAAAGGAATAACAGGAAAAGTCGGTCGATGGATCTATAATTTCCTCACTAACAGAACACAGAGAGTAGTCGTCAACAGAGTAAAGTCCGAGGCAGCTACGGTGAAAAGCTCTGATCCACAAGGCACAGTACTCGCTCCCATCTTGTTCCTCATCCTCATATCCGACATAGACAAGGATGTCAGCCACAGCACCGTGTCTTCCTTTGCAGATGACACCCGAATCTGCATGACAGTGTCTTCCATTGCAGACACTGCAAGGCTCCAGGCGGACATCAACCAAATCTTTCAGTGGGCTGCAGAAAACAATATGAAGTTCAACGATGAGAAATTTCAATTACTCAGATATGGTAAACATGAGGAAATTAAATCTTCATCTGAGTACAAAACAAATTCTGGCCACAAAATAGAGCGAAACACCAACGTCAAAGACCTGGGAGTGATCATGTCGGAGGATCTCACCTTCAAGGACCATAACATTGTATCAATCGCATCTGCTAGAAAAATGACAGGATGGATAATGAGAACCTTCAAAACTAGGGAGGCCAAGCCCATGATGACACTCTTCAGGTCACTTGTTCTATCTAGGCTGGAATATTGCTGCACACTAACAGCACCTTTCAAGGCAGGTGAAATTGCCGACCTAGAAAATGTACAGAGAACTTTCACGGCGCGCATAACGGAGATAAAACACTTCAATTACTGGGAGCGCTTGAGGTTCCTAAACCTGTATTCCCTGGAACGCAGGAGGGAGAGATACATGATTATATACACCTGGAAAATCCTAGAGGGACTAGTACCGAACTTGCACACGAAAATCACTCACTACGAAAGCAAAAGACTTGGCAGACGATGCACCATCCCCCCAATGAAAAGCAGGGGTGTCACTAGCACGTTAAGAGACCATACAATAAGTGTCAGGGGCCCGAGACTGTTCAACTGCCTCCCAGCACACATAAGGGGGATTACCAACAGACCCCTGGCAGTCTTCATGCTGGCACTGGACAAGCACCTAAAGTCAGTTCCTGATCAGCCGGGCTGTGGCTCGTACGTTGGTTTGCGTGCAGCCAGCAGCAACAGCCTGGTTGATCAGGCTCTGATCCACCAGGAGGCCTGGTCACAGACCGGGCCGCGGGGGCGTTGACCCCCGGAACTCTCTCCAGGTAAACTCCAGGTAAGTTACAGCCACAGCCAGAGACACAGACATAAACATAGCCACAGACACAGACACAGTCACAGTCACAGCCACAGCCACAGCCACAGACACAAACACAGATACAGACACAGTCACAGCCACAGTCACAGCCACAGCCACAGACACAGACACAAACACAGCCACAGCCACAGTCACAGCCACAGCCACAGACACAGACACAGTCACAGACACAGTCACAGCCACAGTCACAGCCACAGTCACAGCCACAGCCACGGCCACAGACACAGTCACAGCCA
This sequence comes from Cherax quadricarinatus, assembly GCF_026875155.1. Lineage (NCBI taxonomy): Eukaryota > Metazoa > Arthropoda > Malacostraca > Decapoda > Parastacidae > Cherax > Cherax quadricarinatus. Next base: position 29,312,751 of record NC_069442.1, read on the forward strand.
CAGTCACAGCCACAGACACAGACACAGACACAGTCACAGCCACAGCCATATACACAGTCACACAGACACAGTCACAGACACAGACACAGTCACAGACACAGCCATATACACAGTCACACAGACACAGACACAGTCACAGACACAGCCATATACACAGTCAGCACAGACACAGACACAGTCACAGACACAGCCATATACACAGTCCCAACACAGACACACAGACACAGTCACAGACACAGCCATATACACAGTCACACAGACACAGTCACAGACACAGACACAGTCACAGACACAGCCATATACACAGTCACACAGACACAGAAACAGTCACAGACACAGCCATATACACAGTCACACAGACACAGACACAGACACAGTCACAGACACAGCCATATACACAGTCACACAGACACAGCCACAGTCACAGACACAGCCATATACACAGTCACACAGACACAGACACAGTCACAGACACAGTCACAGACACAGCCATATACACAGTCACACAGACACAGACACAGTCACAGACACAGTCACAGTCACAGACACAGTCACAGACACAGCCATATACACAGTCACACAGACACAGACACAGTCACAGACACAGTCACAGTCACAGTCACAGACACAGTCACAGTCACAGACACAGTCACACAGTCACAGACACAGTCACGTCACAGACACAGTACACAGTCCAGACACAGCACAGCCAAATCACAGTCCACGACAGACACAGTCACAGTCACAGACACAGTCACACAGTCACAGACACAGTCACATACACAGACACAGTCACACAGTCACAGACACAGTCACAGTCACAGACACACAAGAAAGCATATAAAGTCCAAATGAAAGATTTACAAGAAATGCAAATTAAATCGTCCATGAGATGACACCTGAAGTGCATCTGTCTGAGTATAGTAAAAATACAATCTGAAATTCAGAATCGTCAAGACTATCATTAAATAGTTTAAAAGAAAAGCACTTTTTTTTTTATTGTAATCACTTGCTAATTAAACAGATTCTGCAACCATATAAATTATTGTTCCAAGCATTTTTTTAACAGACACCGTAAATTAAATTAAGTTCTAGAGAAAAAAATTTTGATAAATTGTAATCGACACATGTGTCGCTTTTCGGTTACAGCGTCGCAGTCACAGACCAAGGACAGTCACAGCCATATACACAGTCACGACAGACACAGTCACACGTCACGTCACACAGTCACAGACACAGTCACTACAGTCACAGACCAGTCCGTCAACGAGTGTTGCGCGAGACACAGCCATATACCACAGTCAACAGACCAGTCACACAGACACAGTCACACAGACCAGTCCACACAACACAGTCACACAGTCACACAGTCACAGACACAGTCACACAGTCACAGTCACACAGTCACAGACACAGTCACAGACACAGCCATATACACAGTCACACAGACACAGTCACACAGACACAGTCACACAGACACAGTCACACAGACACAGTCACACAGACACAGTCACACAGACACAGTCACACAGTCACACAGTCACAGACACAGTCACACAGTCACAGTCACACAGTCACAGACACAGTCACAGACATAGCCATATACACAGTCACACAGACACAGTCACACAGACACAGTCACACAGACACAGTCACAGTCACACAGTCACAGACACAGTCACACAGTCACAGTCACACAGTCACAGACACAGTCACAGACACAGCCATATACACAGTCACACAGACACAGTCACACAGACACAGTCACACAGACACAGTCACACAGACACAGTCACACAGTCACACAGTCACAGTCACAGTCACACAGTCACAGTCACACAGTCACAGACACAGACGCTGCCACCATCAACGATACTAAAAAGTTGTCCAATATATTGAAAGATTTACAGAAATTGGCAAATTTTAAATCGTCTGAGATGACACCTGGAAGGTGCGGTTGTCTGAGTATTAAGTAAATATTACAATCTGGAAATTCAGATCGTAAGTATTCATTATATGTTTAAAAGAAAACGCGTTTTTTTTTTTTTTTGTAATCATTGCTTATCTAACAGATTCTGAATATATAAATTATTTGTTCAAGCTTTTTTTTAAACTACCGTAAATTAATTAGTTTTAGAGAAAAATATTTTGATAAATTTGTGAATCGACATGGTGGCGCTTTTCGGGTTTAAAGCGTTGCTGAAACTGACAATGGGAGGTGTTAATGCATGGGAGAGGATGGTGTGTGCGAGGGAGATGGTAATTAGTGTGTGGTCATGATATCTTGTTGATGGTGGGGTTACTGTGATGGTTGCTGCTGGTGCTACCACACGTCCAAAGTCTTGTTGATCAAACTCTTGCCTCACACCCCCACCTATATACACTCAAACTGCGCCACAACATTTACAGGAAGATTCATCAATAAACACATTTTCTGCAGTATAACGGTGGGTCTGACATCACTGATGTTTCCTGGCATGAAGTCAGGCAACAGTTTTTTTGCAAGTGATTATGAGCCTTGTGCTTGCTGGTATAAAGTCTAGAACACTATTAATTATATTACGAACTCTCATGCGTTTTAGTTTTGGTTTCAGGTTTATCCTTACCATAACTCTGATTGGTACTTCTGCGAGTTTATGGTACTGAGTTTCTATTCTCCAAGACTGTAATATTAACCTGTTTCAAACATTCTAAAGCTGTTTATTGTCTTCATAAAGTGTCTGGCTGTTCTTGTGGCTTTATTGGACTTTTAATATGTTGGTTTTTATTCCTTCCTCTAGGTTTATATATAAAATGTGACCCACAAAAGAGGGTCGGTGCCAACACTGATCCCATGGAACGCCACTTGTGAATGATCCCCATTTTGATTTCTCTCTATTTATAAACATATTTTTTGCCTTATTAATTCAATGATCCTTGGCATAATTTTTCTTCGAATTTCTGTTGCTAGTTTCCATAAGCTTCACGTGTAGAACTATGCCTGACAAATTCTAGAGTAGCACTGTATTCCTTAGCGTGACCCACCACTCTTTGTGTCAGAGACTTGACTCTTCCTTTATGATGGAATAATTGACTAGTGGCCAGATACCTTCCGATTCAAGTCTGTGAAATTTCCAACTTCAACTAAATCCCCAAACCGAATCAGTTGAAGAATGGCAGCGGTCAATCCAGCTATTTCAATCATGCAGGAAGAATCGTCTTTCTATGGCTTTCCGTATGAGATTCCCCCACTTGCTTAGTCGACAAATCTTTTATATTTCCCTCGTAAGTTGCATATTGTTTGTTGGGAACGTTGATGCAGAGTTCTGCGTTCTCTTTTCGCTCTTATTTATTGTTGGTATCGCGTCGGCTATCTTCCCTCCGACACTTATCATTTCTTGTACTTATAGGAGTAGTTTGTGCAACAATTTGAACCTCAGTCTTCGTCGTGATATCCCAGGGACCTTGCATGCTTTTGCGTGGAAAAGGACACTTTGGTATATATCAGGTTAATGCAAAAAGAAACGTTTCGCCACGAGTGGTGTCATCTGCCCTGAACTGTCCTTTTCCACGGCTCGTCCTTGTCACCGTACCATCAACGAGCCTTTCTTGATTTTGTGTCTAGTTCTATCAAGGAAGCCTCCTGTTCTTCCTCGATAGTTGCTCTAATATTCGAGGATTCCACTTAGTTTGTGTTCAACTGTCATCGCTTCTATTGGCCCCTTGCTCATTTGTAAGCACAGTGAGCTCTGCCGTGGAACTCATTGCATATTTCTCTCTCGTTTCTCGTGACTGGTTTGTTTTGTCAGGGTCTGTGACATTGAAGGAGTGGAACTGTTCTGTCAGGGTCTGCATCGTTGAAGGAGTGGAACTGTTCTGTCATGGTCTGCATCGTTGAAGGAGTGGAACTGTTCTGTCAGGATGCGGGACGTCAAAGAATTGTGCCTTCTCTGTGCGTATTGCGTTGAATGACTGTGTTTACTGTCAGGTTGTGGCGTCAAAGGATTGAATTTCTTCTCTCAGGTTGCAGGGAAAAACACATTTTTTCCTATTAGTCCCTATTAAGCAATGCATATCACTTTTCATGGATAACTGACCGTAATATGTTTTATTTCTCAAGAAAAATTACCCTTTGGATGATTCCTGTCTACCTGTTTATGGCTGAGCACCGAATGACTAACGTGATCTCCAGCTCCTACTTTTCTAAATTTAACAAGACTCGTACTGGCTGCCTACTACGCAAAATTGACTTTGGCCTACCGTAGGCCTACCCTTTGCAACTAGAGCAACTTTTAAGAATGCTGATCATTTGCCCATTGCAGATCACCTTTAAAAAAATATTTGAAGACCGCATTTCCTACATGTAACTAAATTATTACCTATTGGATTTCCCTTCAGTCAATATTACCAAATTCTCAAATGTTTAAAGATCCCATGAGCTTCCTGTAACAAATATTTTCACCTGTTAAAATCCTTTATATCATCTATAAATAAATTCTTACCTGTTGAAATGCCCCATATTTACCTGCTTCTAATTACTTATTTAATTGTTCCTTATTTATCTGTAAGTAATTTCCGATTTGATGAAGAGACACTGGTAAAATTGAAATCTTTATTGAGATATTTTTCTTGGCCTCCAGTGGAACGTTGTTACTAAGAAAGATTTTGTTCGACTATATACGTCTATCATCTTGTTGGTTCTTCGTTGTTTGGGATTTGGAGTCTATTGTGAATACGATAATCGTCCACAATACTGACAAGTTGTTAAGTAAGACATGTGCAGAAATAACCTGCACATAGGAGAGAGAAGCTTACGACGACGTTTCGGTCCGACTTGGACCATTTACAAAGTCACTCCATCAGAAAGGAGAGGAGGCAGTTTATATAGGCCAACTGATAGGGACGGGACAAGAGAGGTAGTAGGAAAGGGTTATTTGTGTATTGTTCCAGTCACGATATTGTGCCGTTTTGTTCCTTAAGACACGTGTGCAACAGCTAGGTATCTTTATTCCGATTTTGTCAACTATAGGTCCTTTGCCAGCTAGCACCGTATTGAACCTTGGCTTCTCGGTCTATCATTAGCCCAACCTCTCACCTGTTAAAGACTCCCTTGCCCATCGACTTCTGGTTCTTGTGTTGCGGTGGTGTTGTTGCACACAGGTGGGTGAAGGGAAGACCACTCCTCTCCAGTAGCTCACTCACCACCTGGCTCCTCATCTGAACGGTGGAGATAAATGGTATAAAATACAGACACGCTGGAAAAAAAAGATCTGTTTGTTACTTGATAAAGTTCACTGTTGTGAGCGAAATGTAGTTAATAAACGATAGCATTATACAGCATGTGTGTGTGTGTGTGTATTCATCTACAGGAGGAAGAACTCTGTTCACCTGAGGTACAGACGCGTACTCGTAATAATAATAGTGAAGATGAGTACTGTATATTCTGGCCTCAAATTGAGACCGTCTCCAGGAGATTTACTCTTTGTAAGACAGAAACACAATAGTACTCTTCTGTTTTATCTCGTGTGTGGGTTTCTTTACGAGAGTGACAAGAGTTAATTACTACCCTAGTGCAGGGCACGCATGCTAACGTTCCCAGGACCCACCTCGGGGTGAGGTTCCTTGATGCCGGTGAAGAACTCTTAACCCGAGGAACCTGACCCGCCCTTCCTTTTCTTGGGTTAAATCTGAAAGTCACCCATTTCCCCACCAGGCGCTACATGACCCCTGTGGGTTTAACGCATCCCCATGAATGTATTAATAACGCCTCCAGGATAAAGAAAAAAATGTGTAATGTACAATGTGTACAGAAGGTAGAGAAGATGCGTACTAAGGAGATTCCAGGATCACCAGCACAGCACAAGTGATGCTGGTGTGTGTGTGTCGGGTTGTATTACCACCGCTGTTAGCAGTGAATCATTGTGTGAGGTGTCTGTACGAGCCAGTTAACAAATGATGATGTTGGGTAGAGTGTCTGGTGATGAGCGGACGGAGTAGCGAGCCTACACCACTCCTTGGGAAGAGTGACTCTCAGAGTGTCACCTAGCCAGTTGAGATGATATATTTGGTTGGCATACTTGAGGTCATCTGCGGCAGCTGCATCCACACACACACACAGGACTTCAGGAAGGACTTCCAAGAGACCTGGACAGACTGGACACGTGGTCCAGCAACTGGCTTCTCGAATTTAACCCCGCCAAATGCAAAGTCATGATGATCGGGGGGAGGGCACAGAAGACCGCAGACGTAGTATAGGCTAGGTGGTCAAAGACTTCAAACCTCGCTCAAGGAGAAAGATCTTGGGGTGAGTATAACACCGAGCACGTCTCCGGAAGCACACATCAACCAGGTAACTGCTGCAGCATATGGGCGCCTGGCAAACCTGAGAATAGCGTTCCGATACCTCAGTAAGGAATCGTTCAAGACACTATACACCGTGTACGTCAGGCCCATACTAGAGTACGCAGCACCAGTTTGGAACCCACACCTGGTCAAGCACGTCAAGAAATTAGAGTAAGTGCAAAGGTTTGCAACAAGGTTAGTTCCAGAGCTAAGAGGAATGTCCTGTGAAGAAAGGTTAAGGGAAATCGGACTGACGACACTAGAGGACAGGAGGGTTAGGGGAGACATGATAACGACATACAAAATACTGCGTGGAATAGACAAGGTGGACAGAGACAGGATGTTCCAAAGAGGGGACACAGAAACAAGGGGTCACAATTGGAAGCTGAAGACCTAGATGAATCAAAGGGATGTTAGAAAGCATTTCTTCAGTCACAGAGTAGTCGAGAAGTGGAATAGCCTAGCAAGTGAGGTAGTGGAGGCAGGAACCATACATAGCATAAAGATGAGGTATGATAAAGCTCATGGAGCAGGGATAGACAGGACCTAGTAGCACTCGGTGAAGAGGCGGGGCCAGGAGCTGAGTATCGACCCCTGCAACTACAATTAGGTGAGTACACACACACACACACACACACACACACACACACACACACACACACACACACACACACACACACACACACACAATCCTCCTTGCGGTCACCTGCGGCGGCTACACCCACACACACATTCCTCCCTGCGGCCATCTGAGGACTGCACAAGACCTCTGAAATGATGGCGTACTGATGCGTACCCCGGCATCCATCTGCTAGCTGAGACTTCATTATGCAGGCAGTGTGTGCCCCAGCCTTCGTGGACTGACTGAGGGCCACCATCATGCAGGCAGAGTGCCCAGGATTCATGGACTGACTGAGGGCCACCATCATGCAGACGGAGTGCTCAGCCTTCATGGACTGACTGAGGGCCACCGTCATGCAGTGTTATCAACACCTAACTCGTGTCCATGGCTTCTTCTCCGAGAGATCTCATCAGAAAGCGGAAGTGTTTACTCATCTCAGAGGATTCTTTAGATTAGTATTGTTTGGTGGGGTGATGTTGGTAGTGATGCCGGTGGTATGGTGTAGAAGGTACAAGACATGGTGGAGTGGTTGGGAGGAGTAGATTGGTGGTGAGGATAGTATGGTGTGGGGACAGCATGTAAAATATTGGTGTGGTATGTAGATATCTTGTTCACGTAAAACTCTTCTATAAATCATGAGAAATTTAGAGTAGTCTGCCCATACATGCTTAACGTTTTCAGTAATAATAATAATAATAATAATAATAATAATAATAATAATAATAATAATAATAATAATTAAATAATATAATTATTAATGAAACTAATAATAACACTGGAGGAGTTGTACATGAACCTAGTACTGGCAGCTTTACGAAATAAGAAAGGGGTAAGGGGATATATCACGTCTTACATCGACACCATGCCCAGCCCTTCTAGGGCAGGGTAGGTGCCTGAGCTCGAGCTTGCAGCTCACAAGACTGTCCTTCCCAATAACCCCCTTGGGGCGGGGATGGCAGACCAGAGAGGCCTAGGTTCTTCCTACGAGCCCCGTGAGGGCGGGGAATGTGGCTAGGCCTGGGGACAGTTGGTCCCAACGATGAGGGGGTACTTGTGCCTCCTCCCATGACAAGACTTAGGTCTCAGGACACTCCCTAGACAGGGAGCCAAGGCCGGGTCACCACTTGGAAAAGGCCCGGGCCGGGAGAATACCGGCGAATATTTAATAATAATAATAATAATAATAATAATAATAATAATAATATCAGTGTTAGTCATGTCATGACCCGCTGCTGGAGCTTATAGACAACTGACAGAGATCTTCCACTGGCTTACCCGGCGACCCCTCTAAAAATTATGTTTATGATTATAATTACTAAACGTTAGCATAATCGATGGTTTTGGGATCGACGGGTCGTTTAATACGAGGTTGTTCCCCAGGGTAGTGAGTTGTGATGAATGGTTTGAAAAACCGACAAGTTGAAGATTGAGACACTTATGCAGCATATGGGAATCTTTATTCAGGAAACGTTTCGCCACACAGTGGCTTCATCAGTCCAATACAAAGAGGAAGGCGTAAGGAGAGGAGGAGAATGAGGTAATCAGTCCCTCAACCTGGAGTCGATACATGTACCAACTAGCACTGACACATGACACATGTACCAACTAGCACTGACACATGACACATGTACCAACTAGCATGATAGGACAAAAGCAGGGACAAATCCCTACTTTTGTCCTATCATGCTTTTAGAGCCCTGCTACCCATCCTTCCTTCTCAGACAAATCATCCTCGGCTCCCTGCATCATCATTCTCACTATTGGGATCCCTTTTTCTTTTATCCTGGTTAAGATGGAAAAAAAATAGGGAGGGGGGAGTGACACAAACAATACCAAGTGCTCTAACACTGGGAGAAGTCGAAAAGTTAGTGGGGAGTATACCTTGTACATGTATACCTTGTACACGTATACCTTGTACATGTATACCTTGTACATGTATACCTTGTACACGTATACCTTGTACATGTATACCTTGTACACGTATACCTTGTACACGTATACCTTGTACACGTACACCTTGTATATGTATACCTTCTACACGTATACCTTGTACATGTATACCTTGTTGTGTAAGAATGGTATATAATACCGACAAGATGAAATTAAGACACATGTGCAACATCTGGGTATCTTTATTGTAGACGTTTCGCCATCCAGTGGCTTTATCAATACAAATTCCAGGGCATAACTTGAAGACAGTAGAACTATGTACAGAAGATGAGGTAATCAGTCCCTCAACCTAGGAGTAGGAGCGAAGAGCACCATAGTCGTGGAGATTCTGAAGCAGAAGCAAGGAGCCTGGCGCTTATATAGTAACGTCAGGTGTAGCAGACGAGGGCATAGTCACTGGTAGGCGGGATTCCCCAGTGGAAGTAGGTCCTTCCCAAAGAGATGGGTTAGTTGTAGTAGTAGTTGTCGTAGTCGTGAAGGTTATGTACATGTCCTCAGAATTAAGATTCCATGATGTTGCAGTGTCTGACAAGTTGTGTACGAATGGTATATAATAGGCTCCTTTCTTATGCTTCAGAATCTCCACGACTATGGTGCTCTTCGCTCCTACTGCTAGGTTGAGGGACTGATTACCTCATCTTCTGTACATAGTTCTACTGTCTTCAAATTATGTCCTAGAATTTATATTGATAAAGCCACTGGATGGCGAAACGTCTACAATAAAGATATCCAGATGTTGCACATGTGTCTTAATTTCACATGTATACCTTGTACACGTATACATTGTACATGTATACCTTGTACATGTATACCTTGTACACGTATACCTTGTACACGTATACCTTGTACATGTATACCTTGTACACGTATACATTGTACATGTATTCCTTGTACATGTATACCTTGCACACGTATACCTTGTACACGTATACCTTGTACATGTATACCTTGTACACGTATAAATTGTACATGTATACTTAAAATAATACCTTGTACACGTATACTTGTACACGTATACATTGTACATTTACTTGTACATTATACATTGCATATATTGTACATGTATCTTGTACAGTATACCTTGTACACGATACATTGTACATGTATACTTGCCATGTATACCTTGTACTTGTAAGTATTAATAATATATCTTAGTCATAATATTTTAGATTTTTTTATGTATTTTTATTATTAAGTTGATTATGTAATACATAACAGTAATTGACATAATGCTTTTACTCTTAAATTAGTATGTGAAATATGTGAATATCAGTCATTGTGTAGCATTTGTGCAGTTATTTGTTATGAGTCTTGTGTTGTAAGTCATGTGTGTGTCAAAGCAACTAGATTTGTGACATAATGTCACATGGTTGTTGGTCAGATGGTGTGATGGTGTGCAGGCATGGTGGTGGTTGCAGCATTGGGTTGCAGGCATGGTGTGTGTGCAGGCATGTCTGGTGGTTGCAGGCATGGTGGTGGTGTGCAGGCATGGTGGTGGTGTGCAGGCATGGTGGTGGTGGTGCAGGCATGGTGTGTTGGTGTCAGCATGGTGGTGGTGTGCAGGCATGGTGTGGTGGTGCAGGCATGGTGGTGTGGTGCAGGCATGTGGTGGTGGTGCAGGCATGGTGGTTGGTGCAGGCATGTGTAGGTGTGTTGCAGCATGGTGGTGGTGGTGCAGGCATGGTGTGGTGGTGCAGGCATGGTGGTGGTGGTGCAGGCATGTGGTGGTTGGTGCAGCATGGTGGTGGTGTGCAGCATGTGTGTGGTGCAGGCATGTGGTGGTGTGCAGGCATGGTGGTGTTTGGTGCAGGCATGGTGGTGGTGGTGCAGGCATGGTGGTGGTGGTGCAGGCATGGTGGTGGTGGTGCAGGCATGTGGTGGTGCAGGCATGGTGGTGGTGGTGCAGGCATGGGTGGTGGTGCAGGCATGGTGGTGGTGCAGGCATGGTGTGGTGGTGCAGGCATGTGGTGGTGGTGCAGGCATGGTGGTGGTTGCAGGCATGGTGGTGGTGGTGCAGGCATGGTGGTGGTGGTGCAGGCATGGTGGTGGTGGTGCAGGCATGTGGTGGTGGTGCAGCATGGTGGTGGTGGTGCAGGCATGGTGGTGGTGGTGCAGGCATGGTGGTGGTGGTGCAGGCATGGTGGTGGTGCAGGCATGGTGGTGGTGGTGCAGGCATGGTGGTGGTGGTGCAGGCATGGTGGTGGTGGTGCAGGCATGGTGGTGGTGGTGCAGGCATGGTGGTGGGGGTGCAGGCATGGTTGGTGGTGGTGCAGGCATGGTGTGGTGGTGGTGCAGGCATGGTGTGGTGGTGCAGGCATGGTGGTGGTGCAGGCAGTGGTGTGGTGCAGGCATGGTGGTGGGCAGGCATGGTGGTGGTGGTGCAGGCATGGTGGTGGTGCAGGCATGGTGGTGGTGGTGCAGGCATGGTGGTGGTGGTGCAGGCATGGTGGTGGTGGTGCAGGCATGGTGGTGGTGGTGCAGGCATGGTGGTGGTGGTGCAGGCATGGTGGTGGTGGTGCAGGCATGGTGGTGGTGGTGCAGGCATGTTGGTGGTGGTGCAGACATGGTGGTGGTGGTGCAGGCATGGTGGTGGTGGTGCAGGCATGGTGGTGGTGGTGCAGGCATGGTGGGTGGTGGTGCAGGCATGGTGGTGGTGGTGCAGGCATGGTGGTGGTGGTGCAGGCATGGTGGTGGTGGTGCAGGCATGGTGGTGGTGGTGCAGGCATGGTGGTGGTGGTGCAGGCATGGTGGTGGTGGTGCAGGCATGGTGGTGGTGGTGCAGGCATGGTGGTGGTGGTGCAGGCATGGTGGTGGTGCAGGCATGGTGGTGGTGGTGCAGGCATGGGTGGGGTGGTGCAGGCATGGTGGTGGTGGTGCAGGCATGGTGGTGGTGGTGCAGGCATGGTGGTGGTGGTGCAGGCATGGTGGTGGTGGTGCAGGCATGGTGGTGGTGGTGCAGGCATGTGGGTGTGGTGCAGGCATGGTGGTGGTGGTGCAGGCATGGTGGTGGTGGTGCAGGCATGGTGGTGGTGCAGGCATGGTGGTGGTGCAGGCATGGTGGTGGTGGTGCAGGCATGGTGGTGGTGGTGCAGGCATGGTGGTGGTGGTGCAGGCATGGTGGTGGTGGTGCAGGCATGTGGTGGTGGTGCAGGCATGGTGGTGGTGGTGCAGGCATGGTGGTGGTGGTGCAGGCATGGGGGTTTGGTGCAGGCATGGTGGTGGTGGTGCAGGCATGGTGGTGGTGGTGCAGGCATGGTGGTTTGGTGGTGCAGGCATGGTGGTGGTGGTGCAGGCATGGTGTGGTGGTGCAGGCATGGTGGTGGTGTGTGCAGGCATGGTGTGGTGGTGCAGGCATGGTGGTGGTGGTGCAGGCATGGTGGTGGTGGTGCAGGCAGTGGTGGGTGCAGGCATGGTGGTGGTGCAGGCATGGTGGTGGTGCAGGCATGGTGGTGGTGGTGCAGGCATGGTGGTGTGGTGCAGGCATGGTGGTGGTGCGGCATGGTGGTGTGCAGGCATGGTGGTGGTGGTGCAGGCATGGTGGTGGTGGTGCAGGCATGGTGGTGGTGCAGGCATGGTGGTGGTGCAGGCATGGTGGTGGTGCAGGCATGGTGGTGGTGCAGGCATGGTGGTGGTGCAGGCATGGTGGTGGTGGTGCAGCATGGTGGTGGCAGATGTTGGTGGTGCAGGCATGGTGGTGGTGCAGGCATGGTGGTGGTGCAGGCATGGTGGTGGTGGTGCAGGCATGGTGGTGGTGCAGGCATGTTGGTGGTGCAGGCATGGTGGTGGTGCAGGCATGGTGGTGGTGCAGGCATGGTGGTGGTGGTGCAGGCATGGTGGTGGTGCAGGCATGGTGGTGGTGCAGGCATGGTGGTGGTGCAGGCATGGTGGTGGTGCAGCATGGTGGTGGTGGTGCAGGCATGGTGGTGGTGCAGGCATGGTGGGGGTGGTTGGCAAGGCATGGTGGTGGTGCAGGCATGGTGGTGGTGCAGGCATGGTGGTGGTGCAGGCATGTGGTGGTGGTGCAGGCATGGTGGTGGTGCAGGCATGGTGGTGGTTGCAGGCATGTGTGGTGTGTGTCAGGCATGGGGTGGTGCAGGCATGGTGGTGGTGCAGGCATGGTGGTGGTGGTGCAGGATGTGGTGGTGCAGGCATGGTGGTGGTGCAGGCAGGGGTGGTGGTGGTGCAGGCATGGTGGTGGTGCAGGCATGTTGGTGGTGCAGGCATGGTGGTGGTGAGCGTCAGGCATGGTGGTGGTGAACGCATGGTGGGGTGGTGTGTGCAGGCATGGTGGTGGCGCAGGCATTGTTGGTGGTGCAGGCATGGTGGTGGTGCAGGCATGGTGGTGGTGCAGGCATGGTGGTGGTGCAGGCATGGTGGTAGTGCAGGCATAGTGGTGGTGCAGGCATGGTGGTGGTGCAGGCATGGTGGTGGTGCAGGCATGGTGGTGGTGCAGGCATGGTGGTGGTGCAGGCATGTGTGGTGGTGCAGGCATGGTGGTGGTGCAGGCATGGTGGTGGTGCAGGCATGGTGGTGGTGCAGGCATGGTGGTGGTGCAGGCATGGTGGTGGTGGTGCAGGCATGGTGGTGGTGCAGGCATGGTGGTGGTGCAGGCATGGTGGGTGGTGCAGGCTGGTGGTGGTGCAGGCATGGTGGTGGTGCAGGCATGGTGGTGGTGCAGGCATGGTGGTGGTGCAGGCATGGTGATGGTGCAGGCATGGTGGTGGTGCAGGCATGGTGGTGGTGCAGGCATGGTGGTGGTGCAGGCATGGTGGTGGTGTGCAGGCATGGTGGTGGTGCAGGCATGGTGGTGGTGGTGCAGGCATGGTGATGGTGCAGGCATGGTGGTGGTGCAGGCATGGTGATGGTGCAGGCATGGTGGTGGTGCAGGCATGTGGTGGTTGCAGGCATGGTGGTGGTGCAGGCATGGTGGTGGTGCAGGCATGGTGGTGGTGCAGGCATGGTGGTGGTGCAGGCATGGTGGTGGTGCAGGCATGGTGGTGGTGCAGGCATGGTGGTGGTTCAGGCATGATGGTGGTGGTGCAGGCATGGTGATGGTGCAGGCATGGTGGTGGTGCAGGCATGGTGGTGGTGCAGGCATGGTGGTGGTACAGGCATGGTGTTGGTGGTGCAGGCATGGTGATGGTGCAGGCATGGTGGTGGTGCAGGCATGGTGGTGGTGCAGGCATGGTGGTGGTGGTGCAGGCATGGTGATGGTGCAGGCATGGTGGTGGTGCAGGCATGGTGGTGGTGCAGGCATGTTGGTGGTGCAGGCATGGTGGTGGTGCAGGCATGGTGGTGGTGCAGGCATGGTGGTGGTGCAGGCATGGTGGTGGCAGGCATGGTGGTGGTGGTGCAGGCATGGTGATGGTTCAGGCATGGTGGTGGTGCAGGCATGGTGGTGGTGGTGCAGGCATGGTGATGGTGCAGGCATGGTGGTGGTGCAGGCATGGTGATGGTACAGGCATGGTGATGGTGCAGGCATGGTGATGGTGCAGGCATGGTGGTGGTGCAGGCATGGTGATGGTGGTGGTGGTGCAGGCATGGTGGTGGTGCAGGCATGGTGGTGGTGGTGGTGGTGGTGGTTCAGGCATGGTGATGGTGGTGGTGCAGGCATGGTGGTGGTGGTGGTGCAGGCATGGTGATGGTGGTGGTGCAGGCATGGTGGTGGTGGTGCAGGCATGGTGATGGTGGTGGTGCAGGCATGGTGATGGTGCAAGCATTGTGGTGGTGGTGCAGGCATGGTGGTGGTGGTGCAGACATGGTGATGGTGGTGGTGCAGGCATGGTGGTGGTGCAGGCATGGTGGTGGTGGTGCATGCATGGTGGTGGTTGTAGTTCAGGCATGGTGGAGGTGGTGCAGGCATTGTGATGGTAGTGGTGCAGGCATAGTGTTGGCTCAGGTGTAGTGGTGCAGGTGTAGTGATGCAGATGTGGTGGTAGCAGGGGTGGGGATGCAGGTATGGTGGTGGCTCAGGTGTGGTGGTGCAGGTATGGTGGTGCAGGTATGGTAATGATGCAGGTGTGGTGGTAGCAGGTGTGGTGGGTGCAGGTATGGTGGTGGTTCAGGTGTTGTGGTGCAGTTGTGGTGGTGAAGGTATGGTAGTGGTTCAGGTGAAGTGGTGCAGGTGTGGTGGTGCAGGTATGGTGGTGGTTCAGGTGTAGTGGTGCAGGTGTGGTGGTGCAGGTATGGTAGTGGTTCAGGTGTAGTGGTGCAGGTGTGGTGGCACAGGTATGGTGGTGGTTCAGGTGTGCTAGTGCAGGTGTGGTGGTGCAGGTGTGGTGGTGCAGGTATGGTGGTGGTGCAGGTGTGGTAGTGCAGGTATGGAACACTAACCTCAGCATCCTCAACTACTATCCAGTGAAGATTTCGGATATGCATGAGAGTTTGCGAGACCCTGGTCATGTCTGCCAGCTGTGACGCACGACGGTACGTCGGTGTGATGACGTACACCGTTGGCCAGGCTGTGGACAGCACCACACTAACATATAAACACATAAAAAATACCACAGTGAAAAAAAATTAACACAGTCCCTCTGAAGATGTACGCATATTCACACGAAAGCACTCGACAGTATCGGGTTTAAAGTCCTCCATTGGGGTATTTTTCATATTGGTAGACACAGGTTTAATAGATTTTCTTCCTAGACACGCATGTGTACATATATATGCATGCCACATCAGACATACATATACATACACACTTATAAGGTTCGTATTCTCGCGGTGTAAAACATAAATCGTCCTGAACATAGACTAGAGGTTGCAAACTTTACTTGGTTTTAAGGCATACTAAACTAAAACTGTTATATATATTAACTAATTATCTTTGGCGAACCTTGAGACAAAAAACGAACAATAACAAACTTTATCATCAAAGAACTTTCCACACGCTATTAAAAGTCTTTAAATCATTCCTAAAAGTAACATTAGCATTCATTTTAATATATGACATTAAGAAATGACATCAATCGATACCACAGAGATGTAACTGGAGTCACTTACGCAGGGTTGCCGAGTCTGTGTGTTGATGGGTGTCCTGGGAGCACAGATTGAGTACAGTGACCTGCTGACCCAGCATCACCACCAGCAGACACACAGCTTCCACCACTACCAGAATCAGTAGTGTACTTCTACTGGGCAGTAGGTGAACCATGTTTTCTTACGCTTGTTTAAACTTTTTGACCAAAAAGACTGTACATGTAAGGTATACAATACCGACAAGATAAAGAATTTGGTATATGTGCAAAATCAAGATGACTATCCACGATCATAGTGCCATATTATTAATGGTACGTAGTAGACATATTGATGAACGAGACACATGTGAAACATTTAGCTTTATTGACAAAACGTATGGCCTGCACAACAGGACACACTGGAGACAGTAGAAATAGTTTTGACGTGATCAATCCGTCAAAACTTCTTTTGCTGTCTCCGTTGTATTGACCAGTACTTGACTGAAGATGCCTGGCGTGCAGGACAAACGTTTTGGTAATAAAGACAGCCAAGTGCTGCATATGCCCTATTCATTAACTTGTCTTGAGAAATGTTACCTTGCTCACTCTAACAGCATGTCAGATCATAAAAACCACTTGCTTCCACTCCTGTCTAACACACTCACACAGGCCTGTTAAATGCCGAAGTTCTTAGTGATAAAAGCCTCCTTTACCCCCTCCCTCCAACCTATCCTAGGACAACCCCTACCCATCCTTCCCTCCACCAGATTTATAAGCCCAAGGAAACAAGAACTGAACAGCATTATCTAAACGAGGCCTTAACAAACATATATAAAATTGATATCTGGAGTTTATCTGGAGAGAGTTCCGGGGGTCAACGCCCCCGCGGCCCGGTCTGTGACCAGGCCTCCTTAGGTCAGTGTCCCAGGATGCGACCCACACCAGTCGACTAACACCCAGGTACCCATTTTACTGATGGGGAACATAGACAACAGGTGGAAAGAAACACGTCCAATGTTTCTACTCTGGCTGGGAATCGAACCCAGGCCCTCACCGTGTGAAGCGAGAGCGTTAACCACCAGGCCACCAGAGCCCAATAATTCTGTCAGCTTTGCTGAGAACACTTAAGCACTGTTGACTTGGATTAAGATTACTGCTAACCAGAAGTTCTGCATTTTCCTCGTTAAGTTCCATACTTATCCATAATTAGAACCTTGCATTTGTTTACTTTAAATAGCATCTACCACTTATCTAACCACAACATTAACTTAATTAAGTCGTCCTTTAGCTTTGTAGTGTACCATCAGAAATGATCTGTCTATTTTAGTATCGTCTGCAAACTTGCTTACTATGGCACTATTTGTTTCCTCACAGGGGATTACCAATAGACTCCTGGCTGTCTTCAAAAAGGCGCTGGACAGGCACCTAAAGTCAGTACCTGACCAGCTGGGCTGTGATTCGTACGTCGGTTTGCAATTGGCCAGCAGTAACAGCCTAGTTGATCAGGTTCTGATCCACCACAAGGCTTGGTCTCAGACCGAGCCGAGGGGGCGTTGACCCCCCGAAGCCCTCTCCAGGTATACTCTTCATCGGGTATATAAATTGTGAACAACAAGCGTGCCAATACTGATCCCAGTGGAACAACACTTGCAGTGGGGCTCCTCATTCTGATTTCTCCCATTTATGAAAACTCTGTTGCCTGAAAGTCAAACATGTCTTGGTAAACAAAAGGTTAAGATTCGTAAGGAGTTTGTGGTGGTGGAGTGATGATGCAGTATAATGCGATCCTTTTCTGACTACGTTTCGCCCACACAGGGGGAGCTTTATCAAGTCAGTGATAAAGCCCAATGTGTGGGCGAAACGAAGTCAATAAAGGATAGCGTTATAATGCATTTATGATTCTTTTTTTCCATCGTGTCGGTATTTACACCATTTTACTCCATCGTCTTCAAGGTGTGGTGCTGGAGGAGCAGCATTGAAGGTCTCCCATTGTAATCGCTCCTCGTACACGTGAATAAAACGTCATTACTCTTTAACAGTATTCTCAACGGTGTATATTCAGAACATCCACTGGCCACTTGACAATGGTCCTGGAAGAAACCAAAACTTCCTTATATTTTCTACTCTGCGAGTTGATTTTTGGATTCACTCGTTTCACGAAGACACAACGAGTCACACAAATACTGGATCACACAAACCAAAACATTGAGAAAAGAAAACTAGGGAAAACCTCGTGAGGTAATAGCGATAAGCAACGTGTCTTTTGTGACGTTCTGGCGACTATGGTGGAGGGCTGTTGAATGATCGTTCAATGGCACTGTTGGTGTAGCCTCTGGTGGAGGCAGTGGTAGCGATGACTGAACGTGTACACCTGCTCCAGCCGCCTCACACCAGGTGTGGTGGGTCATTAAATATTCTTAAATACAGTAATCTCACATTTCTCATTTATGATGTTATGATTTCTCTATATTGAGGCCTGGTCACAGACCGGGCCGCAGGGGCGTTGACCCCCGGAATCCTCTCCAGGTATGCTCCAGGTATTTCTCTGAAGAATTGAGACACTTATGCAACATATGGGAGTCTTTATTGGAGAAACGTTCCGCCACACAGTGGCTTCATCAGTCCAGTACAAAGTAGAAATGGGTAAGGAGAGGAGGAGTTTGAGGTAATCAGTCCCTCATCCTGGAATCGATGTGTTCAGTCCATTACTCTTGTAGGGAGTACAGCATAGGACCAGAGAGATGGCTTATATACTGCTGTCAGGCTGAGGGAACGATTACCTCAATCTCCTCCTCTCCTTACCCATTTCTACTTTGTATTGGACTGATGAAGCCACTGTGTGACGAAACGTTTCTTCAATAAAGACTCCCATACGTTGCATAAGGGTCTCAATTCTTCAACTTGTCGGTTTTCTAAAGCATTCATCACACAGGTGTTTCTCTGTTACAGAGGTCCTCAAGACTTGTTAAGTTATACCATGAATTAAGAAAAAATCCTGGACTTCACCTTACGAAACAAAGTAAATGCAAAGAAAATTATCGATAAGGTAGATCATAGTGGAAAAATGAACATGTTACTGGAAGATGGGGGAACTTTCGTGGCACTTAAGGTAAAGTTAGGCTGGGCTGGGTTAGATCTAGTTAGTTCCGCTGGTTTAGATTGTTCTCTGTGAGCAAAATTTAACCGTCTACATCATGCAGGAATGCTGATAGAAGTTCTAATATACATAAGAGTTTAGATACTTTTGGAAGTGTGAATAGCAAACAGAGATCCATTGAGTGGACGTTGAAATGCAAACAAAAATTAAGTTGTGATTCCTGCGTCACCGTCACAAACCTGCGTCACCGTCACAAGCCTGCGTCACCGTCACAAGCTTGATATTGCATGATCATCGCTACGTACTTAACGTTATTGGTCAAAGTGATACACTGATGGTCATTTTAGTAAATTTTTCTGATACTCGCGAAAACTAAACTGACGTAATATTAGTATAGTGTATAATGTATGTAATATGTATATATATATATATATATATATATATATATATATATATATATATATATATATATATATATATATATATATATATATATATATACACACACACACTCAGCTCAGACACTGAAGTCAGGGGAGTGATCCCCGGTACGGGTGAAATCATTAGGACGTGTTTCCTTAAGACACCTGTTGTCCATGTTCACCTAACAGTAAAACAGATACCTGGGTGTTAGTGGACTGGTGTGGGTCGCATCCTGGGGACAAAATTAACTCAATTTGCCTGAAATGCTCAGCATAACAAGCGGCTTTCTATACAGTAGTATGTCACTGATGTCAGCTAGGCCGATATACCTTGTACTTGTAGAAATAAAAATTATTAAAACCCTTGTATGCTGCTGATGACAATCATGAATGCTGTATGGTTCCTACAGGAGAAGCAGCATCAGCCGATGTAGATTCTCCCATGATCTTTAAGTTCTAGAGTATGTAGCAGTTTACATAGCTAGCCAGCCATCCCTTACTAGCCCGGTTAGATATGTTGAATGTTGAAGACAGAGTAAAACAGAAATTAAATCTAGTTTATAAAACTGCTCACAGTGTCCAGAATATCTTGCTGCCAATTTTGTCAAGGTTGAGAACCAAAGCAATCACAGTACTCAGGACAGAGAGCACAACTTTGGTAAAATAATCTTCAATTCATATAGAGTACTAGTGGTAAAGTAATCTGCCCATCATGTAGAGTATTAGTGGTACAATAATATGCCTTTCATGTAAGGTACTAGTGGTACAATAGTAGTGGAGTTGAGCGCCTCTGGTGGTGAGAGTGGCGGCCTTGAGACAGCTTCCCTCAAGGTGGTGGTGAGGATCTCTTGATCCAAGGAATGTGATCAATGCCACCTGGGAGTGAACTTATCCTCCCAGGTTGTGCATAACCCCCACGGGTTGAGCACTCCATCATGAGCAGTGGTGGTAGTAACGGTGTAGTAGTGACATCTAGTGGTGGTAGTGACGGTGTAGTAGTGACATCTAGTGGTGGTAGTCAGAGCTAATCAGGTTATCAATGATGGTGTTATAGTGAAGGTCAGTACAGTGACCAACCTCAAGGGTACTAAAGGTCAGTTGAAGTTCAAAGGTCGTGCAGAGAAGACGTGTTGCTCCTCCTCCTGCCACCCCCGCCGGCTTTATCGCTTCCTCAGCCTCTTAATACACCTAAATAACGTAAGTATTGTCTGGTGATGTATTTGTCCGTACAACAGCAGAGTTGAGCTGCAGCTCCTGGTCACCAAATTATTAATATTTTAATAGTCTTGATTTAATTTTCTTATGGGTCTAATGTCTAAGGGGGGCGGGGGTGATTGACCTTAGTGGAGGGGTTTTGATACGAGGAACTGGAACTATTCCCCTTCCTCTGATCAAACAATAATACTCTCACTAGGCTATTTTTTTTCCATTATTGAAAAATAACTTGGTCTCTAGATCCAAGGAACTTGCGGCTTGTGATCCAGATATAGACTTCCATGTAGACAAATTATTAGTGATTAGGTTCGTGTGAAAAAAATATTAAAGAAAAAAGATAGCTTTACTTACTATGTTAAACATTAATGGGTATATCAGTCAGGCAGTAATGTTACTAGTTTATATTACATGGTAATGTTTGTTTATAAATGTGTGTAATGTTCATGGTTATAATGCCACTGTGTTTTGTTTCAGGTGTGGTAACTGAGGAGTGCTGTGCCTGGCTGTGTCTGCTGCAACATTGATCAACACAGCAACATTGACCAGTCTGAGGGGTGGAGACAACCACACTAGTAAATGGTCTGGCACATAACATTATATGGAGATGCAGCAGCTGGAGACGTCGTTAGAGGTGGGCAGGGCCCACTTGTAAGGTATATCCAGGTTATAAGTCCACTAAAGTTTGGTTATTGAAGAAGATAGTAATTATATAAGGTGGGAAGGTGGTGAGGAGAGTATAATAATAATTCCTATTTTCAGTAGTGTTGTAGAGGTCCTGGCCAAGTAATTTTATGCTTTGAAGTCCCAAAAATATTTTCAGTAGTATAGCCTTGTGGGTTTAGCGCTTAGGACTCAGTCTGTATTACAGCGTCTGGGGGGGAGCATGTGTTTTAAAATTGGGTTATACAGTATATATTTACAGAGACTTTGTAGACTGATCTTACCTAGACCCCCTTGATCTTGCCTAGACCCCATTGATCTTGCCTAGACCCCCTTGATCTTGCCTAGACCCCATTGATCTTGCCTAGACCCCATTGAACTTGCCTAGACCCCATTGATCTTGCCTAGACCCCATTGATCTTGCCTAGACCCCCTTGATCTTGCCTAGACCCCCTTGATCTTGCCTAGACCCCCTTGATCTTGCCTAGACCCCCTTGATCTTGCCTAGACCCCCTTGATCTTGCCTAGACCCCCTTGATCTTGCCTAGACCCCATTGATCTTGCCTAGACCCCATTGATCTTGCCTAGACCCCTTTGATCTTGCCTAGACCCCCTTGATCTTGCCTAGACCCCTTTGATCTTGCCTAGACCCCTTTGATCTTGCCTAGACCCCTTTGATCTTGCCTAGACCCCATTGATCTTGCCTAGACCCCATTGATCTTGCCTAGACCCCATTGATCTTGCCTAGACCCCATTGATCTTGCCTAGACCCCATTGATCTTGCCTAGACCCCATTGATCTTGCCTAGACCCATTGATCTTGCCTAGACCCCATTGATCTTGCCTAGACCCCATTGATCTTGCCTAGACCCCATTGATCTTGCCTAGACCCCCCTTGATCTTGCCTAGACCCCCCTTGATCTTGCCTAGGCCCCGCTTTGTTGCCTAGGCCCCGCTTTGTTGCCTAGGCCCCGCTTTGTTGCCTAGGCCCCCTTTGTTGCCTAGGCCCCCCTTTGTTGCCTAGGCCCCCTTGATCTTGCCTAGGCCCCCTTGATCTTGCCTAGGCCCCCCTTGATCTTGCCTAGGCCCCCCTTGATCTTGCCTAGGCCCCCCTTGATCTTGCCTAGGCCCCCCTTGATCTTGCCTAGGCCCCCCTTGATCTTGCCTAGGCCCCCCTTGATCTTGCCTAGGCCCCCTTGATCTTGCCTAGGCCCCCCTTGATCTCTCCTAGACCCCCTTGATCTCGCCTAGACCCCCTTGATCTCGCCTAGACCCCCCTTGATCTCGCCTAGACCCCCTTGATCCTACCGAGACCCCCTTGATCTTACCTAGACCCCCCTTCATCCCCCCCTTGCGCCGCCACTGCTCTGCAAATTTGTAAGGCCTATACCCGGAGTATGCTGCTTAGTTGTGATATATAATTATATAACACTTTGTAGGTCTACAATTATTTAGTTTCTGCTATCAAAATAAATTATGGAATTAGGTGGCGTTAAGTAGGATAGGTAAGGTATAGAACTGGAGAATCTGCTATATGCATTATGAATGCATATAGCAGGGGAGAGTAATCTCCCCTGAAGGCATAGATTACGTAGAACTGTAGGCCTGGGAACCCACCAACGACCTTCAGTAGCTGTCTGCAGTCTATTATTGCAAGTGGTTTCCGTGGGGATGTTGGTGGGTTTCGGGCTTTGGGTAGCGGTTGTGGTGGGTGTTCTACGTTTTTTATGCCTTTGGCCAAACTGTGCAAAGTTAAATAGTGATTAAGTTTACACAATTTCATCATTTTGGAAAATTTAAGCGACGTTCAGGGTTCTATAAATATAAAGGTATCGTTCAGAATTAGTTGGTTTGATAGTAGTGAATTATTATAATCAAAAAGAAGCGCTAAGCCACAAGGGCTATGCAGCGCTGCTGTTAGTAGTGAAGTCTTGCGCTTCTGGCAGCGTATGTTAATGATGAAAATAATGAAAACCTCTGTAATCTGAAGTGTTAGTCGCAGAAAGGATTCACTAACATCTGATGCTGATGAGTATAGTTAGGGGGGTGATTTAGACTGGTATTAGTGAGAATAGGATTATTAACCCTGCTGGGTTAGAAACTCGGCAGGTAAGGTAGGTTGAATACAGGATACCATAGTAGTTTGTTACGAGACTGGTATACAGCAGGCCTCCAGCTGGTTAGATAACCCGTAGTGTTAGTTGTTAGCCTAGTGTGCTATGAGGGACATGGAAGTGTAGGGAAAATACAATGTCTTAATGATCCTAAATACTATCATGTTAAATTTGGATACCTTCACTAGTACAAAGACGCCCTTCAAGGGGTATCTTGATATAAGCAGTTGCAAGCAGGGCCGGATTAAGAAGTCTCCGGGCCCTAGGCTATTCAGATTGGCGGGGCCCCTTTGAGTTACGGGTAAGTGAAGAGACCCCTTCCAGCTTGGGGGGGGGGGGGTCGGTGTGAGCCTGTTTAAGGTCTAAATACATTCTGGCTATTTAGATTAAATTTAATAGGGAAAGTACATCAAGAAAACCAAAACCATTTACCAACAGCCATTATAACTATCTTGTTAAATCATACATTTTAAAGAGAATAAACTCAAGACAGCATAGTATTACTAGATTAGGCTATTAAAGTAGTGACATCATTTACCTATTATATTCAGCATAACCACTATTATTCCCTTTATAAATCACTGACCATTATTGTTATCATTGCATCATGCATAAGACTATCAAATCATATAAACTACAGAAAATTGGAGAGGAGTCTCCCATACTCGCCCATTAGCGGGAAAATACAGCTGTTCTGATGTAAACAAAGGTGTGTTGAGTGTGGCCATCTATGGTTAGGTTTATTTATTTTTATTTTATTTTTGTTTTGATTGATTTTTAAAAATTAATTTTACTCTCCAAACACGAACTTTAGGTAGGGACCCCTTTGCACTTGCACCATGTGCGCAGTCTTAGATGAGCCCCTGAACCCCTTGGACTGCGGGGCCCCCAAATGCGCGGGGCCCTAGGCAAATGCCTAGAGGGTACTTGTAACTTGCAAGTACCCTCTCCTTCCTTGGATCAAACCTGATTGCCTAACATTCCCCAAGCTGTGTATAACCCCTTGAATAATTGACCCAAATCTATATTATCCAAGGGGTTATACACAGCTTGGGGAATGTTATGCAATCAGGTTTGAATCAGAGTAGTGCAAGTTGTTTATCTTTTCCAGTTAGGCGTCTATATTTAAGGGATATTAGGAGTAGGTTTTTCTAGGTTGTAATGTATGCTACGGTGTTTACCCTCCAACTTTATAATTGCAGCAGAATCCTCCTGACAAGATTACCTTGTCTTCTGTGGTAAAGTCTTCCGCGTGTACGTGTTTCCACTAGCTTCCTGACAAAACACCAGGTCATAAAATTTAAAAATGTATCATACCTCAAACTACTACCAATGGCAGTATTGAGGCTGTCCGCCTCATTATTACTATTGTTAGTAGGGTTGGGGTAGGTATATTTTTTTTTTTCCCTGAGCTTATAGCTCCCGAATTGTGTGAATGTTGTCCTGCTGCCCAATACAGCAGTTGAGGCTTGTCTCAAAGTTATTGCGTTTTTCTGTTTGTGTTCTTTGAACACCTTTACTGTGATAAAAAATGTCCAAGGAAAACACAAGGACAATTTATTTTACATTTTAATTAATCCTCTTTAATAAAGTTCATCAAATCTTGTAGGTTGGAGATTGTTGTGGGCAGCTGCTGTGTGGTGAAGTTCATGTTGTGGGTAGCTGCTGTGTGGTGAAGTTCGTGTTGTGGGCAGCTGCTGTGTGGTGAAGTTCGTGTTGTGGGCAGCTGCTGTGTGGTGAAGTCCATGTTGTGGGCAGCTGCTGTGTGGTGAAGTTCGTGTTGTGGGCAGCTGCTGTGTGGTGAAGTTCGTGTTGTGGGCAGCTGCTGTGTGGTGAAGTCCATGTTGTGGGCAGCTGCTGTGTGGTGAAGTCCATGTTGTGGGCAGCTGCAGGTCTTCAGAGATGTCATCACTACCAGCAACACGCCAAAACAATGTCTGCAAAGGTAAAAGTATGGACATTACTAGATTATTCATGAACTGCAGTAAGCAATAATTTGAAGTCTTTCGATGTATTTAGAATTCTTCCTTCATGTTAAGAAAGAAAAATTCTTAAAATATTTTCAAAGCTGATCTACACAAAAATTACCATGAAATTGGAGCAATCCAATTTTTTTTTTATATTACCACAGGTTGATGGAACTGGATGAGCTGGAGGTGTTGGTGTGGTGGATGGCAGAGGAGTGACTAGTGGCGCCACTGTTCTTGACCTCCATGGCTAAATGGCGCCATTGACCTGGAGGAGGGTGGGGTGATGACGTCAGTGGTTGTTTGTGGTAAGGGGGAAGGTCGTTAGGGGAAGGGTCGGGGGTTGGCTGCTGGTGTAGGGGTCTGGGGGGGGTGTCAGTTGTTACTGGTGGGAGGGTGATGGAGGTTAGGGGATTGTCACTTGGTAATTACTAAGGGATTAACCAGTCTTGTTACTGTGTGTTAACGCGGCTACAACCTTGATATTTGAAACGCCCAAAGACACTCGTTTGCCACACATTCGTAATTTGATGAACAATGTCCATGGACTCGTGTTGAAAACCGTCTCCTTGATGTTGGACTTAACGTATTTGACATCTCTTGTGGGTGTAGTGCTTAGTTTTGATAGTGGTAAGCAACAGCATCGTGGCTTCCTTTGCAGATGACACCAGAATTTGCTTGACAGTGTCCTCCATTGAGGACACTGCGAGACTCCAGCAGACATCAACCAAATCTTTAAATGGGCCACAGAAAATATGAAATTCACTGATGAGAAATTTCAGCTGCTCAGATATGGAAAATGTGGGGAAATTAAAGCTATATTACCTGGAGTTTACCTGGAGAGAGTTCCGGGGGTCAACGCCCCCGCGGCCCGGTCTGTGACCAGGCCTCCTGGTGGATCAGAGCCTGATCAACCAGACTGTTACTGCTAGCTGCATGCAAACCAACGTACGAGCCACAGCCCGGCTGGTCAGGAACCAACTTTAGGTGCTTGTCAGTATCAGTATCAAACAAATTCCAACCACATAATAGAACGAAAAACTAATGTAAAAGACCTGGAAGTGATAATGTCAGAGGATCTCACCTTCAAAACCTACAACATTGTATCAATTGCATCTGCTAGAAAAATGACAGGATGGATAATGAGAACCTTCAAAACTAGGGATGCCAAGCCCACGATGACACTCTTCAGGTATCTTGTTCTATCTAGACTGAATATTGCTACACACTAACAGCACCTTTCAAGGCAGATGAAATTACTGATCTGGAGAGTACAGAGAACCTTCACGGCACACACAACTGTGATAAAGCACTTCAATTACTGGGAACGCTTGAAGTGCCTCGACCTGTACTCCCTAGAATGCAGGCGGGAGAAATACATGATTATATACACTTGGAAAATCCTAGAGGGATTAATACCAAACTTGCACACGAAAATCACTATGAAAGCGCACCCGAAAATCACTATGAAAGCAAACTTCTTCAAGGGGGGGGGGGTCCTTAGTGTGGTGAAGAGGCTCTTGGCCTGAGGAATTAGACCTTTTGGTCTTCCTCAGACTGAACCTAATTACTCCCCAATCCCCCCCTCCCCATGATGGGGAGGGGGGATGGGGACCCCATCCCCCCTTTCCCTTCCATCCTCCCCTCCACATCCTCCCCTATCCTCTTCCTGTTTTCAGCCTTTGGGATTCTTACAGGCATTCTGGTTCCTAGGTAGGGGGAAGGGTACTGTGGTCCATCCCATTCTGTTGAGGTCCTTGGCGGTGGTGTAGTTTGCCGTGGAATCTGGATCATCTGGGGATGTCCTGATCCCTCTCTGGTCTCCACGGGGGGGGGGCTTTGGGTGCCTTTCGGGTGACGGGTGTATCTCTGGAGGTTACCTTTCGGATTCCCGGGGGGGGGGGGGAGGGAAGGTGGCGAAAGGAAGTATGCTTTGTGGCAGGTGCCCGGCCGCCCTCTCTTGTTCACCAAGGCTCGGCGGATGTGAGGTTGCTATCCCAGATTGCTGGTTTACTGGCATGAAGGGTAGGATATGGCATGTGTTCCAGGCTGCATCTGCACTACTTGTGGTGCTGGTGTCCTCTTGGGTGCGGAGGGGGATTTACGGCCCTTTCTTTCCTCCTTAGAGCTATTCCTCCATGTTCTTCCCGTCTTTTTTTTTCTTTTTTTTTCTAAAAAAAACAAAAAACAAAAAGAAAAGTGACATAATAGTGGAGTCCCCAATCCATGAACCTACTCCCCCCCCCCCCTGGGCCCCTTCCTGATACCGCACCCTGTTCTGATCCTGCCTCGCCACTTGACCACTCTTCGGACATTTCTCATGCCCCTGTGCCTCTTGCTGGTGCCGTTCCATCACCCACTCCAGGTACCGGGGTTCCGCCTCACTCCTTTGATACATCTGACCCGCACTTTTTTCCATGCTTCTGGCTTCTCCCTCTACGGTGCGGCGTGACTGGACTGACTCTGGTCCCACACCTAAATGCCCAAGACCATTACCTGATGATTCTTATCGCTTCCTTCTCATTCTACTAGGAAAAGGGTGGCATGTCACAATACCGTGACAGGAACAATACACGAATAACTGGCATGTAGGAGAGAGGAGCTTATGACTAGGTTCAGTCCAACTTGGACCATTTACAAAGTCACACTGTAACTTCGTAAATGGTCCAAGTCTGACCGAAGTATTGTCGTAAGCTCCTCTCTTACATGCCGGTTATTTGTGTATACACAATGGACTAGTTTTTTTTTTTTTTTACTCTGCGACAGACTTCTACTGCCTATCTTTCTGATCATAGCATTGGCAAGGCACTCCTTTTCCATGTTGGTAAAGACGTATCCTTTCATGCTCTCAATAGCGATACGTGCATTGTCGCAGTCCAGGATGCTAGCCAAGCTCACGATCTTTCTCTCCTTACAACCATAGATGCTATTCCTGTAACTGTGGAAAAACATCATTTTCTCAATTCAATTCTTGTAATGGTACTGTCATTCTACCCCATACCATTGTCCAACAGAATTTCCAGACAGGTGGTGATGACCTCCCTATCTTCAAAGTAGACACTTATGTCCTCCCTGTCTGCAGGTGGAGACGATTCCCTTGCAATGTAGCTCACTTAACTTTTGTCTACTGTGAGCCTCCGTCCTTGGTTTATATTACAGGACACTGTTTACAAGTTTGAAAGGTGATCCCTACACTGCAACAGTGTTGGTCATCCAGCGAAATATATTGTAGGTCCATGGCCGAATACCCAGTCTGTGGTGCCGACAACCATACTAATACATCTTGTAGTCTACCTCCCTCTTGTCGTAATTGTCATGAGGCTCGCTCATCTTACTCTCGCCATAGCCAAGTTTACTTAAATGAGCGAGAAATCCGTTCTCAAAGAGGCAGAAGGCTTTCCTTATGCTATGGCAGTCTCATCTATGTCTCCATGGGAGATTTCCACACATTCCTTATTCTTGCATTGCTAAACGTAACCCCACCTCTGGGGTCCCAGCTTATGCAGCTTCCTTTGTGGTTACCCGTCTAATTCTTTTATTGTCCTGTACTCGGAGATCCCTGCCTCTACACCTCATTCTGTTCTTGCCTCTTCCTCTTCTCACTCTCAAGTTTGTGTCTACAGGACCTTGTACAACACCTCCCCATCGCCCCTCTACTTCTCTGAAGTTCAAAAAATCCCAGTTGTTAAAATCTCCTTTAACCCTTCCTTCCCTTATTCAACCTGCACATCTTTCCTTTCCAGTCTGTACCTGGTTCATCACCTCTAACTGGCTCTATTACGAGTGTGGAGGTTCATCCTCCTTGTACAGTACCTTCTTCCCCTGTCCCCTCCCAAGTTTCTCCAGTTCCCTCTATCCTTTCATTCCCCCCTACTTTGGTGCAGTCCATCGTCACCCTGATCTTTACTTGCCCTCCTCCTTCCCTCTCCAGTATTGTCCCACATACTATGTCCTTGTCCTCTGAAACACTTGAAGCTATCTCAGTGTATATTGAGGAGACTAGACCATTAATGGACACCGATCCTCCTGTTCCTCCTCTTCATTCTTCTCAGTCTGCACAACTCCTTTCTTCGAAGTGTCCCAATCCTTCACTGCTTGAACGTTTTCTGCTGCCTCTGCATGTGGACTTTTCTAGCCCTTCTAGTCTGTACATACCTCTGCCTTCAGAGTTCTTGTATCTTTCTCTTCACAAATCATGGCTTATTTGCAGTGTTTATTTACAATAATCCAAATTACACTCTACTGTTACCCATACCATCTCGGGATATGATTTGTTATATTCATCAGACCCTTTTCTGATGGAACCTTTAATGAAAGTGCACTTCTTACACGCACCGGTATTCCATACCATCAGCTTTTTTTTCTTACTTTGCTGGATTACACTTCAGCCTGTTTCCACTTAAATAAGTGGTATACAATCTGTACTTTGTACCTCTCTCCTCCTCAGGCATTATCTATCCCAGATGCTACATTCTTGGTTTCTTCCTTACCACCACCACCACTTCTGTTACTTGGCTATTTTAATGCCCACCATTGTCTCTGGGGAAGAGGGTCTCACTGTGACTCCTACGGCATTCAGTTACAGGCCTTTCTCACTTCTCCCCATCCACGTTTTAAATACGGGTACTCCCCTCCATATTTGTCCTCGTACTCTTTCTCTCTCTCTTGCATCGATCTTTCGGTTTGCTCTTCCTCAAATGTGCTCGACTTCACCTGGTCTGTCCTCCCGGACTTGCATGACGGCAATTATTTTCCAATCATCCTTACTTCTTCATATTCACCACCATCTCATAGCCCACACTGGCAATTTGACCCAGCGAATTGGGACCTTTATTTGCGTCTAACTGCTTTTAGTGAGGATCCTTCATTGATGAGCTTTTACACCTCTTGTCGACAGTTCTAACCACAGTTTCACATTCTATACCCCAAACCTCGGGCAGGCATTCTCAAAAGCACATGCCTTGGTTGTCTCCTGCAGACACATTCATCACCTTCAAAACTACCGTTAGAAAACATCTTATCTCCCTGATACACCCCGTCAACTAACTACATAAAAACCACCTGGTGGTTCACATTTACACTCACTCACTCGCTCATTTGACTATAAGCACAGAAATACGTATCTTAATCTTAAAATAATGATTCCTAACTAGTCACAAGTTTGCCTGTGATACTCCAATATTCAAAGTTTATTCTCTATAAGGATTACAATGCTGAGTTTACAGAATTTGGTTATTGTGTGGTTTACAGGTAGTAAAATAATGATTACCGAGTGTACCACTAGAACAAACAAAAGCATTCACATTGCTAAACTCACAAACTAGTATTTAGTCACTTAGTATTTAGTCACTTAGTATTTAGTCACTTAGTATTTAGTCACTTAGTATTTAGTCAACTTACTCCACAATTTGTAATAATTTAGGGTTAAGAATTAATCTAAGTTTGCCCGAAATGCCTAGCCTTGCTAGGTGTTCTAGTGGCCCCCTCTGTAATTAGTATTTTATTACATGTAAACCACACAATAACCAAAATCTGTAAACCCGCATTGCAATCCTTATAGAGAATAAACTTTGATTGTGCTCAGGCAGTACGTTTGAAATGCGCTGTATGCCATTGACCCCTTACTACGCTTCGATACGTATGTTCATAATGCCTTTGCCAATAACCACTCAGTTATCACCATCTTTTTTTAACCTTGAGAAGAAAACTTGGAGTATAATATCTTGGCCCAGACCCACTCCTTAGGCCTCCAAAGGCAATCTACTACTATTCTTTAAGAACTTCTTAACTGAAAAACATTTCTGTGTTCGGGTTAATATGCTTTCCCAGGACTTTGTCCAAGCTGCAGGTGTCCCCCCCAGGGAAGTGTTCTGAGCACAACACTTTTTTTTTCCCTTGCTATAAATGATCTGGCATCTATTCTTCCATCCAGTATTTGGTCATCACTCCATGTTGATGACTTTGCTATAGCTTGTGCAGGCGCTGACTATCACCTCAATTCAGTTTCTCTCCAGCTTGTGGTCAACTGTGTTTCCAATTGGGCCATCACTTGTGGGTTTAAATTTTCTAGTAGTAAAACTCGCCAAATTACTTTCACTAGATGTTCTGTTGTCTCTGATCATCCAATGTACCTATATGGCTTGCGTATCCCAGAATGTGATAGTCAGGTTTCTCGGCCTTCTCTTTGACCATCGGTTATCCTGGAAACATCACAGAACTGCTTAATGCCTCAAATGACGTAGTGGAAGTTTTAGCAGTAAAGGTCGAGAACCAAAACCTAGTCATTGTGGTAGTCTACAAGCCTCCGGATGCAACATCCCAGCAATTCCAGGAACAGCTGTTAAAAATTGACCACTGTCTGGAAAATCTTCCAGCTCCTGCACCCAACATCTTGCTCCTGGGGGATTTCAACTTAAGGCACCTAAAATGGAGGAATATAGCAAATAATATTGTTGCAGTAATAACACCAGGAGGCAGCTCTGATGAAAACTCACACTCACACGAGCTTTTAAATCTCTGCACAAAATTCAATTTAAACCAGCAAATAATAGAGCCTACTAGACTGGAGAATACACTAGACCTCATCTTCACTAACAATGATGATCTGATAAGAAATGTCACCATATCAAAAACAATATACTCAGATCACAACATAATTGAGGTTCAGACATGTATGCGTGGAGCCTCAGACCGACAAAATGAGACTAGTCACGAGGGAGCATTCACCAAATTCAACTTCAATAACAAAAACATAAAGTGGGACCAAGTAAACCAAGTCCTAACCGATATAAGCTGGGAAGATATACTAAGCAACACAGACCCAAACTTATGCCTAGAACAGATTAACTCGGTGGCACTCGATGTATGCACAAGGCTTATTCCTCTAAGAAAAAGGAGGAGTAGATGTAAAATAGAAAGAGACAGGCGCTCCCTTTACAGGCGACGGAAAAGAATAACAGAGCGGCTAAAAGAGGTCAATATATCAGAAATGCGCAGGGAGACACTGGTCAGAGAAATAGCAAGCATCGAACTTAAGCTAAAAGAATCCTTTAGGAGTCAGGAATCGCGGGAAGAACTAAAAGCCATAAATGAAATCGAAAGAAACCCAAAGTATTTCTTCTCCTATGCCAAATCAAAATCGAGAACAACGTCCAGTATTGGGCCCCTACTTAAACAAGATGGGTCCTACACAGATGACAGCAAGGAAATGAGTGAGCTACTCAAGTCCCAATATGACTCAGTTTTTAGCAAGCCGCTAACCAGACTGAGAGTCGAAGATCAAAATGAATTTTTTATGAGAGAGCCACAAAATTTGATTAACACAAGCCTATCCGATGTTATCCTGACGCCAAATGACTTCGAACAGGCGATAAATGACATGCCCATGCACTCTGCCCCAGGGCCAGACTCATGGAACTCTGTGTTCATCAAGAACTGCAAGAAGCCCCTATCACGAGCCTTTTCCATCCTATGGAGAGGGAGCATGGACACGGGGGTCGTCCCTCAGTTACTAAAAACAACAGACATAGCCCCACTCCACAAAGGGGGCAGTAAAGCAACAGCAAAGAACTACAGACCAATAGCACTAACATCCCATATCATAAAAATCTTTGAAAGGGTCCTAAGAAGCAAGATCACCACCCATCTAGAAACCCATCAGTTACACAACCCAGGGCAACATGGGTTTAGAACAGGTCGCTCCTGTCTGTCTCAACTACTGGATCACTACGACAAGGTCCTAAATGCACTAGAAGACAAAAAGAATGCAGATGTAATATATACAGACTTTGCAAAAGCCTTCGACAAGTGTGACCATGGCGTAATAGCGCACAAAATGCGCGCTAAAGGAATAACAGGAAAAGTTGGTCGATGGATCTATAATTTCCTCACTAACAGAACACAGAGAGTAGTCGTCAACAGAGTAAAGTCCGAGGCAGCTACGGTGAAAAGCTCTGTTCCACAAGGCACAGTACTAGCTCCCATCTTGTTCCTCATCCTCATATCCGACATAGACAAGGATGTCAGCCACAGCACCGTGTCTTCCTTTGCAGATGACACCCGAATCTGCATGACAGTGTCTTCCATTGCAGACACTGCAAGGCTCCAGGCGGACATCAACCAAATCTTTCAGTGGGCTGCAGAAAACAATATGAAGTTCAACGATGAGAAATTTCAATTACTCAGATATGGTAAACATGAGGAAATTAAATCTTCATCAGAGTACAAAACAAATTCTGGCCACAAAATAGAGCGAAACACCAACGTCAAAGACCTGGGAGTGATTATGTCGGAGGATCTCACCTTCAAGGACCATAACATTGTATCAATCGCATCTGCTAGAAAAATGACAGGATGGATAATGAGAACCTTCAAAACTAGGGAGGCCAAGCCCATGATGACACTCTTCAGGTCACTTGTTCTATCTAGGCTGGAATATTGCTGCACTCTAACAGCACCTTTCAAGGCAGGTGAAATTGCCGACCTAGAAAATGTACAGAGAACTTTCACGGCGCGCATAACGGAGATAAAACACCTCAATTACTGGGAGCGCTTGAGGTTTCTAAACCTGTATTCCCTGGAACGCAGGAGGGAGAGATACATGATTATATACACCTGGAAAATCCTAGAGGGACTAGTACCGAACTTGCACACGAAAATCACTCACTACGAAAGCAAAAGACTTGGCAGACGATGCACCATCCCCCCAATGAAAAGCAGGGGTGTCACTAGCACGTTAAGAGACCATACAATAAGTGTCAGGGGACCGAGACTGTTCAACTGCCTCCCAGCACACATAAGGGGGATTACCAACAGACCCCTGGCAGTCTTCAAGCTGGCACTGGACAAGCACCTAAAGGCAGTTCCTGATCAGCCGGGCTGTGGCTCGTACGTTGGTTTGCGTGCAGCCAGCAGCAACAGCCTGGTTGATCAGGCGCTGATCCACCAGGAGGCCTGGTCACAGACCGGGCCGCGGGGGCGTTGACCCCCGAAACTCTCTCCAGGTAAACTCCAGGTAAACATTACCTCTCTGAAGGCAACTTGTCATAGCCGGCTGAACCTCCTTAAAACCCTCGCTCATCTTTCATGGGGGGGGGGGGGGGCTGATCATAGAACTCTCCTTCGATTACATTCAGCCCTAATTTTATGGAATCTCGATTATGGCGATCAGATATATTCAGCGGCCTCTCCTGCAAATATATCTAGCCTTAATCCTATCCATCACCAGGGATTACGTTTATGCCTCGGTGTTTATAGCTCTTCAGCGGTTGAGAGCCTCTATTATTTATTATTATAATAATTAAGGGGGAAGCGCTAAACCCGGAGGATTATACAGCGCCTGGGGGGGGGGATGTGGAAGGCATTCAGGCTTAATTCGGGGAACTGGAGCACAGATCCAATTCCCTAAATCAAGAGCCCCTCAGGCCCGGTGGCCTGGTGGCTAAAGCTCCCGCTTCACACACGGAGGGGCCGGGTTCGATTCCCGGCGGGTGGAAACATTTCGACACGTTTCCTTACACCTGTTGTCCTGTTCACCTAGCAGCAAATAGGTACCTG
Source organism: Cherax quadricarinatus (assembly GCF_026875155.1). NCBI lineage: Eukaryota > Metazoa > Arthropoda > Malacostraca > Decapoda > Parastacidae > Cherax > Cherax quadricarinatus. Next base: position 29,347,629 of record NC_069442.1, read on the forward strand.
GGTGTTAGTCGACTGGTGTGGGTCGCATCCTGGGGGACAAGATTAAGGACCCCAATGGAAATAAGTTAGACAGTCCTCGATGACGCACTGACTTTCTTGGGTTATCCTGGGTGGCTAACCCTCCGGGGTTAAAAATCCGAACGAAATCTTATCTTAACATCAAGGAACCTTCCTTGAGGGGAGAGCCTCTATGCGGAGGCGAATATTCCACCCTTGACCGATCGCCGTGATGCTCATTGCCTTCGCTATTACGTTCACTCTCATGACCTGTCCTCCATACCCTTTTGCAGCGCTGTATAGCCCTTGTGGCTTAGCGCTTCTTTTTGATTATAATAATAATCCATACCCTTTCCCCTCAATCAGACAATACCATCTTAGGAGATGTATCTCCTATTTTGAAAGTTCTCATATGCTAGCTGTCATTTTTCTGCCATTTGCTGCATTTGTTTTATTGTGATCTGTTATTATTTTTCCTAATTTTGCACTTCTCTTATATTCTAGTAAGTTTATTCAGGAATACACAAATACAGTTACATAGATTATCATACATAGCATCACATGTGTAGAGAGCCTAGGATAACCCAAAAAGGTGATTTATTTCCATTGGGGTCCTTTTAATACCTTATTATACTATGAAGAAGATAATATCTTATTATTATACTATAAATGAGATATACTAGGAATAAGGTAAAATGAGTTATTTGCATTTACATGTGTTAGCTAAAAAAAAATAAAAAATAATTCTCCTCACTTTGTTACTACATTCATTAGGCAACTCTTGGCTCTCTTCTTGAACTGGCTCATGCTATGACTGGCTTTAACATGTGAAGGCAGTCTGTTCCATTCCTTTATTACTGTACAATAAAAGGTGTTTAAAGCCTGGCCACTGACTGTGGGTACTACAAAGTTGTGCTCTCTCCCTAGTACATACTATGATTGCTTTGGTTCTCAGCCTTGACAAAATTGACAGCAAGATATTCTGGACACTATTTGTGAGCAATTTTACAAACTTGATTTAACTTCAATTGTTTTACTCTGTCTGCAACATTCAGCATATCTAATTGTTGTAATTCATCCTGGCCTACATGTTCTCTTGGACCCAGGTCCAGGATGAATCTTACCATATTGTTCTGGGTGATTTGTAGTCTAGCTTTCAGTTTTCTGTTAAGGCAGAGTACCATGAAGAGCAAGTGTAGTCTATATGACATTGTATAAGGGCTAGATATAGGGTCCTGTGAGCCTCAGTAGATAGATACTGTGCCTCAGTAGGTAGACACTGTGCTTGTCTGTAGAGGAACTTCAGTCTGACATTTGCTTTCTTTACTACACCGTTCCCTATCAATTCTCCTGACATGCATAGGTCAAAGATGATTCCCAGATATTTTATTGAGGAAACTGAAGTGATGGGTTCCCCATTACACCGGACATTAAAATTATTTACCCTTCTGGAGTTTACCTGGAGAGAGTTCTGGGGGTCAATGCCCCTGTGGCCCAGTCTGTGACCAGGCCTCGTGGTGGATCAGAGCCTGATCAACCAGGCTGTTACTGCTGACTGCACGCATTCCAACGTACGAGCCACAGCCCGACTGGTCAGGTACCAACTTTAGGTGCTTGTCCAGTGCCTGCTTGAAGACTGCCAGGGGTTTATTGGTAATCCCCCTTATGTATGCTGGGAGGCAGTTGAACAGTCTTGGGCCCCTGACATTTATTGTGTTTCTCTTAACATGATAGTGACACCCCTTCTTTTCATTGGGGGGATGTTGCATTGTCTGCCGAGTTTTGCTTTCGTAGTGAGTGATTTTCGTGTGCAAGTTCTGTACTAGTCCCTCTAGGATTTTCCAGGTGTATATAATGGTGTCTCTCTTCCGCCTGCATTCCAGGGAATACAGGTTCAGGAACTTCAAGTGCTCCCAGTTTGTTTAGTGCCAAAGAGTATGGCTTCCGTTTTCCCGAGGTGTAACGATAGTTTGTTGTCTACTAACCATTTGCTGCAGGACTCCAGTTCCAGTGGGTCTTTACCGGACACTAACAGAGCACTGTCATCACATACAGTAGGAGTTTGCACTTGACACTGATGGTCATGTCGATTAAAAGTAAAGACCGAAAAACTAAACCAAACTAGAATTCGTGTGAAATAGTTAGCATTTAGCATTAGCTTCCGCTAATTTTTACAGTTGTTTAGTAGTGTACCATTAGCGGTTCCAATTTTTTAGCTAGGGGATTAGCAATTAGCGAAACTAACCACTAATCCCCGGGACACCAAGCTCATTTTGAAAGTTATTTAATCAAATCCTGCCACATGCAGTGGACAACAAAAGAGATTTGAAATGCTTAACAATTCGCAAACAGGCAAAATTATTTACAAACATTGTCTCTGTCCACAGCAGGACTCGAACCTGCAAACTCTGTATCGGAGTAACCAGTACTTTACCATGGAGCTAGACCTCAGATAAGTATGGGTGCCTAGCTTGAGCCAGATGATGTTTCCCCATACCCCAGGGCACCAAGCTCCAATATTTGTTGAGCATTGTTCACCTCTCGTCTTGTTCATTTTCTATTTGCACTGTGTGCAGCCTTTGTTTCTGTGAACAAAATGGCTCCTTAAAAGCAATTAACCCTTTGACTGTCAAACTATAGAACTAAGCATTACTGCTAGCCCCCCCAGACATAATCAGCATGCTATTTTTCCTGCATTCAAATTTGCCAACAGAGGCCTGATAGGCCTAGACAGTAGTGTGTGTGCACAGTATTAAAGCAGAGTTTGCCTTCGTTCTTGATACAGATGCAATATTCTGTAATATTATTGCATTTGGAGTTGCATGAGATTTTGGCATCATGAGCAGTGAGATATGATTTTCAAATAAAAGCAATCATAACCCACTATCGTAACTTTAAATTCAGAATAGAAGATTACTGTTCCACACAACAGCATTGAGTTAAGTACCTGCTTCTTCATGCTTAGGACAGTACAAACAATTAAACATTATTTTATTTTATTCTGTGAATAAAAATAATTTGTATATACAGCATTTACAATGAAGTGTGTGTTGCGGTTCCAGCCGCAAAACGCCAACAAGAAACGTACATTCGTTACATAAAATTTACTCCCTGAATGACCCAGCAGGGGGTGGAAGGGAAGCTTCGGACTTGGATCACTAAAGTAACAAAATGCAAAAATATTTATATAAAAATATTAAGTCTATACAGTTTATATACAGCTATTGAATGAATGATGGTGAATGTGCTTTCTTCTTTGGGTCCCCCTACATGGGTGGAAAAGAGCTGATATGGTCACAAATACTAGAGTAATCTCTAGAAATTAGGAAGGACGAGTTTAGATTTTGGTGGTTTAATTTGTCCCATCCTCAGAGTGAACAGTGGTAGTGAAGAGAGGTAGGAGTCTTATCATTTATACTGGAAGTTAATGCATACTCAAAATTACCCATATAGATTTATGATAATTTTAAAGGACAAATAAATTTATTTTATAAAGCAGACTAATTAAGTGCTTTAGGTATTGTGAAAAAAATATGAATTGATCAAAATGGAAGAACTTATAATTTTCATTCAGGCTTGTAAACAAATCCTCTTGATTTTATCATAAAAATTTTATAGTTATTTAAAGAAAAATCTTTGATCAAACAATTCAACATTCGAGCTAACTTACACTTGGGTTTTAGCATACCAAATATAACACTCAAATTGTATGTAGATTTAATGACCATGTGTGTGTGTTAGATAGGCTTTAAACCCAGTTAACTAATGTTTGTTGCATTAACATCAGATTCAAAATAGATGTAAAAAAGTAATTTGTGTGAATGTTGGTATTTTTTTGGTTGCCTTTGAACAGATTGATGTGGTAATGTTCACAGACTTACAAGCAATATTAGTAAAAAGATGCATGTGCATCTAATTAGACATTTTATTGTGGCAATGTTTCACGCTCCTGGAGGGCAAAACGTTGTCACAATATCACCTCGCATTAGTTGTACATGCATTTCTTTTTTCTAAGAGATTGATGTTGGAGTACAACATGTCGTGTGGTCTAAATATTTGTATCAGATTATGCAATAGTTGACAATTCTTACAGATTTATCAGATTTCTGAACTTTCATTTACTAAAAGTGACACTGATTAAATGTTACCAGTAAACAGATTTTTTCTTTTTTTTTTTGAGGCTGTCATATAATTTTAAAGGTGAATTTTGGAGCTGTGATGTTACACAATGTTGTTAGTGTCAGATATTGTAACTGCTTAGACATTACATACGTATGTCATTGAGGTGGAATCCCACATGCTGATGTTAGGTTAGGTAAGATTTGTCAGGAAAAAGGACTGGTTTCTTGATGTGGGTCTTAGTCATATGATAACCTACAGCTGGAGCTTTCGGTCATCTGAGGCCTTCCACTGTTTTACCGGTCCACCCCTTTAAAAATTATGGTTATGATTATAACCATATCATTCAGTAATAAGGCTGTGTGTACACACACACATGGAGGAGCTGTAACTTGACCCCTGTAATCACGTATAAGTGAATACACACCCACCCACCCATGCTAATTCGTAACTTTCTCCAGTGTTTTATGGCTGCAAATACTTAAAGGACTTTTTTTGGTTGCCGTCCAATCCTCTTGCTCAGCATTTACAAAATAATATACCCATAATACTTGGTTACCCAATGTGTTCATAGAGAAGACCAAATTAATTTGACTTGCTGAGTGATTATTTTTTTTATTTTAATGGAATCTGTAATGCATCTACTGTACATAAGTATTATGATAACAGATCTTTACTATGTGTAAGTCACAGTGTAAAATGTAGAAGTTTGAGGAACATATTTTATATATAAATGTTTACTTGCTGTTGAATACAGACATACCTCGTTAATATGGAACTCTAGAGCGCTTGGCTAATGTGGTACTTTTCAGTTATTTATTATTTTCAGTGCTTGCCTTGCTCTTAAGATGGTTTTCAGCAATTTTTATTTTTATTGCATTTTTTAGGCCTAATGCTACTGTGCACTTAATAATAGTGTAAACATCTTTTTAGGCTTTCATATGTGCTGACAAGTAAACAAAGGCTGTGGTTTGCTTTAAAGTGATATTTGCTGTACAGCGGTGGTCTGGAACGTAACCTGCCGTGTTAACCAGGTATGCCTGTATATTTAAAGAACTTAATTGCAGTCTAAACTTTGCATTATCAATGAACTAGCAAAGTAGAATGCTTTGATTTCGAGCTACTGATTATTGGAACTAGAAAACTTAAGTCTATAACAATAACTGGCAAGCCACTTTCCTTTTTTTTTTTTTCATTCTTTGGTAAGCTTTTTTAAAAAAAACAAACGTCTTTTGGGTAATGACGAAAAATTACAGTTACATAACTTTTCCCCCTGGAAGTCTTAAGTAGGCCACACAGCAATGCCAAAAATCAAATGTTACTTCTATGTACAGAATTGAGGGGAATAAATTAAATATAAAACGTGCAATAAAATGCTTTTTTTAAAATTTAAACAAATTTATTTTAGGCACTAATTTTTGTTTTTTTTAAGCACAGAACCTGTGATTATTGAATTTAAAAAATTTTAAAACCCCCACACGGGTTTTAAATATATGAGCATTTTTATAACTTAAACTCTCAATGATATCAAATCTTCCTGGTATATAAAAGAATGGTGCAATGATATGCACAACAAAGGGACCTAGCCAATATAGGTGGTACACGGGGTCAAGAGACTTCATTGCATGCACTTAAACAAAGTTCCCTAAGTAGTTTGCTTCAGCAATGAAAACCTTTAAAAGCTTTCCCCAGGCAATGATTTTTCCGACCTCTATCGTCAAAACTGTACAAAAAATTTAATGGGACTGTGAAAAATCTTCTTTTAAGGGCTTTTTTTTTTTTTTTGTTTTTGTGCACTGACAATTGTATTTTATAATTTCGTGGGGGGATTTTAATTTCTTTGCTAAAAATGTTTTTTTTAAGATTGGCCCCCCCATGAATCCAGTCAGAGTGTGGGAAACCTTTGGGGTTTTAAATACCTGAAAAAGAAAAAAAATACAAAATGATAAAAATTTTTGCTTACCATGTACAATTTTTTATGGCATTTTTAAAAAAACGTAGGTGGATGGGTCACAACAAATGCAAAATTGAATAGAAAACCGAGTAATTAGTCACCCCCAAGTCCATTACTTATTTATTTTTCCCAAGTTTTTCCAGGCTTAGTGAATTTGCTTATACAGCTAATTTCATAAAAAAAAATTTTATTTTGTGATGTATTGCTCAGAAAACTACTAAAACAACACTGTGCCTTCCCGGTTGTTTGTTTTGACACAAAATATCCAGCAAGCGATCCCAGCCGGGAACCAGGCCCCTTATCCTGATCATGAGGGGGCCCCGAGTCTCCCTGACAAAAATTTTTTACCCCTTCACTGTACCGTACCAAAAAGAATATTCAAATTAATTATTGGAAAGTTTTTAAAATTAAATTTCCTAAATTTTTTTTATAAAAAGTACCCTCAACATTCTCAACTTTAAAAAAACTTTCCGGCTTTAATTTTTATAAAAATAATAATGAACATTTTTTAAAGAGAGAGAAAATAAAAGCGTAGCACTGCATGCAAAAAATTTTTATTGGAAGCTCACCCAGACACTCATTTTATCATATATAATGACATTGATGCCTTTTTTTCCTTGCCAATCTTCACAAAGGCGGGAATCTAGGATGGGACATCTACTACCTGCAACTCTTTGGGCGTAACCGTGATCCGGGGGGGGGGGGGGGGGGGGGGGGGGGGGGGGGGGGTTTTTGGGGGGTTTTTTTGGGGGGGGGGGGGGGGGGGGGGGGCTGGGGAAAAAAAGTCTTCAGTGTGCTGAACAAATGATTTGAAGAGGTCTTCTCAATAAGAATGGGCTATACCAGGCAGATTACGGATAAGGATACACCGACAGGTATTGGGCAACATTCAGGGAAAGAGGTAAAAAAAAAAAAAAAAAACTTTTGGATGGCGCTAGATACCACAAAGGCAATGAGGCCAGACAAGGCATCACCATGGATTATGTGAGAGGCAGCGGAAGTGCCATATCATTACTAAGAACTATTATCAAATCGATGGATATGGAAGAGTTGCTAGATATCCTGGAGGCAGTGAATGTAGTTCCTACATTCACTGACATGTGTACCATGCAAGGTTATGGAGGAGATAAAGAATGATATGGCCCTTGGAAAGAGGTGGCTTCATAAACAATAACCAGAATGGGTTCAGAGATGGCAAATTTTGTCTTAAAAAGCTGTTGAAGTTTTATGACAGAGTAACAGATGGATAAAGACAAATACAGTATAATGTGATCCTCTACTGACAATGTTTCACCCACACAGTGGGCTTTATCAAGCCAGTACCTGACCAGCCGAGCTGTGGTTCGTACGTTGGGTTGCATGCGGCCAACAGTAACAGCCTGGTTGATTAAGCCCTGATCCACCATGAGACCTGGTCACAGACCGGGCTGAGGGGGTGTTGACCCCTGAAACCCTCTCCAGGTATACAAAACGTAACAGAGGTGAGGGAAGGATGGGTGGAATGCATTTTCTTAGACTCCAAGAAGGCATTAGACACTGTACAAGTGACTGGAGAAAATACTTAAGAGGCAGGCAGGGAAAACACTCCAGTGGATCACAAAGTACCTTGGGAAAAGAAAGCAGAGAGTAATTGTCCGAGAAGAGATGTCGGAATGTGGGAGACTAGCAAGTGAAATTACATAAGGATCGGTATTAGGACTAGCACTGTTTCTGATTTATGTGAATAAAAGTTCAGCTGTGATTGAGTCAGATATATCCCTGTTTGCTGATGTAAAGATAATGAGAACAGAGATGAGAGACAGGGAATCTCTACAAATAGATCTGAACAAGCTATACAATAAGTAGCTGCTTGAATTTAACTCCAGTAAATGCATGGTTATATAAGTTGGGTAAGGGGGCAAGAAGACCAGACACAGAGTATAGACTCCATGGACACTAGCTGTAGACCTCACTCGGAGAGAGACCAAGGAGTGAGAAAAGTATCTGGAATATCATCAGAGGATTGCATCAACTGAAAAATTTCTGCAGTGCTTCTTACAAATTTGAGAGTAGCCTCCAGGAATGTTGACAGTCATTCCTGGCTCTTTATATAACATATGTCATGTCCATCTTGGAGTATACAGCAATGTGAAATCTGTACCTGATGAAAAAGTTAAGAAACTGGAAAAAGTGCAGAGGTATGCAGTGAGGCTCATTACAGAGCTAAGGAATATATAATTTATAAGTAGCAGCAGCTAAAAGAATTGAACCTGACAGCACTGAAGGACAGAGGAATTGGTAGGGAGGGGGGCACAGTGGGAAATTAGACACAAATGAGTTACAGGGATGTCAGGAAGTGGAATGACCTTCAAGTGGTGGAAACAAATTCCATACATAGCTTTAAGAGCAGATACAATAGCCCACCAGGCTAGGAGGGAATGAACTTGGCAAGTTGAGAGGCAAGGCCAGGAGCTAAGGCTCAACAACACACACAGTAATCATGTTAACATTTTTTTATTAATAGTTCAATTACTTAAAACACACAAATGCTACTAATGTACACTGATACTGTTTAAATCCTGAGCATCCACTGGGAGTGGGTGGTGGTTCTTCAGAGATCAGGCAGTCTAGGAAATACAACCATATTTATAGCTTGCCTATTTCTTAAACCTTTCATAACCCAACATAAAGCAACGGTGCGGATGATCACAGACAACACACCCCACCACTCTTCAAAAGCTTGAACTTGCTTAATATACACACTTATTACTGTGCCTACTATACAGAACGTTAAACTCCAATATCAACCTGCCACTCAAATTTCTCGTAGACAACTTCAACAAAACACACAGGCATAACCCAAGGCACAAAACACTTTTTGACATTCCCTCGTGTCCGTCTCGCACTATGCAATGCACATAAAGGGCCCAAAGATCTGGAACTCTTTGCATGAAACAGCAAGAGATCCCCTGCCCACAAATCAATTTAGGACTACTCAAAAATCATCTCATCTCTCAATAACAACCATACCCACACTGTGCTAAACTTAACCAAATATTTTACTATTCCTTAACTATTAAGCCATTATTACAAATTTAAAACTGTATGTTTGCATCATTCACTGTACTACCTCGTATTAATAATAGAGTAAAATATTGAATATTTGTATTCTACCACCTGTATAGACTTAAGTAGTCTATAAGTATAGGTTAACTCTGCCTGAAATGCCTCGGCATGATAGTGGCTTTCTTTGTTCCAATCAAATTATGAAATGTAAACACACATTGTAACCTTAGCAAAGAAATAAAATTTTATTATGCCTCCCAGGAAACCCCCCTAAACTAATGCCCCAATAGCAGTATTTCTAAGTAGTGCATAAAAAAATTTTCTATACAGTAATTAGTATACAGCCATTAAAATTCATGTTACCGAGCTTAAAAAAACTCCTACAGAAATTGTGTGTGATCTTCAATTATCACATCTTTGTGTTCAGATACAAACAAGACATATCGTACCAGATTGTAAAGCTCCCCATCCAGCAGCCCAGGCATAACTTCCGAGCCAATCTGCTCCTTTTTCTGGCAAGCATATAGGCTGGACATGAGGCTGATAGTGTACAGGTGAATCCAGAGTGATGACTGCAACATCAAACCTGTCAGCCTGTGGTGTAAACTTGAACTTTGGATGGACCTGAAAGATGATATTTATGGAATAGAGGTATTAGTGAGGAGTTGGTCACAACAGCATAGGTGGAATAGTTTACAAACAAACCACACTTTGGAAAGGGAGTTCAAGATGGCATTTCTGTCCATATACAATTGTAACTTAATAGTCCTGATGATCCAAGTCATGTAGAGTTACCTCTCCAAAGTGCGAGTTATTTGTGAAAGGTATCAGTATTTACTTCAGTTTACTGGAGAGAAAAAAAGACATTTGCAAAGCTTCAACAGCCCCTTACCCATATGCCCACACCAACTGCATACTCGCCCATCATTCACCCCACACTGGACCATGGACACTGCCATCACACCATCTTGTTGCTTCTAGCCTCTAGCCCACACCCCTAGCTCTTGCTCCCACCAGCAGTCCCTAATCTCCACCCCTTCAGTCTCCCACACCAAACAATAAGGTGTCCTGTAGCTTGGTTGGTAGTACACTCAGCTCACACACTGAGGTCCATGGTTCCTTAAGACACCTGCTGTCCCTATTCACCTTGCAATAAATAGATACCTGGGTGTTACATGACTGGTGTGGTTCACATCCTGGGGATAAAATTAACCTAATTTTCCCAAAATGCTCTGCATAACGAGGGGCTTTTTATATAGTATGTCAGCTATGGTCTGTATAAGTTGAACCATGTACTTTTAGAAATAAAGATTATTATTATAAGGTACCTCTGCTGGCAGAGATGTGGTTGCAAGATCTTTGACTGATGCACGTACCACATCAATCTACAATTACGTTATTTGTTTTTTACAATTTTGATATCTATTAAACAGGTCTGGAGGAATCTGATGACTGTAACCCTATTTTTCCCATATGATTTGCAGTTCAGTTTATGTGCATTTCTGATTACATGCTCCTTTTCAGGAACACTACCGTGTTATCATGCCTCCAAATAATATCCTTCAAGCTTCTCTTGCCTAACATAAACCCCACTAATAACTGTCAGGTCAGCCTCCTGCTACGAACACACCACTCAGAATAGGAGACTTAAAATCCTATATACTATACAAATATAACAGCAACAGGGCAAATCATAAGGCAGTGAACACTTAAATGTACAGCATGCTAATGACTTCATTTGTTTTTAACAATATTTTATTACATATAAGGCATTTTGTAAACTGCAGATAAAAATAGTTATAGCTTAATACAAAATAATGATGAACATATGGGTTGCAAAGCAATTTATAAAGGAAAAAACAATGTATAGCTTGAATGAAAACAAGATTCTGAAGCACTGAACGTGCATCCAAGCACAACCTGAGCCTAGGGCAGTTAACATGTCATTGTTTCTGAAAAATGGCACCTCACTTTCCTCCCTCACCTACCACTACAATAAGTGAGAAATTATGCTCTTTTTAAATTTAGTAATGTATATAGGAGGAGTTACTAGCCCCTTGCTCCCGGTATTTTAGTCCTCTCTTAGATGCCCATGGCTTATGGAGGAAAAATTCTGTTCCACTTCTCCATGGAGAAAAACTAACTTAATAATTATTATCCTAGAAACTGAAAATACTGGCAATGGAAAATCAGAATTTGTTTTTTGATTATCCAGGTATATGATGGTAGATAAGTATTTACCTTGATCTCTGAAGCTCCAAAAGTAAGAGGATGAAGAGGCTCCCGCTCTGAATTAAGGACATAATCACCAAGTGTTACTCGAATCTGCGACGGTCGAGCTCTGTAAGTATAAATCTAGTTTGTATTATAAAGTTAATTTTATTTTCATATTCTTTGTTCATGAAAATGTGGATATTAATAATGTAATTGCTGTTAAAATAGTTTTTGTGGCTTGGCAGAACATAAACTAGCACTTTATGAAAGACATTACACAGTGTGTGCTGAAATGCTAATGTAGATAAAAGAATGCATTGTTACCTTTTGATCTTTTTGAGATATACAGTGGAACCTCAAATTTCGAACATATCACTTATTGAATGCTTTTTTTCAAACCAACTTTGTCCCTATTATCGAACTCGCTCCTATTTTCGAACTGCTGGGTACCGGACCTGTCCAGCAGCCCGCTCTGTCCGCATCCCCGCGCAAGTGTCATGAGCCAATCTGCTTTTGTGATGCTTGAGTGAACACTAACCTGCGCTCTCATTCAAACATTTTATGATTATTTCATTGTGTTTAGTGCTTGTGGGACAGTGAAATAAGCTACCCAAATAAACTTGCTAGTGGTACCCCTGTGGTAAAGAAAGTGAGAAACATTATAGATGTAAAGAAGGAAATAATACAGAGGTGTGAGACTTGTTGAACTTGCCAGGATGTATGGGAAAAACAACTCGACCATTGGTTCTACCCTGGCAAAGAAAGAACAAATCAAGGAAGCTGATGTTGCGAAAGGTGTTAATATGCTAACCAAAAAAAGACCACAGAGAATCGATCAGGTTGAGAGGTTGTTGCTGGTGTGGATCAAGGATAAAGAGATGGCAGGTGATAGTGTTTCAGAGACCATTATTTGCGAAAAGGCAAGGAAGTTGCATGCCGATAGTGAATTTAAGGCCAGCAGAGGCTGGTTTGACAGATTTAAGAAGCGTAGTGGCATACACAATGTTGTAAGGCATGGTGAGGCAGCCAGTTCAGACAGATGGGCGGCTGAGAAGGTTGTACAGAAGTTTAAGGTTTATGTAGACACTGAAAAATTAAAACTCCAACAAGTGTTCAATTGTGACAAAACAGGCCTGTTTTGGAAGAAAATGCCAAAGAGGACCTACATTACTCAGGAGGAAAAGGCACTCCTAGGTCACAAGCCTATGAAAGACAGGCTAGCTCTTTTATTCTGTGCTAATGCTAGTGGTGATTTTAAAGTGAAGCCTTTACTTGTGTATCATTCAGAAAATCCCAGAGTGTTTAAGAAAAACAATGTCATAAAGAACAAGTTATGTGTCCTGTGGAAAGCAAATAACAAGGCATGGGTCACAAGGGAAATTTTCAAAGAGTAGGTCCATGAAGTGTTTGGCCCCAGTGTGAGAAAATACCTCCTAGTCAATAAATTGCCACTCAAGTGCCTCCTGTTAATGGACAATGCTCCTGCTCATCCTCCAAACTTATTAGACCTCTTGTCTAGGGACTTCAGTTTTATAACAGTGAAGTTCTTGCCTCCTAACACCACTCCTCTCCTCCAGCCCATGAACCAGCAGGTCATTTCTAACTTCAAAAAACTCCACACAAAAGCAGTGTTTGAAAAGTGCTTTGAAGTGACCACAGACACTTAAGTTGACCCTAAGAGAGTTCTGGAGGAATCCAATATCTACAGCTCCATAAGCCTTATAGGTAAGGCTTGGGAGGGAATGATTTCCAGGACTTTGAACTCTGCTTGGAGACAATTGTAGCCAGATTGTGTCCAAAAGAGGGATTTTGATGGGTTTAAAGCTGACCCTGTCCCTGACCCACTGCCTGTTGTGGAACACCCTGGGGCTGGAGGTGAGTGGCGAGGATGTGGAAGAGTTGGTGGAGGACCACAGGGAAGAGCTTCATCTGGAACAGTATCAGACCACAGCTGAGGACCTTGCTTCAGAGGAGGAGGAAGAGGGAGTGGATGAGGTGCCTTCTTCAAAGATAAAGGAGATTTGTGCCAAGTGGAATGATGTCCAAATGTTTGTGCAGAAGTACCATCCTGAGCAAGCCATCTTTGCAACAAGTTCAGTGACAAAACCATGTCCCATTTTAGGGAAATCTTAGAGGTGCCAGAAACAGAGGACTGTGGACAGTTATTCAGTGACTCTCAAGCTGGTCCTAATGGCATTAAAAGACAGAGAAGGGAAGTAACCCCAGAGAGGGCGTTGATACCTGAAGTCCTCATGGAGGGGGATTCTCCTTCCAAACTCCCTATCTTCCAGATGCCATCTTCAATAAAGGTAAGTAAAAATGTTATTTTATATTTCTTCTTCTTTCAACGTACCAGCTGTATCCCACCGAGGTGGGGTGACCCAAAAGGAAAAACAAAAGTTTCTCCTTTTACATTTAGTAATATATATACAGGAGAAGGGGTTACTAGCCCCTTGCTCCCGGCATTTTAGTCGCCTCTTACAACACGCACGGCTTACGGAGGAAGAATTCTGTTCCACTTCCCCATGGAGATAAGAAGAAATAAACAAGAATAAGATATAGAAGAAAACCCAGAGGGGTGTGTATATATGTGTAGTGTGACCTAAGTGTAAGTAGAAGTAGCAAGACATACCTGAAATCTTGCATGTTCACGAGACAGAAAAAAAGGACACCAGCAATCCTACCATGTAAAATAATTACAGGCTTTCGTTTTGCACTCGCTTGGCAGGACGGCAGTACCTCCCTGGGCGGTTGCTGTCTACCAACCTACTACCTAGGTTTATTTACATTTATTAATACATAATTGAACATTATATTTGTTGTATGTAAAACTGTAATTAATCTCTATAAAATGTATTTTTGGGTTTCTGGGACGGATTAATTGTATTTCCATTATTTCTTATGGGAAATATTGCTTCACTTTTCAAATTTAGAACTAGGTCCTGGAACGGATTAAGTTCGATATTTGAGGTTCCACTGTACTGACCAATTACGAAATATGATTTATCCTAGAAAAAAGCGAAATTTACAAATGATAACGACATACCTGGCAACGCAATGACCAGCAGTGACCACGTGGTACTGATTGATGAGAGATCCTCCACATCGACTTGAGCCAATCCGGATGTAAGCCTAAGGGTCAGGTGAGGTCAGGTAGGAGAGGATGGGATGCAAAATGTATCATGAAAATGACCTGATATTTTCTCTATATATCCCTAAGTTTTATCACTTTTATTTCATCCATAATCAAACGTCCAGGCTATACTAGTCAGGCTGCAATTACCTTCTACTTAGTTGTGCAAGAACTCCCTATGCAAACGTCTGTAGTCAAAATACTATTTACTGTAATTTTTAAGTATATGTAAATTGCTTATAAAATCTATAAAAAGGCATTTTAGGTTTGCAACAGTTTTTATAAATAAAAATTATGATGAAGCAACTGTAATCCTTAGCTAGAAGACTACTGGCCAAATTATTTACATTTTCATCTAGCTGTACAAGTTTGAAAAAATATTAAAATTGGTTAGAATAAAAGTTATTAAATATATTAGTTATCATTAAAGCATTTAGTATAAGAAATTTTCATCCTGTTCTTAATTGGTGAAATCTTATTAAAAAAAGAGATGTAAGGTACCCAGAAATATTTGAGAGCAATACTACTACTATGATAACCCTTATTATACAATTTTGTCATGTCTTATGAGTTAACTATTTGATAAATGTTAATATTAAATACCTCTAAAACTTGTTTAGAAAACAAATTCTATGGTCCTCGGTCAATAGCTGGAAAACAGTGAAAAAAGTACACACCCTAATTTTAAGCTTTTACACATGTCAGCAAACAAATCTACATATGAGTTATTTTTTTTATAACCCCTTCCAGGGCAATTTGTGTCATCCTGCCTTGTCCCCTGCATGATGGTCAGGTCCTGTATGGCTTTACCACCCTCTGTCAGAAGATTCCCTATTTCTGCATCAACATCTTTGAAGGAGGCTGCCAGGTCATGACCAGCACCACACTGGCAGTGTCTTGCTCTGCCCTGTTTACCAGTACAGTATTTATTATCTGTCAAAGGTCTCATTCAAGTTACTGTACCAAGTGTCAGGAGGTGTCATGTCTTGCCACAGCCACTGTAATCCATGTCTTGAGATGTTCAAACTGTCTGAGGTTACACTGTCCACTGCTCTGCAAGATTTTCTTAGGAGTGATACTTTATGATTTTCAAGATATACATCTGATTTAGGTAGGCCTATGTTTGAGTATATTAATATTTGCCAGTTACAATGTACATAACACTTGAAAATGTCCACAGCATAAAAACAAATTGTAACTAACCTAATAAGTCATCTTGGTATATCCCCTACAACCAGCTATTTTTGCTTAAGTTTAAACAAAATTAGGAATAACAAGTATTCTGATACAGGCACCACAGTGTACCAGACTTGGCAGTTAACTAATAATGTAACCATGACAGCTTCTCTATGTAATCACATTACAAAGAACTGAGATTTTTGCCTAATATAAATCAGTATAAAATATGTTACATATTTCTTGAAAAAAAAAGTTTGTACTCACGATGTATTGAGATTTACAGAATAAAAAAAAAAAAAAATTTAGTTTCTGACATAAATCTCTTAGTAACAAACATAATGAGATAGTGAAGGTAGTTCATAATGGAACTCGATATTCAGATTTCATTTTTGAGATATAGGGTTTTATTGGCTAGTGTTTTACATTTTGGGCTTGTACAGCTTCCATGATGAAAAGTGTTGCTTTTCATTACTTATAACCTATTGTTAAAACAGGGCACATCTAGTTTCATGACCTTACATTTTTTTTTTTTTCAACAAGTAGGCCGTCTCCCACCGAGGCAGGGTGACATATACATCTTAAAATTTTGTTTGACTGCATTAACCTTCAACCAGGCTACCTGTGTTTTATGAAGAGTTAAACCAGTGAGGGGCTATTCAATGAAGAGCGGTGGCTATATCCCTCATCATAATATCTTTATGTACTATACCTCTCAAAGGTTTCTTGATCCAGGGAACTGAATCTGTGCTCCAGTTGCTTGAATACCTTCCATCCCCCCCCCCCCCCCGCACGCTGAACAATCTATGGGTTTAGCGCTTCCCCCTTGATTATAACAAATTATGTACAAGGTATACAGGCCTAAGTGACATTATAATATATAGAAAGCCCCTTGTTATGCAGAGCATTTCGGGCAAATTAGGCCAGTTTTGTCCCAGGTACCCATTTACTGATTGGTGAACGTAGACAACTAGTGTAAGGAAACATGTCGGATGTTTCCAGCCCTTCACTGGGAATCATTTGAGTGAGGATGAAGATAACCTATACAAGTGGAAATTACTTGACATGTAGTGTGGTTTATTCTTTAGAGTAGGGGATAACTACCTAAGGCCTCTAAAAAAAAAATATTTTGAACACAAAATACGTTCTGGCCGATGTAACATGTTAGAAAATAAATTCTGTTGAAGTTATCAAGCGAAGAGCTTTGTACATATCTTCAGGCCAATAGAAACAAGATGTAAAACTGATCAAACAGTATATAGGTACCAGTGGGAACAATTAATTAAAATGTTCATTAGAAACTAAGACTACAGATAATGATTATATTCCAACTTGGTTGTCTATTCAAACCAAGTTCAGTATATTTAGTTTTATACCACAAATGTACTTCAATTTTTAGAAAAAAATTTACACCCATCAAAGGGTCAATAATAAATATTGTGCACTGATATATCTAGTCAGTAATACATGCAACACCTGCCATTAAATTTATTTAATAGTATTTTAATACAGGGAATAAGGCATCCATCAAAAGGATAAATTAGAGCCAACAGCACTTATGAACAATTTATATACAGTGCCATACTATATCTTGTAAAATTGAAAACTGAATCGAGAGAAAACAGTTATTCAATAGGATAACTTTTTACTGCCATTAAGTATAAAATCTTAAATATTTTGTGCCTAGAGCAGCTGAGTTGAAGATAGTGGTGACTACACTAACCTTGAGGGCAACCTAACAGATCTCTGATAAAATTCCACCACAATGTATACACACTGTTGTTGGCTTGATCAGTTTTTCAAGGAAATGTGAACTATAGAGTAGAATTGAATAACTAATACGGGTTTGCCATAG
Source organism: Cherax quadricarinatus (assembly GCF_026875155.1). NCBI lineage: Eukaryota > Metazoa > Arthropoda > Malacostraca > Decapoda > Parastacidae > Cherax > Cherax quadricarinatus. The sequence goes on from NC_069442.1 coordinate 29,365,122, forward strand.
CCCTTTTCTGTGATATTGGAGGAAAGCGGTGGGGAATGACTCAAAAGGGGTTTTATGTGAATCTAATAATTGAAAGATGAGATGGTGTGCATACAAGAACAATACAGGATGGAAATAATGACAGGATTTTCTTAAATAAATATTCTACTTTGTGCAAGTATACAGTAGACCACTGCTCAGTGAATGATCACCTTCCAGAAAACTAGGACTGTACCCCTCATTTCTTTGACTGAGGGAAACTAATTTATTACACAAACTCTCACTGCTACTAACCTTGACCATTGTACAGTTCTATATATCTCATGAAGGGAAGGTTTAACAAATGTTTTGTATATAATAAAATCCTCTGGTTGGTTTCCACTTTGAATATCCTGTACCAGGTCAAAATGAAATGTACACTAAGCTGAATTAAGTACAAATAAATTTTTAATTATATTTTCCTCAATTTTTTACCCAAATCATTCCTTTTTCTGTAAATAATAGGATAGTGTTTTGTATGGTAAATGTTTATTAAGTGGAATTTGCAGTCATAGGGAGATATCACAGACTTGTTGGATTTTTTAACAATACCTCTTTACATATGGCTAATATTGACATTCGGACGAGATAAATCTCCTTTATATATTCTGAACAAAATCCAACAGTTCAATTTTAGTGTCTAGTGCCAAGTCTAATTAGATTGATCAAGGTATTTTATTTTGTTCATAATCCCACTAAATAATGGATCCATCTACTGAAAGTACATACCCTTTAAATTCATCACTAAAGAAAAAAAATCAACAGAGCATATATATGGAATATCATCTCAGGTCACTTCCATGGGAATATAGAGCTGCTTAAACTTTCCTTTGCTCCCTAAGCTAGGGAACTAATATACCAGGAGAAGGGTGGGAGTGACCCTGCTAGATAATGATGTATTACCACAACAAATAACTTAGAAATTTGCATAAAATGATGAAGAGGGGAATAGCTACTTTGCAAATATTAAAGAAGCCTTTGAAAGAAGATATGGAAAAGGAGTCGTCAAAAAAATAACCCAGGTGCTCTAACGGTGGGAAGAGTACTTTTCAGAAAACTAAAAATACTGAGGAAATAAATATACAAGTTGCTATATAGTAAAGTGACAAAACTGAGATTGTAAAGATCTAGTACGTTTGTGACTCAGGAATTAATTAAATATTTTTACAATACTTGAAAGTACTGCAAAAAAAAAAAATCTATTATTACTTGAAATTTTAAGCCAAATTTGCTACTTTAGGTTATTCAGCAAGCATCATTTCATCAATCAAGCCAAGCATAAATTCTTTGTTCCAAGTAAATACATCTAAAGGGCATAATAATGTACAATACTGTGTTTCATTAATGATACCCACTTAAATCAAGCTATATTATGTTGTTAGCAAAGGTTAAGTTAATATATACTGTTTGGCACTTATTTATAATACATTACACTATATTCTATATTTGCTCATAATATATCCTGATTTCTAAACTAAGTGCATTACACAACACGAGATGAAGTCTGACCTGCCAGGGAAACGAGCCAAAGCCAGCCTCGGTACCACCAACAATCCTGCGCTGGGCAGTCAGGCGGCTGCTTACACTCAGACCACAGCCTGTAAGTAATGTTGCTTACATGATGAAATAAAGAATATTGCAAATATAATGAAAAAATGCTATTTAGCATAAAAAAAATCTTGAGTATTTTAGTGCTCTTCCTCATACACATCAATGATCTCCTTGAACTTGCTCTGTGTGCAGATGAACAACTTATTCACAGATATAACATAAAAACCTCTTCAATATCCCTTGAGTCTGAGTCAGCCTGTCTAAAAACTCAATGAGCATGGAAGTTTCTAAAGGAACCCTATCTACCAGTCATTTGCTGTATAGCCCTTGTGGCTTAGTGCTTCTTTTTGATTATAATAATATCAGTCACTTCAAAGCTATTGTTAAACAGCATCTCATCATAATATAATTCAGACAGCAATTTGCTAGTCAAACAATACCTATCCTCATCCATATATGTCCCTGTTCTTCTTCCAGCCTTCCTTCTATTACATTTGTATTGTAATTAAAGTAACTTGCTATAATCTCACTATCTCTATTTAATCACACTAAAAATTACTGAACCTCTTTGAATAATGTTTTGTAATTGACCGCTTTGTCTTTGGTGACCTTGTTGAACATATGATTATATTTAACTATATACAAGAAATCCTTCATAATGCTATGTCTAGTTCTTTAGTACAGGTTGGCCATCACTGGAACCTGTATTGTGCCGGATTACAGAGTGGTTAGGTTAGAATACGCTTAATTAACCTATCAATACTCTTTGTGCTTCATTTTCATCACTGCTTTCTCCTCCATTGGCTTGCTGCTGTGGATTTACAACCATCTGAATCAGTTTAGTGATGGCTGACCTGTATACTAGTTTGTAAACTTTATGATTCATTGACCAAAATGTACTACATAATTAGTGGCTTTTTTTGTGCCTACTATTTTATTTATGTATCTACATTACCTGTATGACCCTGGTGGGTTCAGAACTTAGTTTTGATTATAAATAATGTCTGCTCACTGTACCTTGCCATTCAATACAAATTGAGGGTCAGTTTATTTCTGTACACAAAAAAAATAATTATATATGCAAAAATGAATAAACATTATTAAATATATTTATTAGTCTATATAATAAATAAAAAGAATGTTTTAAGTTATTTTTCTACTTCATACCTTGATCATTCCTGATAGGGCCATAATCTACAGGAATAAGACCCACACTGTCATCTCTGTATGACTCCGGACCTCGCTGTCCTCTCTGGTTATGCCGGACACAACAAGCAAAGAGAAACCCTCCACAGCCTCCTTCGATCAAACCTCCACTTATCCAGCACAGCAGGAAGAATTCACAGGTTCCAGAGTAACAAAGTGTCGGGTCACCCAAGAACAGCCGCTTGGTGGCATGTGATATGCCTGCAATATGGAAATAACTTTATCTATAACCCCTTCTCCTGTAAAAAGAACCTTTGTTTTTCTTTTTAGGTTACCCTGCCATGGTGGGAGATGGCAGGTACATTAAAAAATATATGTATAGGTGTTCTATGACCCTTAAGGGTTTAGCATTTTTCTGTGAAATACGAAAGTATAATTACATATCTATGGGTGCTGTGGGACCCCTAAATGTTAAGAGTTTTTCCATGATACCAATCATATTCTACAAACCTCAGTACAGGAGGGCTCCACTTATACAGCAGGTTAGGTTCCAGGCTACTCCTGTAAAGCGAAAATTGCTGTACCGTGAATCATAGCATTCTTTTGCATTTAAAAGCCCAATAACATGTTTACACTATCATATATTAAGTGATCAGTATAGCTAGGCCTAAAAAATGCATATACAGTACTTACAGTAAAATATTTTTGTCCTTAGATTATAGTGAGTGGTGAATATATTTATTGTAGGAAGTCTAAATAAATGAAGAAGGGGTATAGTTCAAAACTGCTGTAAAGTGGGGCCTGCCTATATTATGAATTGCTAATAGTTTTTATATAAATAGTTCAAATAAATCCTAGTACAGTGGACCCCCGCTTAACGATCACCTCCAAATGCGACCAATTATGTATGTGTATGTTTGGGGGTCTGAAATGGACTAATCTACTTCACAATATTCCTTATGGGAACAAATTCGGTCAGTACTGGTACCTGAACATACTTCCGGAATGAAAAAAGATCGTTAATCGGGGTCCACTGTATATTAATTAATATTACTATTGGAAATTCTTTAATAAAGGCTACTAGAAAGGTTTGAACTTCAGTGCCTCCTTAAGAAGTAATTGTTACAACATACTGGATGTAAAACTTCGTTGAGATGTAGTGCGAATGTTGCGGTCCAGAGGTAGTGCACGAGGCCTGTCACTGGGTCCTCCTGGGCCCTGCAGGTCTCCTCCCAACAGTAATTCCTGCTCCAGCTCTGCCATACCTGTCCCTGCCAAGCCTAGTCGTTCTGCCATTTGGGTTGCTTGCAGAGCGTCTAAGCTAAATCTAGAATTTAAAGTTTACATGTTAATGGTGTGGCTACATTATTTATGAAAAAAGCTTGCTAGGAATTTTTTTTTTTTTGCTAAGCCTTTAAGAATGGCTTTATTTTGTGCTGGTTTATCCCCTCAAGGAAGGTTCCTTGATGTTGGTGAGGGGCTCTTGATTTAGGGAATTGGATCTGTGTTCCAGTTCCCTGAATGCCTTCCACACCCCCCCCCCCAGGCACTGTATAATCCTCCGGGTTTAGTGCTTCCCCCTTGATTATAATAATGTGCTGGTTTATTCTACTGTATAAAAGTATTGTATTAATTTTCACATTTTTAGTGAATATAAAAAATAAATGAATGCTAAGTGTTGGAGGGTTAATAAAGTGTTATTCATGAAAATTTGTGATCCACCAGTGTTTAGCATGCATTGTAGTTGTCTCACTGTGCTACCACAGCCATGTTGCTTTATCTGGTTTCCTGTTTACTCCTTATTTGTTCAACCTCTATCACACCTGATATTACCTCTGCTCACCCCAATCCACCACCACTTTCTTTCCTGGGGACATACAACGTAGATCAGCCCCTTTCTATTTTGGAAGGTAGGTTCTTTCCTTTTTATCAGGCAAAGGCCAACAATGCATGCAGAGGCAGTAAAAGCAAAACTATTCCCAGTCAGTGCTCCTTCCTGTCTATGACTTATCCTTTTCCCTCTCTTGCCTTCCTGATCTTCCAATGAATCATAGATTTCACTCTCGCCTTCTCCTCCTGATTTAACTTTTTAGACTGTTTTAATGTTCTCTCTTGGTCCTTCTTATTGAAGTTCTATTCTTTTTTCTCAGTTCTTCAACTTTTCTTTATTTCTGCATCTCCTCCTCTATTCTCTTGTAAACCCAATCACCCTTACTTATACTATTCTTTGGATTAAACCTTTCCATTCTGTGAAAGTTTCCAAATCTCCTGGTCATTCTGGATGAGATTTACCCCAGGGATCGTGTTTCATATTGCGGAAGCAAGAGGAAGGGGATGACTCCCTCTACTGGTATCCCTTCAGAGGGATGGAAGGGTACCATGGTGCTGCTGAAGGGCTATTAATCCAAGGAACTAAAGCTACCATTACAGTCTGTGGATCGAGCTTAATTACCTACCATCACTCAGACAATGTGTAAAATTTAAGGGCTTAACACTTTCAATGAAAATGACCCATACTGATTTAGTGCTGTGCAATGAATCTAATAAAAGTGTGCACAACAGGAGTACATTCAGGTGGTCTTAAGGCAGAAAATTTGTGCATGAGCATTTACTGAACACTTGTCTAATATTTGCATTGAAAACTATTTCAAAAGGTTTCTATGTACTTATTCATACCACAGACAGACAGCTGTGAATTATTACCATGCAACAGATATTGGAATGATTCAATGAAGCTCAGATAATCCCAAACATGTATAACTTAACACTTACCTTGTTAAAATACTGTTGTATTCTTCTTGTGAAACAGTGGCAGATTCAGTATCAATGGATTTATTCAACAGAGGTGAGCCATCATTGAGTACTGTTGAATTGTGATGAGGAGGTTTAGAGGAAATGGCGATAGCAGTAGTGGATTCAGAAGCACTCGCAGTGAGGCCGGAGAGGAAAGGATCTACTGGAGATGGAGCAAATGATGATGCAGAAGAATGTATAATAAGACTTCTGGAAGAAGATGAACTCAATGCATGACTAGCTGTGGCTCTGAGGTGACCAGTCTCTGACATGACCAGTACGTGGTTTGATGTGGCATGGGTATTATTGTGTGTGGCAGTATTTTTATTGTGTAAAGGAGTTGGACTTCGAATGTGCCGTAGATATATAGTTGATGATGACCGCAGTTCATCTGTAGGAACGACATCTAATTCCATAACAGTGTGTGTGATAGGACTGGGTGCGAGGACTGATTTTACACTTGGCGATAAATGAGAAACCAGAGTTGACTTTGTCTGAGTGGGGCTGTATGCAGGTTTACTTAGGTCATACAATGTTGTGTGGTGCGTAAGGAAAGGAGCCATCTTTAAGTCATGCGTAGGATCCTGACTCGAGAGGAGGACTGGATCTTCACGTAGCGATGGCAGCAAGTAATGGCCAGGAGAGGTACTTTCTGATGTTTTGTTAAGATCATCTCCTAGTGATGAACACGCCAACACAAGTAATGCGGCTGCCACATAGTGGAACATGGCCGCACCCCGGCCCGTCTGGAAAATAAATTTTAAATAAGAATATGGCTTCTCTTTTAACTCTGGTTCAATTTAAAAGAGCAGCATAAATACATATAATTAAACTTATGGTAAAATATAAGTACAGCTTCTCCTCACTTAGCGACGTACTCGTTTACCAACGACTCGGACTTAAGATGGGCTCATTGATCAGTATGCATACCTAAATAATGTATATTAAAGCTGATTTCCTCTATTCTGTTTATTACAATATACAGTACACTACTGTATATTATTATTATAATCAAGGAGGAAGCGCTAAACCTGGAGGATTATACAGCGCCTAGGGGGGGGATGTGGAAGGCATTCAGGGAACTGGAGCACAGATCCAATTCCCTAAATCAAGAGCCCCTCACCAACATCAAGGAACCTTCCTTGAGGAGACACACTACTGTATAAATATTTAAAAATATACCAGGAATGTTATAAATGATGCATAGGTGACATTAAAAGAATATCAAAGATGGTTGACTGAAACCCACTACCATTATAGTATGCTCCTCAATTAGTGACAAATTCATTTACCGACTTGGTCTTAGGAACACAACTCCATTGATAAGTGAGGAGAAGCTATAAATATTATACTGTATATTAGTAATTTTTTTATTATGGGGTGCAAATTGTGGTACTCAGCCTCAGAGAAGAGAAGTGAAATAAATATTCTGGGATCTTAGTAACATGCCAAACTAGATGTCTAATAGAACAGACAGGATCTGAACCTATTGAAAATCCCAAAATTAAGAAGTGAATGCTCTAACCATTGTGTTATGCTGGGATAAAAAGATTCATCACACTAGGTACATTGTGAAGGTTAGCATGGGCCAAACTGTGAATACAAATGCAGATTTTTATAGCTGAATCTCACACAGCATGGTGAAGCTTAAGCCATCAGTTCAGATCCAGTCTGTTATGTGATTTCTTTTGGTAAATCATGTTATTGATAATGGCTTTGAAAGGAATTGTGCTAAATCTTCCTAGTCACTTAAGTGTGAGATTCACCTGCTTGTGTGGTCACAGCAAGGCCATTAGTAACCTGGGAGTTGTTGGAATGTGGGAGTGAGTTGCTGAGGTGTGGGAGTGGTTAGTCACAGCATCCTAAAAGTAGTTAAAACAAGAATCAGATGTGAGAACAAGAGAATTGTGGGAGAGTGATAGGGGATGGAAGAGAGTGGCATATAGGAGGAGGGACTAAAGGGGATGGAAAGGAGTATGAGAGACAAGAGAGGGAGGTAGGATAAAAGAAGGGAGTTTACCATAAGCTGATAGTTACATACTGGGAACAAAAAAAATCTAATTGTTTCTCCCTGTCATTTTCCATCACAAAGGATGTGTCAGCTTGAGTTGGGAGACTTCAGAAGTGTAATAATAATAATTACCATACTAGGAAGTAGCCGCCGGAAGCCTCATTGACCTGAGAATAGAGAAGAAATACGTAGTTAATAGCGTAAATGTCCTCCACTCAAAGGGATAAGTCATCATACAATTTATATAAAAAAATGGCAAATAAAGTTATGAAAAGTGTGCACATATGACGATGTTTCGGTCTGGCTCAGATTATTGTATCTATCGTGTAGACGTTTCACCAACCAGTGGCTTTGTCAATACAGGAAGGAAGAGGTTGAAGATGAGGTAATCAGTCCCTCAGCCCAGGAGTACAGGAAGGAGAAAACATTGGTGGTTATAATTATAACCTTAATTTTTAAAGAGGGTGGACTGGTAGGCCTCGGCCAGATGACCAAAAGCTCCAGCTGTGGGTCATCATATGAATAAAGCCCTCAGGAAACACTTGTCCTGTTCCCTGATAAACCTCACCAACCAAACAGGAAGAAGAAATGTTGGTGAATATAATTTAGGAGGCAGTACCAGGAGCTGTGAGTTGATCCTGACATGCATGCCTTGGGGACCAACATTTTCACTCTCAAAAACCATGCTGTCTTCAGGTTGAAAAAGCTGTTATTTGCACTATTTCTTCAGCAACTACTATTGGCTTTCACAAAATCCTAATGGCACTTTTATTAAGTGATGATTTAAGTGTCATGAAGCCACTGTATGACTGTGTTAAAGTACCATCTTATGCAGCAACAGCCTGGTTGACCATCCTAGCCTGGCCCATGGCTGGGCTCAAGAAAGTAGTAAGACTTTCGAAACTCATCAAAGGTATATGAGAGGTAAGGTGTGATTATCTCTAGCCACTGTAATCATGCTGACTCTACCCAGTGGCCACAGGAGACAAAGGACCCCAATAGAAACAAGTCAATTTGACCTGACCATTTTTTGGGGTTATCCTAGGTAATTTAGACTGTGTGATAATTGTACTTATGTGTAGCTGTGCCTAAATAAACTTACAAATTGTTCACATCAATGATGCTTGATCAACCTTCCAGAGGGGAGAATATTTTTTTCCAAGGTTTCATATTTTTGACTTTGTTCTGACGCAATTTGGGCAGTGCTATTACAGTGCGTCCTTTTCTGTCTGCATGACATGATGTGAATAATAACTAACATGGAGAGAATGATGGGGAACTTCAAGCAACCAGGAATTACATAGATGAAAGATTTAAACAGAGAGAGACATTGAAGAAGCTATAATAAAGAATAAAATATAGAATTTTTTCATTGTATACAATGAATAGGTTATGTTAATGGGGTTTAAAGCTAGTAACCTTTTCACCACCTCATAAGAACACTTTAATCCTGGTTGATCAGGGGCTGATCCACCAGGAGGCCTGGTCACAGACTGGGCCGCGGGGGCGTTGACCCCCGAAACTCTCTCCAGGTAAACTCCAGGTATACCCTATGTTGGAACTTATTCGGTCCGAGAAGTCCCAACGGGGAAAACACACCGTTCGAGGGCCCTTAAACCCACCCAAAACACAAACACACTCACCTGGGTTGGCAAAGGTGGTTGGAAGGTACTTTTTAATTGATAGGTTTACCCTTCAGGGAAGAAGTAGGTAGTTTATACTGTTAGTACAGTAATATTAGGATTATTAAGGCAACTCTAGATAATAATAATGTAGACCTAAGACCTTAACATAGGTAGTAATAGGCTGAATGTTGGCAAACACTAGGTTATGTTAGCTAGGGAGAATTGGCAGCCCAAGTTTGAACAACGAGGCGCGAGTCTCAAAGACGCCAGAGCTTGCTTCTATGACTAGACACCATCTGAACAACACGTGCCATGATCAGCAGGCGGCGCCTCCACGTCTCTTCACATATGAGACCTGGGGAAATCTGGTGGAGGCACCTCGACATATCGTAGATGTCCTCCTCCATCAGGCCCATTCAGTAAGACAAGACCTCCACTTTTTCTTAGGATTCTGGCCAGTGTCTGGGGAAAGTTGCGAGTGAGTTGAGCTGTAGGCCTTTGTGCAGCCGGCAGTTCATGACCAGTACGTACTTTGTCTCTTGTCAGCCTAGAAGCTAGTGTCACTTTCTGCATAGTTATTCTAGGGGATTTACCCCCCCTTGGAAATAGGAATTTCTGAGGTGCAGGCAGGTCACTAATAACAATTGAATGTTGCAGGAACTAAGGCTCCCGGTTGCACGTGGTTTCTGAGGGGAAGTCCAAAGGGGCTAAGCTTAGGGAGGTTGAAGACCAGAATAGCTTCTACATCACCAAGTAAGTTAGTCCTTTAAACGTGCATGCAGGCGAGATTTCTTGCAACATCAGTCATTTATGAAAATCTGTCTATAAGCCACTTGTGAGGCTGAAGTACCGACCTCAGAGCTTGGTGACAACAGAGCTTGCCAGGGTAGGCGACTCACTTGGAGGCAGTCCAGACAAATTTTCACACCCTACCTATATAATGTGCAGATCCCATTGGGACTCATATACCTATTAAATCTATTTTCCGGAACCTACAAGTGTGAGAGTACACAGGAGATACAAATTAATCTGGCCATGGATAAGGGACATAAGGTTAGGTCAGGTTAGGTTGCATCAGGTTAGGCTAGGCAGTGGCATCATAAGGGGGGGGGGCTGCCCCAGGTGACACCATATAGCCTCTAAAAAAGGTGACACTAATGCCCAAAACAGTGCTGCATCAACATAAAAGAATCCTTCGTTTCAATATAGCCTATACAGTGGACCCCCGGTTAACGATATTTTTTCACTCCAGAAGTATGTTCAGGTGCCAGTACTGACCGAATTTGTTCCCATAAGAAATATTGTGAAGTAGATTAGTCCATTTCAGACCCCCAAACATACACGTACAAACGCACTTACATAATTGGTCGCATTCGGAGGTAATCGTTATGCGGGGGTCCACTGTATAAGGAAAATCATTGATTTTGATATGATAGATGATTTTACAGGACTGAAGGCAAGGAAATGTAAGATCAAAGGACCCCAATGGAAATAAGTCACTCTGTCTGACTTTTTTGGGTTATCCCAGGTTCTCTACACATATGCTGCTATGTGTGATAATTCTATGTAACTGCATTTGTGTATACCTGAATAAACTTACTTACTTACCTGTACTCAAGGTCAAATTGGAACTAGTGTTTCTCTATTATTGCATGTCTTTTTTTTCTTTATTTTTCATTTTTTTTTTGGGGGGGGGCATTGTTGAAGATGAATAAATGTAGGATCTGTTGCCTGTTTGAGTTTATGTTTCCTCAATATTACTACGATTTTATCATTAATAAAGTTGAGAAGTATTCTCCTGTTCAGTTTATGGCCTTAAACGTTCCCATTGCTAAACATTAGTTACTGGTCATGCAGTACTGATGTAACTGGAGTTTACTACCCCCCATCTCCCTGTCCTTGGATTTCATGGGGGTGACACCAACCCAGGTTAGGCTAGTGTGGAAAATACTGTATATATTTTCCAGAAATTCAGTATTTATATGTAAATAGATGGCCATACTGTATTTAATAATATTTATATCATAGAAAACAGAAAGCCTGCATCTGCGCAGAGTAGACTCGCCATCTTGGTTTTGAACTGGATACAACGTTAATGTAATGGGAAGAATTTTTCGTGCTCTAGAGGTTAAAATTGGATTGACACCTCTCAAATAGGAGGCAAAATTGTTGGATGTGCATTCCTGCATAACTCAAGATATCAGACGACTGGACAAGACAGCTCCAGGGACCTCAGATAAGCTCTCTAGATTTGTGTATAATTCTGGCCAGTGTTTTCATAAATTTAGTTAGTGAGGTTTTTCTGAGCATGATACAACTTAATATCCAGTCAAATTGGTGAGTGATATTAAGATATATTTTCCTCCTGTTATGTATATGTGAATTTATATATAATCATTTTTTAATATACAGTCCACAAATTCATATATTTACCAACATTCCTGGTGTATGTAGATTTCATTTAATAATAGGTCCAGAGCAACTTGTGCTTATGACAGTGGTAGGTATCGAAGGGGGACATTTTTTGCGACCTAAGTGTCCCAAATTCCTACTTGTCTATGTAACATTGATAAATAATAATTATCTTTGTTATCATTTACTGTTATGTACATAATTAGTTACATTCAGATAAATGCAATTTTCCACAGCTAGGTTTGGATAGGTTACATTAGGTTAGGTTATTTTGGTTAGGTTAGGTTTGTCAGGAAATAGGACAAGTGTTTCCCGACGCGGGTCTCTTGGGGAATATGAAATAACCAGGTCTGATTCGAGGAAGAAGCTGGTAGCTGCATAATGTAGGGAGGATGAAGTGTACTCACCAGGAGTGGGGCCGGGAGCTGCTGTCTTCCTTCCTGTAAACACAAAATTCTAAATTAATTCCTTTGTATGGCCCCTGTGGGTTTAGCTGTTGGTTTTGATTGTAATAATAATTAATTCCTCGCTCGTTAGTAGATGTTAACGCAAAGGTTGACGGTAAGCCAGCGGATGGCCTCGGTCAGGGGGCCGAAAGCTCCAGCTGTAACTAAGATGAACATTCTAAAAAAAAAAATTCAAATGATTTAGATAAACAGCAGCAACAGCTTGGGTGAACAGGCCCTGATCCACGGAGGCGTTGACCCCCAGAACCCTCCAGGTAGGCAGGAAAGTCTTCATGCTTCATTTAGATCAAACAATACACTAATCTCTTCAAATATACTGAGAGAATATATGATTGAAAGAGAGGAAAAATTTACTCTTTACCAGCTCAAAGACTATGATTGCTTCAGTGCAAAAACTTACAATAATACACAAGTCACCGCCTCAAATAAGACGTGAAATTAAGCCACAAGAAAATATTTTATCACCACACATGACAAACACTCCTTTCCTTTTTATAAATTAACAAAATAAACAAGGTTCCTGAGGCGGGGAGACATAGTGGTGCAATTTCCTTTTGGTTTTAATAATTTCTAGACTTCTTAAAGTAGTGTAGTATCTTTAAATTGGACATTAAACAAGTCACTATGTCTGACCTTTTTTTTTTTTTGGGGGGGGGGGGGTTATGGAAAATTTTCTAGGGTGCTTACCTGTATGTACCTCAACATTATATACATACCAGTAATCTCATTGGGAGACAATCATATTGTTTACCGTAGTCACCCCGTGTAGACATGTGAGAAAACTTAACCACCCCTGGTCGCACCAAGTGGTCCCCTCGACCTCACAATCTTATCCATATCTATCCGAGACCAGTATGGATTGGGTAGCACCCACAAGTACGGTGCTACTAATTAATTGTGGACTGTATAGATTATATTAGTTTAGCTGAATGAAGGGGAGGGGGGTAGGATACACCTGGATACATCCGTCAAGGAAAACATTTGTACATAATCCCACTACTTACCAGATGTTCTCTGGTGGTCACTTGATGTAGCTGGATCACTCGTAACCTATCTAATTATAACATACCACTACTGGCCAGTCTAAGGTTGCTATAACTAGAAGGGTTACTTAACTGTGGGTGATTGATATTCCTCATTTCTTGATTCACCATCTCATTTTCGATGTCCTGCTACACCGACACGATTCTCATTCCAGCAGGACGAGGTATCCGCTGGTTTGTCCTGCTTTAGACGTCGTGACTCAAGGAGTTTCCCTTTCCTCGTCTCGTTAACAACGAGGTCTAGCGTGTTCACTCGGAGCAAACGACTTATTTCACTTCACATATTCTCTTAACTTAGCGTTATTATCCTTAATTACATTACAATTCACAAGAACGATTTAATGACTCAAATTATTATACACATTAGAGATCACTCCATTAAGATCTGAGACCGATGATGAGATTAAACCAAGGGTAATTTTCCCGGGGCTCAGTCCAGGACGACGCGTCAGTCACCCCCGGTCCGTACCCGTAATCACCTTTTACCACTCATTATCGTGGTCCCGTAAATCACGTTCCCTCACTCTCCACTAGGAACGGGTCACGACACTTCCTATTACGAAATGAGGCCTATATTAATCCTTAGGCCGCCGTGAATTGCCAATTTCGTGGTACCATCCCTTTTTTCCGCTTCCTCTCCACCTTCAAAAACAACCCGCCACCCCCCCCCCCGCACATCCGCGCATCCCAAAAAGGGAACTCTTGGTTCTACCCCTTATTTTAAAATACATTTTGACCCATATAGACACATTAAACACCTATTAGGCACTAATTTTTCGGAAAATTAAAAAATTTTCCACCACTGCGCCCGGGCGGAGGTCGTTGCTAGACGACTTACATAATGTGGAGTACAATTTTTTCCATTTTCCCACTGGCCACCCATATTTATTGAACTCTCAAAATGGACTAATTGGTGTTCCATTCTCTCGGGGGCATAAGCCTATGCTCCCTGGATTAAGTTATTGGGCATACTGGAATTTTGAGACTTTACCAATAACAAGTCTCTCAGTATCCCAAGTCAGCCCCAGCACATTTCTTCATTATTTCATTAACCCCTTCACATATCCTCATTAGTTCCTCTAGTCATTATTACTAGGCGGTAGTCTGCCATATATTACATGGCCCGTACCAGTGTTGAGGAGAGTGACGCCGTATGGTTTTGGATTTATGCCCTTTATCCTGAATTTTTACATCCAACACCGGCAAGGCTACCTCAGCTAGGCTATCATTATTGTCATTAGCTGCAACCTTTACATCAGTCACTGTAGTGTCAGGGTTATTAACATTATCATTATTGTCACCATTATTATAAGAATCACATACAACCCTGCACAAAACCCGTATGGTGCTTTCCCTTGTTGCATTGATAGCAACTGTTCAATTTGGTATGACAACCCTTTTACATTATGATTGTCTAGACATCTGAAAAATCTGTCAAGTTCTTTCATTCTTTCCACTTTAATATCCCATGAATTACAGGCATTACAATTTTTAGTGAAATGAGTACCTGGCAGAAGAGGCAGTCTCTCTTTTCCTTCCCTGACCTCTTATTAACGGGGTTACATTTACTGAGGTACTTATTCCTCTTACCTTGATGTGAGGAACCACTTTTACTGATCCCTGACTTGATATGTGCCTATTTAACTCTTAACTATGATTATTACCACTGGGATTATTTTTCCCTTTTGAGACTTGACAGATACTTCAGAGTCATTATGTGTTTATATCCTTAGAACTTTTTTGGCTGACTGGTCTTGCAATTGAAAAATTTAAATTCCTGCCGACCTAGTCTGTTTTCCTCCAGACCGTACTATGGAGGTTTTGGCAAACACACCCTTGCATTAATAGGTTAAACAACTGCCTGGCTTAAACCCTTTAATTTATTCAAAGCCTTACTTTACAAGACAGTTTTTTTCTTCCAATTCGTAATGTTGATTAATTAAAACATTCATTTCCATTCCATCTGTACAATTCTCTAGCAGATCTCTTTCACATTCTTTAAACCACAATTTGTACCAATCAAATCTACTCTCTAAAGCATCTAAATATAACTTTAATTCATTAGGGTTCACGGTTCTTTGATTCACTAAATCAAATGCCTTCGTCACATGGCTTTTAATAGCCTGTAATGATGCTTCATTACTCTAAAATTCACGGACTTGTCAGCCACTTTAACTCCATTAGATCCAGTCATGGTTAGAGAATTATTAATCACTGATTATACAACTTAAGTAGGCGCCTTTAAGAGTAATTCTTGCACTTTACTCTTGTATATCCTAGCCACACATGTGCTAGCAATTAATTGGGCTAATTGTCATCCATTTACACGATCGATTAAACTTGTGCACCCTACACCCACTTCCTTCAATCAGTCACTTAAAATTATTAAGTAATTAATTCAATTTAAATTTTTTTACTGATTGCACCCGGTTCTCGAAGGACCAACGGCAGCTATGGAAAATTTTCTAGGGTGCTTACCTGTATGTACCTCAACATTATATACATACCAGTATCTCATTGGGAGACAATCATATTGTTTCCGTAGTCACCCCGTGTAGACATGTGAGAAAAACTTAACCACCCCTGGTCGCACCAAGTGGTCCCCCTCGACCTCACAATCTTATCCAATATCTATCCGAGACCAGTAAAGGATTGGTAGCACCCACAAGTACGGTGCTACTAATTAATTGTGGACTGTATAGATTATATTAGTTTAGCTAATGAAGGGGGGGGGGTAGGATACACCTGGATACATCCGTCAAGGAAAACATTGTACAAAAATCCCACTACTTACCAATGTTCTCTGGTGGTCACTTGATGTAGCTGGATCACTCGTAACCTATCTAATTATAACATACCACTACTGGCCAGTCTAAGGTTGCTATAACTAGAAGGGTTACTTACTGTGGGTGATTGATATTCCTCATTTTTTTGATTCACCATCTCATTTTCGATGTCCTCTACACCGACACGATTCTCATTCCAGCAGGACGAGGTATCCGCTGGTTGTCCTGCTTTTGACGTCGTGACTCAAGGAGTTTCCCTTTTCCCCGTCTCGTTAACAACGAGGTCTAGCGTGTTCACTCGGAGCAAAAAGACTTATTTCACTTCACTTTCTCTTAACTTAGCGTTATTTTTCCTTAATTACATTACAATTCACAAGACGATTTAATGACTCAAATTATTATACACATTAAAAGATCACTCCATTAAGATCTGAGACCGATGAGTGATGATTAAACCAAGGTAATTTTCCCGGGGCTCAGTCCAGGACGACGCGTTTAGTCACCCCCGGTCGTACCCGTAACACCTTTTACCACTCTATTATCGTGGTCCCCTAAATCACGTTCCCCCACTCTCCACTAGGAAAAAGTCAAAGACAAATTCCTATTACGAAAAAGAGGCCTATATTAATCCTTAGGCCGCCGTGAATGCCAATTTCGTGGTACCATGCCTTTTCCGCTTCCTCTCCACCTTCAAAAACAAACCCGCCACCCCCCCCCCCGCACATCCGCGCATGCGCAAAGGGAACTCTTGGTTCTACTCTTATTTTCAAATACATTTTTGACCCATATAGACACATTAAACACCTATTAGGCACTATAGTTTCGGAAAATTAAAAAATTTTCCACAGGGGTTATCCTGGGTAATTTACACATATTACTATGCAAAAGCAACCACTGGGGGAGAGGAGAGTTGAATGGTAGCCTTAGGCCTTTCATGTTGCACTCAGCATATCATCAGGAGCTTACATTGTTGCAGACATTAGTAATGAAGTCCAGGTAGAGTCGTTCCCTTGAACGTAATGTATTTAAATGTGCAAGAACTTCTATAGATGTATTTAAATATGCAAAACATGTGACGTTGCACCGTCGTGTTGGACCCCAGACGTGACGTTGCACCGTCTTGCTGGACCCCAGACGTGACGTTGCACCGTCTTGCTGGACCCCAGACGTGACGTTGCACCGTCTTGCTGGACCCCAGACGTGACGTTGCACCGTCTTGCTGGACCCCAGACGTGAGATATAAGCCATTACTCACTTTCTCTCTCAATAATGGCTGCGTATTGTGACAGCCGCGTCAGAGATGCTGAGAGCTGTGGCACTTTCTACGCCATAACACTATATTAAACTACTCCCCCTGGGTGCCAGGCAGAGATGTAAACAAACTATAAAGTGTAAACTACTCCCCCTGGGTGCCAGGCAGAGACGTAAACAAACTATAGAGTGTAAACTACTCCCCCTGGGTGCCAGGTGGCACAAGTGGGATGCCTGTAGTGGGGTGCCAGAAGTGGGGTGCCACAAGTGGGATGCCACAAGTGGGATTCCACAAGTGGGGTGCCACAAGTGGGATGCCACAAATGGGATGCCACAAGTGGAGTGCCACAAATGGGATGCCACAAGTGGGGTGCCACAAGTGGGATGCCACAGATGCAGATGTAATATATACAGACTTTGCAAAAGCCTTCGACAAGTGTGACCATGGCGTAATAGCGCACAAAATGCGTGCTAAAGGAATAACAGGAAAAGTCGGTCGATGGATCTATAATTTCCTCACTAACAGAACACAGAGAGTAGTCGTCAACAGAGTAAAGTCCGAGGCAGCTACGGTGAAAAGCTCTGTTCCACAAGGCACAGTACTCGCTCCCATCTTGTTCCTCATATCCGACATAGACAAGGATGTCAGCCACAGCACCGTGTCTTCCTTTGCAGATGACACCCGAATCTGCATGACAGTGTCTTCCATTGCAGACACTGCAAAGCTCCAGGCAGACATCAACCAAATCTTTCAGTGGGCTGCAGAAAACAATATGAAGTTCAACGAAGAAATTTCAATTACTCAGATATGGTAAACATGAGGAAATTAAATCTTCATCAGAGTACAAAACAAATTCTGGCCACAAAATAGAGCGAAAACACCAACGTCAAAGACCTGGAAGTGATCATGTCGGAGGATCTCACCTTCAAGGACCATAACATTGTATCAATCGCATCTGCTAGAAAAATGACAGGATGGATAATGAGAACCTTCAAAACTAGGGAGGCCAAGCCCATGATGACACTCTTCAGGTCACTTGTTCTATCTAGGCTGGAATATTGCTGCACACTAACAGCACCTTTCAAGGCAGGTGAAATTGCCGACCTAGAAATGTACAGAGAACTTTCACGGCGCGCATAACGGAATAAAACACCTCAATTATTGGGAGCGCTTGAGGTTTCCTAAACCTGTATTCCCTGGAACGCAGGAGGGAGAGATACATGATTATATACACCTGGAAAATCCTAGAGGGACTAGTACCGAACTTGCACACGAAAATCACTCACTACGAAAGCAAAAGACTTGACAGACGATGCAGCCCATCCCCCCAATGAAAAGCAGGGGTGTCACTAGCACGTTAAGAGACCATACAATAAGTGTCAGGGGCCCGAGACTGTTCAACTGCCTCCCAGCACACATAAGGGGGATTACCAACAGACCCCTGGCAGTCTTCAAGCTGGCACTGGACAAGCACCTAAAGTCAGTTCCGGATCAGCCGGGCTGTGGCTCGTATGTTGGTTTGCGTGCAGCCAGCAGCAACAGCCTGGTTGATCAGGCTCTGATCCACCAGGAGGCCTGGTCTCAGACCGGGCCGCGGGGGCGTTGACCCCCGGAACTCTCTCCAGGTAAACTCCAGGTAAACAAGTGGGGTGCCACAAGTGGGATGCCACTAGTGGAGTGCCACAAGTGGGGTGACACAAGTAGGGTGCCACGTGGCTCTGTACTTGGTCTGATTAATTTAATTTATATAAATTGTCAGAAGGAATTAAAAAAAAATGCGTGAATATGTTTGCAGATACAAAAAATAAGGCTAAACAATAAAAAAATGGAAATAAATCACTACAAGTGGAACTAATGGGCAAAACGGAGTAATGGAATTTAATGTTGATAAATGCCAAGTAATGATAAATGGAAGAGAGTGTAATAAGGTAATTATAAGAAATATACATTCCTCTTGCTTCTACTCCTCCTCCTCCTCTCTTCCTTCCTCGGCCATATTCTCTTATTTTCCTCCTTTCTTCCATCCCCTTCTCTTCCTCCAATAGCTGTATAATCCTCCGGGTTTAGCGCTTCCCCTTGATTATAATAATAATCTTCCTCCAATAGAAACAAGTCACACTGACTTTTTTGTGATATCCCAGGTTATCTACACATATGCTGCTATGTATGATAATTATTGTAACTGTATTTGTGTATACCTGAATAAACTTGCCATTCCACCTCCTTCCGTCCTCCTCCTCTTTCTTCTTCTCTCCCGACACTGACACTGACTGACCTTCGCTCCGTCATGGTGAAGGGCTCGTGCTGGACCTCTGGGGGAAGAGTGCACTCACTCACCCGGTGAAAGGTGTCAGAGGAGAAGGTCACTGCCAGGGCTGTGAGACCACGTCACCGGGTCCCTTGCCAGGCAAAGCCACTGCCAGGGCCACACCGTCACTGCCAGGGCCACACCGCCACTGCCAGGGCCACACCGTCACTGCCATGATTCTGTTGTGACCGAGTCTACAAAACATATTGCAATCTGTGTCCATTTACCTGACAATGGCTTTACTGTTTTGCACTGCTCGTCAAACCTCGAGATCAACAGACTTTTATGCATATCACTGCTCGGACAAAGTCACTGCGCAAGTGAGGTTATCGCTCGGACGAGCTTAAACTACCTCTTACAATTCTATACAGGGCTACATAGCCTCTACAGGTTCCAGAAATATCACAGCCAGAGCTACGTAGCTGTTGAATTCTCTAAGAATTCAACAGCTACGTGTCAAGGTGTCCCTTTGGCCTGGTAGGCAACGCTCTCGCCTCACACACTGGGTGTCCATGATTCGATTCCCGGCCGGGTGGAAACATTGGGCCTGTTTCCTGCTGTCCCGTTTACCTAGTAAGCAAGTAGGTACCTGGTTGTTAGGCAATCAGTCCCTGTACACGCTCTTTAAGAATATCAACCGCCCTAGTTGGTGGCAAGCGGTGCGGCCAGCTACCTTCCCTATGGTAACGGAGGTGCAAACTTTTTTCTGGCTACAAGCAGCGTTTTTATTTACTTTTTATTTCAACGTTGACATGGATGAAGAGAGAGAGGCGCCCCACCACGGCCATGCTCCCGCACCCGGATGTAAAGCTGGCTTGCTGGGGAGTTAGTGGGAGAAGTAGGCTTGCTGGGGAGTTAGTGGGAGGAGTAGGCTTGCTGGGGAATTAGTGGGAGGAGTGGGCTTGCTGGGGAGTTAGTAGAAGTAGGCTTGCTGGGGAGTTAGTAGAAGTAGGCTTGCTGGGAGTTAGTGGGAGGAGTAGGCTTGCTGGGGAATTAGTGGGAGGAGTGGGCTTGCTGGGGAGTTAGTAGAAGTAGGCTTGCTGGGAGTTAGTGGGAGGAGTAGGCTTGCTGGGGAGTTAGTGGGAGGAGTAGGCTTGCTGGGGAGGTGCTGGAAGGCTTGCCTGTGACGCGTCTGTGCATAATTTCTAGAATCCTAAAGTTGCAGACTAGATTGTTACTGTTGCTGCCCGAGGCTGAGAACTTAACATGTGTTGTACCTGACAGAGTGATGTTTGCAACGCTGCTTTCAACAAAGGCAACTTTCTCAGTGTTTTTTCTAAGATCGCGATATGTCATTTGCTCTTCAAGGAGAGAGAGGCCTGATAATATATACACGGTAGATACTTGAGGATCTGGTTCCAAATATACACACTAACAAGCACGTAGTGAAAGATGTAGGAATAAGTATAAAATAGGCCTAGTGAAAAGGATGGGGGATTTGTAGGCTCTTTAAGAAAACACTGTCAGCTTCAGTGGACCAAGACTATTCAACCTGCTATCAGATATACTGCTGATGGAAGCAGAGGAGTTCTCGAGGAGAAACTACGTCACTACCTCCGTGGAGTACTTGATCAAGCAGACTGGGATGGACATGTAGACCAACGGGCTACCAACAGCAAGTCTGGTTGAACACACAACCCAAAAAAAAAAAAAACTCCGTTCCTGGTCACAGGTGTGGCGATTTCTTCGTTTTTTTTCTGTTTCTATTTTTGTTATTTATACCTGCCTTCTTTTCACTGCAACTAAATCCTAACATTTCTCTAAGGTTTGCACGATTTATTTACACTCATCATGAAGTGATGAGAAGTTTTTAAGATATATTATTTTCGCGACTTTTAAGGAGTGGGAAGGTTTGCTAATGTTTGTCAGGAAACAGGACAAGTGTTTGCTGACGTGGGTCTTAGTTATATGATGACCCACAGCTGGAGTTTTTGGTCATCTGACCGAGACCTTCCACTGGCTTACCCCTCCACACATTTAAAAATTATAGTTATGACTATAAGCAATTTTGATAAACAAGGGATGGAGATAATATTCCAAGATCTTAGACGGTGAACTACTAATCCCAATCTGTGGGAAAATAATCATATATTTTCATGATTAGAAGGCCAATCCTCCCTCATCCCTACCAATCCTCACTCCCCAACTATATCTAATGACGCTTCCCTAATTCCCTGTCTTTCCCAATTTATGTGGCAACTTTCTTCAGTAATAATCCCCCGACAACAATTAATTACTACTGACTTTGTGTGTCAACTTTCATTTTCTCCCTTCTTCTCTTCCTTGTACATTATCTTTTATTTATCCCATTATTCCCAGTTGTTTCTTACCACTCCTCTTGTTCGGCCCTCCACCCCCCTACCACGGGGACGTAGGAGCTGGAATTCAACTTCTTTAAAGACACTGAACATTTCACTTGGTGAGGAGCCCATCTATTAAAGCAACGTTCTTAAAAATCTTGTATCTTGGCCCCCCTTCCCCCCCCAAAAAATAAAAAAATTATGTTATATTTTTTTGAATAATTAGGTTAGGACAGTTTTGCTGGCATTAGTATGTGGCTCTGACGTTGCAAACAGGATTTATGGCACACGCTACAGAACAAACGTTTTTTTTAGGCTACGTTTCGCTCAGTGTAGTGCTCTATGAATGTATTGATAGAAGCCTACACAGGTGGGAATGTGTCCTAGTCAAGCCTTGTTGTACAACATGGCTCTGATTTGATGGTGCTGTCTTGACACTCATCTCTCCCTCTCACTAAGATAGCTCTCGAGTCAACGCCACTGGTATATCACCTGTCACTCGGACGTCAACGTGGCTTGACTCGTCTCGTTCCTTTCAAGCGGAAAGCTGAGTACTGTCAGCTCACGCTGATGCTTCTCTCTTTGCTGAAGATTATATAGGGCCACTGTCAGATTAAGCCGTATCAAACCCTCTGATGTTCCTCTCTCATACCGCTAGTTTATCTGGCTACACCCGCCAGTGAACCCGGCCACACCCGCCAGTGAACCCGGCCACATCCACCAGTGAACCCGGCCGCACCTGCCAGTGAACCCGGCCACACCCACCAGTGAACCCGGCCACACCCGCCAGTGAACCCGGCCACACCCACCAGTGAACCCGGCCACATCCACCAGTGAACCCGGCCACACCCACCAGTGAACCCGGCCACACCCGCCAGTGAACCCGGCCACACCCACCAGTGAACCCGGCCACACCCGAAAGTGAACCCGGTCAACACACCTGATAACGACATCGTCACAGTCAGTCAGCATCCTGGCCAAGCCCAAGAAAGAAAGTCACTTCGCCATAATAGTACTGGAAGGGAAAATCTGATCTGTAAACTTTGATCTTAAGCAGCTCTTGTGACATAAACCACTGAGGGTCGGGAGGGAGGAGTATAGGGCAGCCGGTCACCAGTACCGTCACCTACACAACCACATCAAACAGATAATAATAATCTTAATTTCTACAAGTCCATCTACGAGGTATATAAGCCTAGCTGGCATACTGCTATACAGAAAGCCCCTTAGGTTAATTTTGTCCCCTAGGATGCGACCCACACCAGTCGACTTACACCCAGGTACCTACTTAGAGCTAAGTGAACAGGGACCGCAGATGTCCTAAAAGAAAACACGCTTCCCAATGTTTCTACCCTTACCGGGGATCAAACCACAGACCTCAATGTGTGAGCTGAATGCGCTACCAACCCAGCAACGGGACACAACGATCTCAACTAATACAAACATCTTACATGGCCAGATCGACACAAAACTCAAACCACGAGTAAAATATTTTAAAATCGACCTCAAATATACAGTCGTAAGTTAACCAGTTTTCATGGAACTTTCCTGCGTAATATTTACCAAATTGTCTCGGATCTGGAATATTAATTTTTACTGTTTATATACAGAAGCTAAATTCACCAATAAACATCTTGAAGAGCTTTCTCTCTCTCTCTCTCTCTCTCTCTCTCTCTCTCTCTCAAACACACACACTCCATCTTCCTCTAACTTCCATTCTAGAGGAAAAAAATTACAAGACTGCTGCAGGGAGGTACAGCACTGCAGGACAGTGCTGCAGGGAGGTACAGCACTCTAGCACAGTGCTGCAGGGAGGTACAGCACTCCAGCACAGTGGTGCAGGGAGGTACAGCACTGCAGCACAGTGCTGCAGGGAGGTACAGCACTGCAGCACAGTGGTGCAGGGAGGTACAGTGCTGCAGGGAGGCACAGTGCTGCAGGGAGGTACAGCACTCCAGCACAGTGCTGCAGGGAGGTACAGCACTCCAGCACAGTGCTGCAGGGAGGTACAGCACTCCAGCACAGTGCTGCGGGGAGGTACAGCATCCCAGCACAGTGCTGCAGGAGGTACAGCACTCCAGCACAGTGCTGCAGGGAGGTACAGCACTCCAGCACAGTGCTGCAGGGAGGTACAGCACTCCAGCACAGTGCTGCAGGGAGGTACAGCACTCCAGCACAGTGCTGCAGGGATGTACAGCACTCCAGCACAGTGCTGCAGGGAGGCACAGCACTCCAGGACAGCGAGACAGCAGTAACTAGACAACAGAGTGCTATTTCGCAGAAATGTGTCGGTCTGTTTCAGATGATGCTGTTGCTACTGCT
>NC_069442.1:29396655-29410718 GCF_026875155.1 Cherax quadricarinatus
ATTAAAAATACTCTGACTTGGATTTAGAACGCTGAGGAAAATAAGTCGATAGAAGTCGGCTCTACCTGGAGGGTGTTCCGGGTTCTTGACCAAACCTCCCGGTGGATCAGGGCCTGATCAACCAGGCTGTTACTACCTGCCGCACGTAGTCCAACGAGCCACAGAAATACAAATCCATTAATTTCACGCACTTCGTCCTCTAACTCCAGCAGATCCAGCACACGGAACTAAATAGGGAATACAACGATAACGTTATATGCTCTCAGAGATGATAATGGCGGCAGCATCAACTATGGTCGTACTTGTAAGGTTGTCGATAATTATACACGATGCATTACTTATATCAAATGTCCAATAGATTATGTTACATTTACTTTAGTGTGAGATATGGAAAAAAATATCTTCGTCCCTACGAGTGAATGACCAGGAAAGTTCCCCTCAAATTTTTTTTTTAAGCTGTCGGAAAGCTATCAGAGCCATAGTTTGGTATGAAAGTTTGATATTATAATACTGAGAATTTACCCATTTTCAAATTTTATTTATTACATGCCTAGAAACAAATAAATGTGAATAGATAACAAAAGTTCTGCAGTAACATCAACTCCCACAAAAATTATTCTCTTGACAATTATTTGTTTAGAAGTTGCATTCCCCCCCCCCCCCACCCCGTCAAGAACCGGAAACCCCTTAAAAAGGAGTTGAAAGTCTGTAATAGCAGACACATAGTAAGAACCAGAGGAACGGAGGTAATAACAGCAACAACAGTAATGTAACAGTACAACCTCCGTTAAATAACAGGAAGCCAGTACTGGAAACAACCTGAGACAGACATGAGAACCTAAGATAAATTACTGATTTTAGATACTATTTGACAGTGGAGAAACTGATTTGGAAAAAAAAGTGGGACTCCAGAGGTCTCCGACAGCTGCAGACAGCGGAACTAATGGAGGCATAAATAAAGTTAATGGGTATAATGAAAACAACGACAATGGATCACCAAGTGGGAATAAATCTGAGAGAAAGAGATAGAGACAAATAGGAACCCAGACTCCAGTAAAGAGAACTATAAAGAAATGAACATGTATTTCTTAAATGAATAACGATAAAGAGAACTGGATCATAAAAAATGTGGAAAAAATATGCATGACCAGACAGAATGATTCATACCGAGAACGAGAAGATAAAAAGGAATAATGCCTCATTCTTCAACAAGATAGGCAGAGGCCATGAAGAGGTACAAGAGAGTGTGATAGAAACAGAAAGCATGACAAATGACAAAAAAAATCAATAAAGCTGGGAACTAAAGAGTTAAGAAGGTGTATGCGTAGACACGGAGAAGCGGAGAGGATTTTAGAATGATTCACCAATGCGTGAACTAGGAACTTTTTGAGTAACTTACTCAATAAGCACAAACTAGATGACACCACCTCCCTGAGGAGTGAAACACAGGCAGAGGATGACACCACCTCCCTGAGGAGTGAAACACAGGCAGAAGATGACGCCACCTCCCTGAGGAGTGAAACACAGGACAGAAGATGAGCCACTCTCTGAGATGTGAAAACAATGCAGAAGAGATGAACCCCCTACCCTGAGGAGTGAAAACACAGGCAGAGATGACACCATCTCCTGAGGAGTGAACACAGGCACAAGATAACGACCACATCCTGAGGAGTAAAACAGGCAGAGATGACACAAACCTCCTGAGAGTGAAACACAGCAGAAGATGATGCCACACCCTGAGGAGTAAACACAGGCAGAGGATAACCATACTCTCCTGAGGAAGTGAAAACACAGCAAAGATGACACCACTCCCTGAGGAGTGAAAACAAGCAGAGGATGACACCAAATCCCTGAGGAGTTGAAAAGCATAGCAGAAGATGACACCACTCCCTGAGGAGTGAAACAGGCAGAAGATGGACCCACCTCCACTGAGAGT
Organism: Cherax quadricarinatus; assembly: GCF_026875155.1. NCBI lineage: Eukaryota > Metazoa > Arthropoda > Malacostraca > Decapoda > Parastacidae > Cherax > Cherax quadricarinatus. Next base: position 29,398,592 of record NC_069442.1, read on the forward strand.
GAAAACACTGGCAGAGGATGAAAACCACCTCCTGAAGGAGTGGAAACACAAGCAGAGGATGAAAACCATACTCCTGAGGAGTGAAAACAAGCAGAGGATGACACCACCTCCTGAGGAAGTGAAACACTGGCTGAGGATGAACAAACCTCCCTGAGGAGTGAAAACACAGGCAAGAGGATGACCACCGCCCTGAGGAGTGAAATCCTGTAAGATGACACCACCTACCTGAGGACGTGAAACACACCAGATGACACACCTCTCCGAGAAAGTGAAACACAGGCAGAGGTGACACACCTCCTGAGGAGTGAAACACTGGCAGAGAGATGACCCACCTCCCTGAGGAGTGAAACAAATGGCAGAGGATGCCCACCTCCTGAGGAGTGAAACACTGGCAGAGGATGACACCACCTCCCTGAGGAGTGAAACACATGGCAGAGGATGACACCACCTCCCTGAGGAGTGAAACACTGGCAGAGGATGACACCACCTCCCTGAGGAGTGAAAACACTGGCAGGGATGACACACCTCCCTGAGGAGTGAAACACTGCAGAGGATGACACCACCTCCTGAGGAGTGAAACACTGGCAGAGGATGACCCACCTCCTGAGGAGTGAAACACGGCAGAGGATGACCCACCTCCCTGAGGAGTGAAACACTTGGCAGAGGATGACACCACCTCCTGAGGAGTGAAACACGGCAGAGAGACACCACCTCCCTGAGGAGTGAAACACTGGCAGAGGATGACACCACCTCCCTGAGGAGTGAAACACTGGCAGAAGATGACACCACCTCCCTGAGGAGTGAAACACTGGCAGAGGATGACACCACCTCCCTGAGGAGTGAAACACTGGCAGAGGATGACACCACCTCCCTGAGGAGTGAAACACAGGCAGAGGATGACACCACCTCCCTGAGGAGTGAAACACTGGCAGAGGATGACGCCACCTCCCTGAGGAGTGAAACACAGGCAGAGATGACGCCACCTCCCTGAGGAGTGAAACACTGGCAGAGATGACGCCACCTCCCTGAGGAGTGAAACACTGGCAGAGGATGACCACCTCCCTGAGGAGTGAAACACTGGCAGAGATGACACCACCTCCCTGAGGAGTGAAACACAGGCAGATGACCCACCTCCTGAGGAGGAAACACGGCAGAAGATGACGCCACCTCCTGAGGAGTGAAACACGGCAGAGGATGACACCACCCCCTGAGGAGTGAAACACGGCGAAGATGACCACCTCCTGAGGAGGAAACACGCAGAAGATGACCCACTCCCTGAGGAGTGAAACACAGGCAGAAATGACGCCACCTCCTGAGAGTGAAACACGCAGAATGACACCACCTCCTGAGGAGTGAAACACGGCAAAAGATGACGCCACCTCCCTGAGGAGTGAAACACTGGCAGAAGATGACGCCACTTCCCTGAGGAGTGAAACACAGGCAGAAGATGACGCCACCTCCCTGAGGAGTGAAACACAGGCAGAGATGACACCACCTCCCTGAGGAGTGAAACACAGGCAGAAGATGACACCACCTCCCTGAGGAGTGAAACACAGGCAAGATGACGCCACCTCCCTGAGGAGTGAACACAGGCAGATGACACCACCTCCTGAGGAGTGAAACACTGGCAGAAGATGACCCACCTCCCTGAGGAGTGAAACACGGCAGAGATGACGCACCTCCTGAGGAGTGAAACACAGGCAGAAGATGACGCCACCTCCCTGAGGAGTGAAACACAGGCAGAAGATGACGCCACCTCCCTGAGGAGTGAAACACGGCAGAGAACCCACCCCCTGAGGAGTGAACAAGCAGAAGTGACCCACCTCCCTGAGGAGTGAAACACGGCAGAGATGACCCACCTCCCTGAGGAGTGAACACTGGCAGAAGATGACACCACCTCCCTGAGGAGTGAAACACAGGCAGATGACGCCACCTCCCTGAGGAGTGAAACACAGGCAGATGACGCCACCTCCCTGAGGAGTGAAACACTGGCAGAGATGACGCCACCTCCCTGAGGAGTGAAACACAGGCAGAGATGACGCCACCTCCCTGAGGAGTGAAACACGGCAGAGATGACGCCACCTCCTGAGGAGTGAAACACTGGCAGAAGATGACGCCACCTCCCTGAGGAGTGAAACACAGGCAGATGACACCACCTCCCTGAGGAGTGAAACACTGGCAGATGACGCCACCTCCCTGAGGAGTGAAACACTGGCAAGATGACCCACCTCCCTGAGAGTGAAACACGCAGAGATGACCACTCCCTGAGGAGGGTGAACCCACTGTCAGAGAAAGAACCCACCTCCCTGAGGAGTGAACACTGGCAGAAGATGACGCCACCTCCCTGAGGAGTGAAACACAGGCAGATGACACCACCTCCCTGAGGAGTGAAACACTGGCAGAAGATGACGCCACCTCCCTGAGGAGTGAAACACTGGCAGAGATGACCACCTCCCTGAGGAGTGAAACACAGGCAGAAGATGACGCCACCTCCCTGAGGAGTGAAACACAGGCAGAAGATGACGCCACCTCCCTGAGGAGTGAAACACAGGCAGATGACACCACCTCCCTGAGGAGTGAAACACTGGCAGAAGATGACACCACCTCCCTGAGGAGTGAAACACAGGCAGAAGATGACGCCACCTCCCTGAGGAGTGAAACACAGGCAGAAGATGACGCCACCTCCCTGAGGAGTGAAACACAGGCAGAAGATGACGCCACCTCCCTGAGGAGTGAAACACAGGCAGAAGATGACGCCACCTCCCTGAGGAGTGAAACACTGGCAGAAGATGACGCCACCTCCCTGAGGAGTGAAACACAGGCAGAGATGACGCCACCTCCCTGAGGAGTGAAACACGGCAGAAGATGACCCACCTCCTGAGGAGTGAAACATGGCAGAGATGACCCACCTCCCTGAGGAGTGAAACACGGCAGAGATGACCCACCTCCTGAGGAGTGAAACACAGGCAGAGGATGACACCACCTCCCTGAGGAGTGAAACACAGGCAGAGATGACGCCACCTCCCTGAGGAGTGAAACACAGGCAGAGGATGACACCACCTCCCTGAGGAGTGAAACACAGGCAGAAGATGACGCCACCTCCCTGAGGAGTGAAACACGGCAGAGATGACCCACCTCCCTGAGGAGTGAAACACAGGCAGAGATGACCCACCTCCTGAGGAGTGAAACACAGGCAGAGGATGACACCACCTCCCTGAGGAGTGAAACACAGGCAGATGACGCCACCTCCCTGAGGAGTGAAACACAGGCAGATGACGCCACCTCCCTGAGGAGTGAAACACAGGCAGAAGATGACGCCACCTCCCTGAGGAGTGAAACACAGGCAGAAGATGACACCACCTCCCTGAGGAGTGAAACACAGGCAGAAGATGACGCCACCTCCCTGAGGAGTGAAACACAGGCAGAGGATGACACCACCTCCCTGAGGAGTGAAACACTGGCAGAGATGACCCACCTCCCTGAGGAGTGAAACACGGCAGAGAACACCACCTCCCTGAGGAGTGAAACACGGCAGAGATGACGCCACCTCCCTGAGGAGTGAAACACAGGCAGAGGATGACACCACCTCCCTGAGGAGTGAAACACAGGCAGAAGATGACGCCACCTCCCTGAGGAGTGAAACACAGGCAGAAGATGACGCCACCTCCCTGAGGAGTGAAACACAGGCAGAGGATGACACCACCTCCCTGAGGAGTGAAACACAGGCAGAAGATGACCACTCCCTGAGGAGTGAAACACAGGCAGAGATGACCCACCTCCCTGAGGAGTGAAACACAGGCAGAGATGACCACCTCCTGAGGAGTGAAACACAGCAGAGGATGACACCACCTCCCTGAGGAGTGAAACACAGCAGAGGATGACACCACCTCCCTGAGGAGTGAAACACAGGCAGAGGATGACACCACCTCCCTGAGGAGTGAAACACAGCAGAGGATGACCACCTCCTGAGGAGTGAAACACGGCGAGGATACCCACCTCCCTGAGGAGTGAAACACGGCAGAAGATGACCCACCTCCGAGGAGTGAAACACAGGCAAAGATGACCCACCTCCCTGAGGAGTGAAACACGGCAGAGATACCACCTCCCTGAGGTGAAACAGCAGTACCCCCCCGAGGAGTGAAACACTGGCAGAGGATGACACCACCTCTCTGAGGAGTGAAACACTGGCAGAGGATGACACCACCTCCCTGAGGAGTGAAACACTGGCAGAGGATGACACCACCTCCCTGAGGAGTGAAACACTGGCAGAGGATGACACCACCTCCCTGAGGAGTGAAACACTGGCAGAGGATGACACCACCTCCCTGAGGAGTGAAACACAGGCAGAGGATGACACCACCTCCCTGAGGAGTGAAACACTGGCAGAGGATGACACCACCTCCCTGAGGAGTGAAACACTGGCAGAGGATGACACCACCTCTCCTGAGGAGTGAAACACTGGCAGAGGATGACACCACCTCTCTGAGGAGTGAAACACTGGCAGAGGATGACACCACCTCTCTGAGGAGTGAATCACTTGCAGAGGATGACACCACCTCTCTGAGGAGTGAAACACTTGCAGGGGATGACACCACCTCCCTGAGGAGTGAAACACTGGCAGAGGATGACACCACCTCCCTGAGGAGTGAAACACTGGCAGAAGATGACACCACCTCTATGAGGAGTGAAACACTGGCCGAGGATGTATTAAGCAGGTAAGGAAGCTGCGATGCTGCAACACTTCTGAGAGACAAGATTGAGGGTGGGCGTGTGGGGAAGGTGGGCGTGTGGGGGAAGGTGGGCGTGTGGAGGAAGGTGGGCGTGTGGAGGAAGGTGGGCGTGTGGAGGAAGGTGGGCGTGTGGAGGAACACTGACCTACATAACAAGTAATCTGGTTAACTTCCAATATACAAAACCCTCGTCCTCCATCAACACAACAGCCTCGTCTTAAACAATGAAAGTCTTGGAGTCAGACGGATCCTCGAGTGCGCAACTCCAGCACAAGGCCCACCAAGCAAAAGAAAAATAAACAGAAAAACTAGAGTGATTAACTCTCGGACGAGTACCCGAAACGAGTAGGGACACAGTAAAGGCTAAAACCAGTTTAAAGTTTACAAGTAAATCCAACAGCTAATCGCATTTGGAGCTGGAACTCAGATGTAAACTCGGCTAGTTGAACATACACAAAAATCAGATATAACCTTCCCTCTCCTATCTTGATAAAAAGACATGCCAGATTCCTCACTCACACCGCTCACAAAAAACAGGACTCATTCCAGCCTCCTCTTTGAACATCGAAATACAAATGTGTTTTTCAGAACTGGGTAGACTGATGCTTGAAATGTCTTCTATAAGAAAGTAATTTTTAAGTAACATCGATAATTGTATTATTAGTTTACGCCGCAAATGTGTGTTTAATATTTATGTCGGAGACGACGAACATTGAAAAAGATTAATAGAAGAGACAAATATTTCAGAGGAAAGGAGACAGTAAGGAACAGATCGCCTTCCTCCTCCTCCTCCTCCGGTCCACTCCACACACACACAAAGTGTCTAGGGGTGAGGCTGAGGTTAAGACCCGGCCTTGTCCTTTCTTAAACACGGGTCACTTTCTCCAATGACCGGACCCCACTTTTCACCCGGAAGCGCTGCCCCATGGCCTCTCCTCCTCCCCACCCACCACACCTTTCCTTCCACTCTAATCCTTCCTCTCATCTCTTCCCACACCACTCGGATATAACTTTTTACTTAACGACCATTCACAGCATCACAGACGGACAGTCCCCAAAATCTGTCCGAGTGGTGTGGGAAGAGATGAGAGGGAGGATTAGAGTGGAAGGAAAGGTGTGTGGGTGAGGAGGGTGAAAAGTGGGGTCCGGTCATTGGAGAACAATATCTAATACTTAAGCAGAAATACCTATAAAACGTTACGTGTAATTATAATTTTGGTTTGTTAAGTACAGAGCCACTATCATAGACTTTATACTCTCGAAAAATGACTATCGATTTATTTCGGAAGAGCTCATAGTCGTTAGTGAATTTCAAGAAGAGACTGTACTTATTAAGAGGTTTCAGTAACATACCAGGTCCATTAAGTGGCTGGCGCATACAATGAACGGAGTCTATAAGGACGGGAAGCATCTTGATCGAATTATATCACCTGGAAAGGTGCTAGCACGACCCTAATCGTAAACAGGTTCGTAGGAGGTTACGATCCTCTAAATCCAGCTGCATGAATGTGTGTCCTCACCCGTCACGCACTTCAACTGCTCCATATTTATATATGTTAAGATATAAAGTCTTCGAGTGTATGAAGACTGAGACACTTGTGTACCATTTGGGATTCTTTATTACCAACGACTCCCACATTTTGCGCTAGTCTCTTATTCATCTTCTCAGTTTTCTAAATTATTTACATCATAGCCTCTAGTATATATCGAAATGCGAAATACTCACTCAGACACACCATACCACGGGCGGGATTTGAACCCGTGGTCAGAGAGTCTCAAAACTCCAGACCGTCGCGTTAGCCACTGGACCAGCTTGCCACAATAAGCTGGTCCAGTGGCTAACGCCACGGTCTGGAGTTTTGAGACTCTCTGACCGCGGGTTCAGATCCCGCCCGTGGTATGGTTTGTTTGCAATCGTGTCATTACGATTTCGTGACTCACTCAGACACATGGCTTGGAAGAAGCCAAATGTAGTAATTAGGCCTGAGCTCACCACACATGGCTGTGCTAGCAGCCTGTCAAGAAAAAAGTGCCATACATGTACAGTAGGAGTGACACCCTAAATGTATACGTAGGAGTGGCACCCTAAATGTATAAGTAGGAGTGGCACCCTAAACGTTTAAAGCGTCCTCAGCTTCTTGCTGGAAGGCATTACGCTCAAGCTGGCCTACACCTGCCAGGAACCACACACACACATCTCTACCCTCAGTGCAATGTTTGAAGACCTTGTTAATGAGACAAATTATCACGAATGGATAAACTTAACAAGTTCCAGCGAGGTTGCACCACTGACTGCTGTCTTCGAACTCAGCGTCAGAACGTACAAGAATAAGAAAGTTTATACATTTACATAAATTATCATACATAGCAGCATGTGTGTAGATTACATAGGATAATCACCCAAAAAGTCAAAGTGACTTATTTTCCATGGGGATCCTTGGGAAATTCAGACATTGCAAAACGAAATACGAAAATAAACCGTAAATTTCGGGAATCAAGAGAAATATACAGCCAGTGTGGGGACTCCGGTCATGGACCGGGCCGCGGGGGTGTTGACCCCCGGAATGTCCTCCAGGTAGACTCCAGGTAGGTAGACTTTGGGTAAGCCTGTGGCTGGCTCGTCCCCTGGTAGCTCTGGGCTGGGTTCTACGCGATTACCTGGAGGTTACCTGGAGGTTATTCCGGGGATCAACGCCCCCCCGGCCCGGTCCATGACCCGGGCTCCCAGGATCAGGCCTGATCAACTAGGGGGGTTTTCTGCTGGCCGCACCCCAGTCCCAAGTACGGCCCCACCCGGGGTGATCCGGCACTGACTTTAGGTATCTGTCCACTCTTCTTGAAGGCACCAGGGGGTTTTTTGGCAATTCCCCTAATGCTTGATGGAGGCTTTAAAAATTTTGGGCCCCGACACTTAGGTGTTTTCCCTTAGTGTACCAATGGCGCCTCTACTTTTTATTTTTGCATCGCCTGCCCAGTTTTTTACTTTCGTAGGGATGATTTCTGTGTGCAGTTTTTGGGACCATTCCTTCCAAGATTTTCCAAGTGTAATTTTTGATATATCTCTCCCTCCTGCGTTCCAACGGTACAAGTCAAGTGCTTCCAAGCGTTCCCAATATTTAAAGGGTGCTTGACAGAACTTATACGGCCAGTAATGGATCTCTGTACACTCTCTAGATCTGCGATTTCACCTGCTTTGAAGGGGAGATGTTAATGTACAGCAGTATTCTAGCCTAGAGAGAACAAGTGTTTTGAAAAGGATCATCATGGGCTTGGCATCTCTCGTTTTGAAAGTTCTCATTATCCATCCTATCATTTTCTTTGCACGTGCGATCGTGGCACTGTTGTGACCCTTGAAAGTGAGATCCTCAGACATTACTACTCCCAGGTCCCTTACATTATTTTTCCGCTCTATTGTATGGCCGGAGTCATAGTATACTCTGTTCTAATTATTATCTCCTCCAGTTTTCCATAACGGAGTATTTGGGAATTTTGCCCCTCATTAAAACATCATATTGTTTACCGTTGCCCACTGGAAAACTTTGTTTATATCTTTTTGGGAGGTTAACCCGGGCCTCAGCAGATGACAGCCTCATGCAGATCCTAGTATCACCCGCAAAGGATGTAGGGGGCTGTGGTGTATATCTCTGTTTATGTCTGATATGAGGATAAGGAATAAGATGGGGGCGAGTACTGTGCCTTGTGGAACAGAGCTCTTCACTATGGCCAAACCTCCGATTTAACTCTGGTTGACCATATCTTTGTGTTCGATTTGTAGGAAGTTGAAGATCCATTCCCCACTTTCCCAGTTATTCCTTTAGCACGATTTTAATGGCTATTAAAGCCATGACGCATTGTCAATGCTTTTGCAAAAGTCTGTGTAATTTTACATCTGCATTCCTGATTTTCTTCCAGTGCATTCCAAAGGCCCATGTCATAGTGATCCAGTAGTTGTGAGAGGCAGGAGCGACCTGCCCTGAACCCATGTTGCCCTGGATGTGGCAGATTTTGGGAATCCAGGTGATTTGCAATCCTGCATTCTTAGCACTCTTTCAAAGATTTTTATGATGTGGGAGTCAGAGCTATTGGTCTATAGTTCTTAGCTAATGCTTTGCTGCCACCTTTATGGAGTGGGCTATATCCGTTGTTTTAAATGACTGTGGAATTTCACCCATGTCCAAGCTCCTCCTCCATAGTGTACTTAGGGCACGCGAGAGGGGTTTCTTGCAGTTCTTAATGAAAACAGAGTTCCACGAGTCTGGGGGCCCGGGGCTGAGTGCATAGGCATTGTTGTCAATGGCTTTTTTCGAATCTATCGGAGTTAGGGTAATGTCGGAAATCTGGCATACATTTATGGAGTTTTGAGGCTCATTCATGAAGAAATCATTTGGGTCGTCAGTTTAGTGAACCACTAATCGGTCCTCAGACCGATTAGTGGTTCACTAAACACAGAGTCGTACTGGGATTTCAATATTTCACTCATTTCCTTGTTGTCATCTGTGTAAGTCCCATCCTGTCTGAGTAAGGGCCCGATACTAGATGTGGTATTTGCCTTGTTTTTGGCATATGAAAAGAAATATTTTGAATTTCTTTCAATTTCACCAATAGCTTTAAGCTCCTCTTGCCTCTCCTGGTTCCTGTAAGAGTCATTTAGCTTAAGTTCGATAGTTTCCACTTCCCTGGTCAGTGCCTCCTTTGTGTATCAGATATTCTAGCACTCCTGAGGAGCTCAGTGATCTTCGTCGTCTTCTGTAGAGGGAGATGTCTTTTTCTCTCCAGTTTACTCCTGCTCTTCTTCTTTCTTAGGGGAATATGCCTAGAACATGCTTCGGCTACCAGGAAGTTGATCCTTTCAAGGCACTGGTTTGAATCCATGTCATTTAAGACATCTTCCCAACATGTTTTCGTTTAGGACATGGTTTACCTGGTCCCAGTTGATGTTCTTGTTGTTGAAGTTGTATTTTGTGAAGACAACCTTCACAGGTACATGCATTCTGCTGATCAGTACCCCTATGCATGTACGTCTGGACTTCGATTAGGTTGTGATCGGAATTAGTTGTTTTTGATATTCTTATGTCTCTTATCAGGTCCTCATTATTTGTGAAGATAAGGTCAAGTGTGTTTTCTAGTCCTTGTTGGCTCCACTATCTGCTGGCTTAAGGTGTGTTTTCGCAGAGACTAGTAGCTCATGTGTGTGTGACCTTTCATCTGCGCTACCTCCGGGGATTGTTTCAGCTATAACATTATTTGCTATATCTTCCATTTTGTATGCCTTAGGTTGAAATCACCAAGCAGTAAGATGTTTGGGGATGGAGCTGGAAGGTTTTCCAAACAGTAATCAATTTTCAGTAGCTGTTCCTTGAACTGTTGTGAGGTTGCATCTGGTGGCTTGTATACAACCACAATGACTAGGTTTTGGTTCTCGATCTTTATTGATAGAACTTCAACTACCTCATTTGTGGTGTTCAGCAACTCCGTGCAGATAAGGGACTCTTTGACATACAGGCCAACCCCCCCTTGTTGCCTGTTTTTTCTGTCGCATCTAAAAAGGTTGTAACCACTTATCCATATTTCACTGTCAAAGTGATCTTTTGTGTGAGTCTCTGTGAAGGCTGCAAACATTGCATTAGACTCCTCTAGAAGTCCACTGATAAAAGGTATTTGTTGTTGGTGGATGGCTTAAGGCCCTGTATATTAGCAAATATGAACGAGGTTGTATTCTGTTTGTTGGGGGGATTTTGTTATTGGCATCAGTAGTTGTAATTCTGGAGGGCCATTGGTGGCCACTGTGCGCCCTCCAGTCCAACAAGGCTCCAAGGTGGTGGACTATTTTTGTTATTTCCTTCCATTTTCTTTTTTCGTTTCCTGCCACTAAAAAATCACCTGGAGTTGGGTTGTCGTAGCTACTATTGTTTGTCTTGTGGGGTCGTGTGCTCCTGGCCCTTTTAGATGGTATGCAGGGCACTCGATGTTGTAACACTGCTTCTGGAGGACCGAGGAGTGGCACATTTTTGGGTGAAAGTGGTATGTTCTCACTGAGTTTTAATCCCTTGTGAGATAACAAATGTGAACTTACAATATCCTCGCTGTCCCCTGAGGGACTGACCACCTCAAAACTGCGTCTTCAAGGGTGGCTGACTGATTACATCGCCTTTACATCTCTACTGCTCCTGGTGCCTCCTCTGTACTCAACTGAAGAAGCCTACTGTGTAGGCGAAACGTTTCGGAATAAAGATAGCTAACTGTCACACGTGTGTTTCACTTATCCAGTACTACCGACAAGTCGAGCTGTGACTCGACCCCTGCAACCACAACTAGGTGAGTACAGTATCCTCCCTTCACTACTCATCCTACATCCTGCCACCCTCAACAGTCAACTATTACACATGTACTGCTGACTACTAGTTGAACAGGAGCGGCAGGTGCCAGATTAGCCCATACGTGTTTGCCTCGTCCAGGACTGAACTGAATCCTTTTGGTAGAGATGGTAGTGATGCTGGTGGCTAGTGGTGGAGATGGTGATGATGGTGGCTAGTGGAGATGGTGGTGGTGCTGGTGGATAGTGGAGGTGGTGGCGCTGGTGGATAGTGGAGACGGTGGTGGTGCTGGTGGCTAGTGGTGGAGATGGTGGTGGTGCTAGTGACTAGTGGTGGAGATGGTGGAGTTTGGGCAAGAGAGAAAGTTTCTCACGGTCAAGACTGAATAACGGGCAAGCAGCTGTCTGATGGATCTTCATTGTCCTGAGAGGGCAATCCTCCCTCTCACTGTCCTGAGAGGGCAATCCTCCCTCTCACTGTCCTGAGAGGGCAATCCTTCCCCTATCCGGAGTGTATCGACCGCCCCTGCAAACCAGTCCCAGACCAGGCCTCCTGGTTGCTTACCTGATCGGTCAAGCTGTTAGGTATGCACCACAACCCGGCTGATCAGGGCTTCAGAGGCGAAAAATCCTTGGGAAGGGGGCAGAATCAAATGCCCCCAGTGGAAATAAGCCAGACATGGTGGCTTTAATGGATTATTTGGGTTACTAACGTCCTGCTTAGTATTCCGAATAAATTATCTACCATGCTTCTAGCAGAGATGTAAACAGGCAAGAGGAGTGGTCCAAGAAGCCGGAGGAGTGGTCCAAGAAGCCAGAGAAGTGGTCCAACAAACCAGAAGAGTGGTTCAACAAGCCAGAGGAGTCGTTCAACAAGCCAGGGGAGTGGTTTAACAAGCCAGGGGAGTGGTTCAACAAGCAAGTAGAGTGGTCCAACAAGCCAGTGGAGTGGTCCAAGAAGCCAGAGGAGTGGTCCAACAAGCTAGTGGAGTGGTCCAACAAGCTTCAAATATAATTTATCCTACGTTGTTAGAAAAGCAACCATCCCGGGGGGTACTACCCTCCTGTCATACGAGTTGGAACA
>NC_069442.1:29411218-29436218 GCF_026875155.1 Cherax quadricarinatus
AATATTTCATCATTTCTTGTTGTCATCTGTGTAAGTCCCATCCTGTCTGAGTAAGGGCCCGATACTAGATGTGGTATTTGCCTTGTTTTTGGCATATGAAAAGAAATTTTTTGAATTTCTTTCAATTTAAACCAATAGCTTTAAGCTCCTCTTGCCTCTCCTGGTTCCTGTAAGAGTCATTTAGCTTAAGTTCGATAGTTTCCACTTCCCTGGTCAGTGCCTCTTTCGTGTATCAGATATTCTAGCACTCCTGAGGAGCTCAGTGATCTTCGTCGTCTTCTGTAGAGGGAGTGTCTTTTTCTCTCCAGTTTACTCTGCTCTTCTTCTTTCTTAGGGGAATATCCCTAGAACATGCTTCGGCTACCAGGAAGTTGATCCTTTCAAGGCACTGGTTTGAATCCATGTCATTTAAGACATCTTCCCAACATGTTTCGTTTAGGACATGGTTTACCTGGTCCCAGTTGATGTTCTTGTTGTTGAAGTTGTATTTTGTGAAGACACCTTCACAGGTACATGCATTCTGCTGATCAGTACCCTATGCATGTACGTCTGGACTTCGATTAGGTTGTGATCGGAATTAGTTGTTTTTGATATTCTTATGTCTCTTATCAGGTCCTCATTATTTGTGAAGATAAGGTCAAGTGTGTTTTCTAGTCTTGTTGGCTCCACTATCTGCTGGCTTAAGGTGTGTTTTTCGCAGAGACTAGTAGCTCATGTGTGTGTGACCTTTCATCTGCGCTACCTCCGGGGATTGTTTCAGCTATAACATTATTTGCTATATTCTTCCATTTTGTATGCCTTAGGTTGAAATCACCAAGCAGTAAGATGTTTGGGGATGGAGCTGGAAGGTTTTCCAAACAGTAATCAATTTTCAGTAGCTGTTCCTTGAACTGTTGTGAGGTTGCATCTGGTGGCTTGTATACAACCACAATGACTAGGTTTTGGTTCTCGATCTTTATTGATAGAACTTCAACTACCTCATTTGTGGTGTTCAGCAACTCCGTGCAGATGAGGGACTCTTTGACATACAGGCCAACCCCCCTTGTTGCCTGTTTTTTCTGTCGCATCTAAAAGGTTGTAACCACTTATCCAATATTTCACTGTCAAAGTGATCTTTTGTGTGAGTCTCTGTGAAGGCTGCAAACATTGCATTAGACTCCCCTAGAAGTCCACTGATAAAAGGTATTTTGTTGTTGGTGGATGGCTTAAGGCCCTGTATATTAGCAAATATGAACGAGGTTGTATTCTGTGTTTGTTGGGGGGATTTTGTTATTGGCATCAGTAGTTGTAATTCTGGAGGGCCATTGGTGGCCACTGGCTGCGCCTCCAGTCCAACAAGGCTCCAAGGTGGTGGACTATTTTTGTTATTTCCTTCCATTTTCTTTTTTCGTTTCCTGCCACTAAAAAATCACCTGGAGTTGGGTTGTCGTAGCTACTATTGTTTGTCTTGTGGGGTCTGTGCCTCCTGGTCCCTTTTAGATGGTATGCAGGGCACTCGATGTTGTAACACTGCTTCTGGAGGACCGAGGAGTGGCACATTTTTGGGTGAAAGTGGTATGTTCTCACTGAGTTTTAATCCCTTGTGAGATAACAAATGTGAACTTACAATATCCTCGCTGTCCCCTGAGGGACTGACCACCTCAAAACTGCGTCTTCAAGGGTGGCTGACTGATTACATCGCCTTTACATCTCTACTGCTCCTGGTGCCTCCTCTGTACTCAACTGAAGAAGCCTACTGTGTAGGCGAAACGTTTCGGAATAAAGATAGCTAACTGTCACACGTGTGTTTCACTTATCCAGTACTACCGACAAGTCGAGCTGTGACTCGACCCCTGCAACCACAACTAGGTGAGTACAGTATCCTCCTTCACTTTCATCCTACATCCTGCCACCTCTCAAACAGTCAACTATTACACATGTAACTGCTGACTACTAGTTGAACAGGAGCGGCAGGTGCCAGATTAGCCCATACGTGTTTGCCTCGTCCAGGACTGAACTGAATCCTTTTGGTAGAGATGGTAGTGATGCTGGTGGCTAGTGGTGGAGATGGTGATGATGGTGGCTAGTGGAGATGGTGGTGGTGCTGGTGGATAGTGGAGGTGGTGGCGCTGGTGGATAGTGGAGACGGTGGTGGTGCTGGTGGCTAGTGGTGGAGATGGTTGGTTGGTGCTAGTGACTAGTGGTGGAGATGGTGGAGTTTGGGGCAAGAGAGAAGTTTCTCACGGTAGACTGAATAACGGGCAAGCAGCTGTCTGTATGGATCTTCATTGTCTGAGAGGGCAATCCTCCCTCTCACTGTCCTGAGAGGGCAATCCTCCCTCTCACTGTCCTGAGAGGGCAATCCTTCCCCTATCCGGAGTGTATCGACCGCCCCTGCAAACCAGTCCCAGACCAGGCCTCCTGGTTGCTTACCTGATCGGTCAAGCTGTTAGGTATGCACCACAACCCGGCTGATCAGGGCTTCAGAGGCGAAAAATCCTTGGGAAGGGGGCAGAATCAAATGCCCCCAGTGGAAATAAGCCAGACATGGTGGCTTTAATGGATTATTTGGGTTACTAACGTCCTGCTTAGTATTCCGAATAAATTATCTACCATGCTTCTAGCAGAGATGTAAACAGGCAAGAGGAGTGGTCCAAGAAGCCGGAGGAGTGGTCCAAGAAGCCAGAGAAGTGGTCCAACAAACCAGAAGAGTGGTTCAACAAGCCAGAGGAGTCGTTCAACAAGCCAGGGGAGTGGTTTAACAAGCCAGGGGAGTGGTTCAACAAGCAAGTAGAGTGGTCCAACAAGCCAGTGGAGTGGTCCAAGAAGCCAGAGGAGTGGTCCAACAAGCTAGTGGAGTGGTCCAACAAGCTTCAAATATAATTTATCCTACGTTGTTAGACAGCAACCATCCAGGGAGGTACTACCCTCCTGTCATACGAGTGTGGAACACACACACAGCCAAACACTACTAGCACCACTAACACACCACCAAGCACAAATAGCACCACTAACACACCACCAAACATTACTATCACCACCAAACACTACTAGCACCACTAATACACCACCAAACACTACTAGCACCACTATAACACACCACCAAACACTACTAGCACCACTAACACACCACCAAACACTACTAGCACCACTAATACACCACCAAACACTACTAGCACCACTAATACCACCAAACACTACTAGCACCATTAACACCACCCAAACACTACTAGCACCACTAACACACACCAAACACTACTAGCACCACTAACACACCACCAAACACTACTAGCACCACTAACCACCACCAAACACTACTAGCACCACTAACACACCACCAAACACTACTAGCACACCACTAACACAACCACCAAACACTACTAGCACCACTAACACCACCAACACATACTAGCACCACTAATACACCAAACACCACTAACACCAAACACTACTAGCACCACTAGCACCACCAAACACTACTAGCACCATTAACACCACCAAACACTACTAGCACACACTGACACACCACCAAATACTACTAGCACACTCATTACACCACCAAACACTACTACCACCACTAACACACCAAACACTACTAGCACCACTAACACCACCACAAACATACTAAGCACCACTAATACACCACCGAACACTACTAGCACCACTAACACCACCAAACACTACTAGCACCACTAACACCACCAAACACTATCTAGCACCACTAATACACCACCAAACACTACTAGCACCACTAATACACCACCAAACACTACTAGCACCACTAACACCACCAAACACTACTAGCCACCACTAACACCAAACACTACTAGCACCACTAACACCACCAAACACTACTAGCACCACTAACACCAAAACACTACTAGCACCACTAACACCACCAAACACTACTAGCACCACTAACACCACCAAAACACCACTTAGCACCACTAACACCACTAAACACTACTAGCACACCACTAACACCACCAAACACTACTAGCAGCACTAACACCACCAAACACTACTAGCACCACTAACCACAAACACTACTGCACCACTAACCCACCAAACACTACTAGCACCACTAACACCAACCAAACACTACTAGCACCACTAACACCACCAAACACTAACACTACTAGCAATACCACCAAACTCTAAATACACAAACACTACTAGCACCACGTAACACCACCAAACACTACTACACCACTAACACCACCCAACACTACTAACACTACTAGCACCACTAATACACCACCAAACACTACTAGCATCACTAATACACCACCAAACACTACTAGCACCACTAACACCACCAAACACTACTAGCACCACTAACACCACCAAACACTACTAGCACCACTAACACCACCGAACACTAACACTACTAGCACCACTAATTACACCACCAAACACTACTAGCACCACTAATATACCACCAAACACTACTAGCACACTAACACCACCAAACACTAACTAGCACTACTAACACCACCAAACACTACTAGCACCACTAACCACCACAACACTACTACACCACTAAACACCACCAAACACTTCTAAACACTACTAGCACCACTATACACCACCAAACATAATAGCACCACTAATATACCACCAAACACTACTAGCAACACTAACACCACCAAACACTACTAGCACTACTAACACCACCAAACACTACTAGCATTACTAACACCACCAAACACTACTATCACCACTAACACCACCAAACACTACTAGCACACTAACACCACCAAACACTACTAGCCACTAACACCACCAAACACTACTAGCACCACTAACACACCAAACACTACTAGCACCACTAACACCACCAAACACTACTAGCACCACTAACACCACCAAACACTATTAGCACCACTAACGCCACAAATCACTACTAACACTACTAGCACCACTAATACACCACCAAACACTAATAGCACCACTAATATACCACCAAACACTACTAGCAACACTAACACCACCAAACATACTAGCACGACTAACACCACCAAACACTACTAGCAACACTAACACCACCAAACCCTACTACACTACTAACACCACCAAACACTACTAGCACCACTAACACCACCAAACACTACTAACACTACTTAGCACCCACTAATACACCATCAAACACTAATAGCACCACAATATACCACCAAACACTACTAGCAACACTAACGCCACCAAACACTACTAGCACCACTAACACCACCAAACACTACTAGCACCACTAACACCACCAAACACTACTAGCACTACTAACACCACCAAACACTACTAGCACCACTAACACCACCAAACACTACTAACACTACTAGCACCACTAATACACCATCAAACACTAATAGCACCACTAATATACCACCAAACACTACTAGCAACACTAACACCACCAAACACTACTAGCACACTAACACCACCAAACACTACTAGCACCACTAACACCACCAAACACTACTAGCACTAACACCACCAAACACTACTAGCACTAACCCACAAAAACACTACTAGCACCACTAACACCACCAAAACACTACTAGCACTAAACACCACCAAACACTACTAGCACCACTAACACCACCAACACTACTAGCACCACTAACACCACCAAACACTACTAGCACCACTAACACCACCAAACACTACTAGCAACTAACACCAAACACTACTAGCACCACTAACACCACCAAACACTACTAGCACTAACACCACCAAACACTACTAGCACCACTACCACCAACACTACTAGCACAAATAACACTACCAAACACTACTAGCACCACTAACACCACCAACAACTACTAGCACCACTAACACCACCAAACACTACTAGCACTAACACCACCAAACACTACTAGCACCACTAACACCACCAAACACTACTAGCACCACTAACACCACCAAACACTACTAGCACCACTAACACCACCAAACACTACTAGCACTAACACCACCATACACTACTAGCACACTAACACCACCAAACACTACTAGCACTACTAACAACCACCAAACACTACTAGCACCACTAACACCACCAAACACTACTAGCACTACTAACACCACCAAACACTACTAGCACCACTAACACCAAACACTACTAGCACTACTAACACCACCAAACACTACTATCACCACTAACACCACCAAACACTACTTCACCACTAACACCACCAAACACTACTAGCAACATAATCATCACCAACACTACTAGCAACACTAACACCACCAAACACTACTAGCACTACTACACCACCAAACACTACTAGCACCACTAACACCACCAAGACTCTAGCACCACTAACACTACCAAACACTATTAGCACCACTAACACCACCAAACACTACTAGCACTACAACACCACCAAAACACTACTAGCACACTAACACCACCAAACACTACTAACACTACTAGCACCACTAATACACCATCAACACTAACAGCACCACTAATATACACCAAACACTACTAGCAACACTAACAACACCAAACACTACTAGCACATAACACCACCAAACACTACTAGCACCACTAACACACCAAACACTACTAGCCTAACACCACCAAACACTACTAGCACTAACACCACAAAACACTACTAGCACCACTAACACCACCAAACATACTAGCATAACAACCACCAAACACTACTAGCACCACTAACACCACCAAACACTACTAGCACACTAACACCACCAAACACTACTAGCACCACTAACACCACCAAACACTACTAGCACTACACCAAACACTACTAAGCACCACTAACACCACAAACACTACTAGCACTAACACCACCAAACACTACTAGCACCACTACCACCAAACACTACTAGCACTACTAACACATACACAAACACTACTAGCACCACTACACACCAAACACTAATAGCACCTCTAACACCACCAAACACTGCTAGCACTAAACCCACAAACATACTAGCACCACTAACACCACCCAAAACACTACTAGCACCACTAACACCACCAAACACTACTAGCACCACTAACACCACCAAACACTACTAGCACTAACACCACCAAACACTACTAGCACCACTAACACCACCAAACACTACTAGCACTACTAACACAACCACACACTACTAGCACCACTAACACACCAACACTACTACTAGCACTACTAACACCACCAAACACTACTAGCACCACTAACCACAAACACTACTAGCACTACTAACACCACCAAACACTACTATCACCACTAACACCACCAACACTACTATCACCACTAACACCACCAAACCACTACTAGCAACCTAACATCACCAAACACTACTAGCAACACTAACACCACCAAACACTACTAGCACTACTAACACCACCAAACACTACTAGCACCACTAACACCACCAAACACTACTAGCACCACTAACACTACCAAACACTACTAGCACCACTAACACCACCAAACACTACTAGCACCACTAACACCACCAAAACACTACTAGCACACTAACACTACCAAACACTACTAGCACCACTAACACCACCAAACAACTACTAGCAACACTAACACCACCAAACACTACTGCAACACTAACCACCACCAAACACTACTAGCACTAACTAACACCACCAAACATACTAGCACCACTAACACCACCAAACACTACTAGCAACACTAACACACACCAAACACTACTAGCACCACTAACACCACCAAAACACTACTAGCACTACTAACACCACCAAACACTACTAGCACCACTAACACCACCAAAAACTACTAGCACCACTAACACTACAAACACTAATGCACCACTAACACCAACCAAAACCTACTAGCACCACTAACACCACCAAACACTACTAGCACCACTAACACTACCAAAACACTACTAGCACCACTAAACACCACCAAACACTACTAGCACCACTAACACTTACCAAACACTACTAACAACCACTAACACCACCAAACACTACTAGCACCATAACACTACCAAACACTCTAGCACACTAACACCACCAAACACTACTAGCACCACTAACACTACCAAACACTACTAGCACCCACTACACACCAAACACTACTAGCACCACTAACACCACCAACACTATTAGCACCACTAACACCACCAAACACTACTAGCACCACTAACACTACCAAAACACTACTAGCACCACTAACACCACCAAACACTACTAGCACCACTAACACTACCAAACACTACTAGCACCACTAACACCGACCAAACACTACTAGCACCACTAAACAACCACCAAACATCTACTAGCATCACTAACACTACCAAACACTACTAGCACCACTAACACACCAAACACTACTATAGCACCACTAACACTACCAAAACACTACTAGCACCACTACACCACCAAACACTACTAGCACCACTAACACCACAACTACTAGCACCACTAACACTACCAAACACTACTAGCACCACTAACTACCACCAAACATACTAGCACACTAACACTACCAAACACTACTAGCACACTAACACCACCAAAACTACTAGCACCCCTAACACTACCAAACACTATAGCACCACTAACACCACCAAACACTACTAGCACCACTAAACCACCACCAAACACTACTAGCACCACTAAAACCACCAAACACTACTAGCACCCCTAACACTACCAAACACTACTAGCAAACCCCTAACACCACCAAACACCACTAGCACCACTAAACACCACTAAACAAATACTAGCACACCACTAACACTACCCAAAAACTACTAGGGACCACTAACACCACCAAACACTACTAGCACCACTAACACCACCAAAACACTACTAGCACCACTAACACTACCAAACACTGCTAGCAACCACTAACACCACCAAACACTACTAGCACCACTAACACTACCAACACTACTAGCACCACTAACACCAAACACTACTAGCACCACTAACACCACCAAACACTAAATAGCACCACTAACACCACCAAACACCACTAGCACCACTAACACCACTAAACACTACTAGCACACCACTAACACCACCAAACACTACTAGCAGCACTAACAACCACCAAAAAAACCTACTAGCACCACTAACACCAAACCTTCTAGCCCCCACTAACACCCCCAAACACTACTATCACCCAATAACACTACCACACTACTACCAAACCACTACTAACACTACCACCACTAACACTACCACCACTACTAACACTAACACCACTACTTTCACTACCACTACTCTCTCCTCGGCTCCTCCACTTTTTCTCCCAAAACTGTAAGCATTAACACTTTACTTTCTTCTGTACAATATTAACATTTCTCGTCACTGTTATGTACAAACCTTGTACATTGTACACACTGCATATATTTTTTTTATTATCACACTGGCCGATTCCCACCAAGGCAGGGTGGCCCGAAAAAGAAAAACTTTCACCATCATTCACTCCATCACTGTCTTGCCAGAAGGGTGCTTTACACTACAGTTTTTAAACTGCAACATTAACACCCTTCCTTCAGAGTGCAGGCACTGTACTTCCCATCTCCAGGACTCAAGTCCGGCCTGCCGGTTTCCCTGAACCCCTTCATAAATGTTACTTTCCTCACACTCCAACAGCACGTCAAGTATTAAAAACCATTTGTCTCCATTCACTCCATTCACACTGCATATGCACTGTAAATGTATTTACAAGTTGTAGTTAGCGAGGTTTGTGGTATATTGACAACCTGGGTCATTTAAGCCTCTAGTTTACGTCTACCTGGAGTATTCCTGGAGAGGGTTTCAGGGGGTCAACGCCCCCGCGGCCCGGTCTGTGACCAGGCTTCATGGTGGACTTAACGTCAGCAACATTTTAGTCCCTAAAATAAAGTCAGAGTAACTAAGGTAGTAATCGTAACCATAGTTTTTAAACGCATGGACGCCAATGGAAGACCTCAGTCAAATGACCAAAAACTCCAGCTGCGGGTCATTATATGGCTAAGATCGCATCAGGAAACGCCTGTTCTTTCTCCTGACTAACCTAAAGTCATCGTAGATACACTGAGATATGCCTCTCTGTCCCTCAATCTATATAAATCGTGAGATACATTTTCCAGTCTGGATGTAATGATACAGTACATGTGTCTGTGTGTCTGTACTCGGTCAGTATCAGTTAAGACACAGTGTTTCCCCTTGTAGGAGGCCTCGAACTGTTGCTCACTAAAGGCATTACATACAAACAAAACAGTTGCAGTGTATATAATTATTTTCACAAACATATATAAAATATATAATAATATATATATATATATAAATATATAATATAAAATATATATTTTATATATATATATATATATATATATATGCAAAACAACCACTCTGAAAAAAATAGAGAAATTTCTCTATTCTTTCAGAGTGGTTGTTTTGCATATTCTGAAATCACCTGTTTACTGTGATCTTATTGCATAAAATATATATATATTATATATATATATATAATATATATAATTATATATATATATATATATATTTTAAAATATATATAAAACCATCCCTTACCACCACCCCCGACTACTACCACCATCACGCCCACTACCATCACCATCACGACCACCATCACCATCAGGACCACCACCACCACCCATCACCATCACGACCACCACCACCCATCACCTCCCACACCACCCATCACTCTCACCATGACTGGTCAACACAGTAGAACCAGTTTGCTAAAGTAATATTCACCTGAGACCTACAGCTGGTCTCACTATTATGCTCAAGAGTGCAACTTGCACTTTTGGGTGAGGTCTGAGCAGACTGCACTCACCCTTCATGGTCACTCTGGACGAGGCTCTCATCTTAATGACTCCGGAGGGTTTATAACCCAGGATAACCCGAGGGTTAATAACCCAGGATAACCCGGGATAACCCGAGGGTTAATAACCCAGGGTAACCCGGGATAAACCGAGGGTTAATAACCCAGGATAACCCAAAGATTAATAACCCAGGATAACCCGGGATAACCCGAGGGTTAATAACCCAGGATAACCCGGGATAACCTGAGAGTTAATAACCCAGGATAACCCGAGGGTTAATAACCCAGGATAACCCGGGATAACCCAAGAATGAGAAGAAATATTGCAATGACCTCGTCTTCCCCGGGATGCGACCCACAACGGTTGATTAGCTTCTTAGGCAACTATTTACTGCTAGGTGAACAGGAGCAGCAGGCGTAAGGAGACTTGCTCAAACTTCAACAACACAGTTATACAAACCACTTGTTTCTACCTATTGGATGTCCAAGCCCCTAGCACTCAAAACTTCCCTCCAACTATTTCCTGTGACGAGGAGGGTAGGAGTCGTCCCAGGCCGCGTTGTTGGAGTGTCAGCATGGTAACATGTACGAAGGGGTTCAGGGAAACCGGTTATCCCGACTTGAGTCCTGGAGGTGGGTACTGCAGCGCCTGCACTCTGGAGGGGGGGAGGGGTGACGATCTGGCGGAGCAGAGGGCCATCTGAACTGTAATGCCAGCACACTTCTGGCAAGACAGTGATTGAATGAGTGACGGTGAGTGTGTTTCCTTTTTTTCTCAGGGTCACCCTACCTCGGAAGGAGACGATCGTAGGTTGAAAAATAAAAATATGTAAAAACTCCTGATGTTGTCTTTACGAGATATCTCACTTGTAAGAAGGAGCACTGAAGCAGGCCTACTGGCCCATGGTAAGCAAGTCCAAGTTACCTACCGGCCTAAGATACCGGCTAAGCCAGCCGGTTGCAAGTCACATCCACTTAAGAAAGCTGGAACACTGCATCAGACCCACTAACGAATGCCAGTCAGGTTCAACTCATACTAAACGGAAATAAGCCACGCTGCATGGCTTCCCTGGGTTATTAACCCATCGAGTTAATCTGAAGAAAGTCCCCTTCTTGTAACAGAAAATACCGTGATTTTTTCTTTACATTATTTTCCCTGGAAACTATGATGACCTGTAACCTGGGGAGTGTGGCGGCGTCAGGGGAAACTTGGGCAGAAACACCAGCTCTTAAGTCACTACCCACGAGGAGGTAACAGATAAGTTAGTTGAACCAAGATGATGAATTTAGACACATGTGCAACACCTGGGTATCTTTATTGTAGACGTTAGGTTATTTAGTGGCTTTATCTATACGAATTCAAGGACATAATGGGAAGGTAGAAGAGTAAAAGGACACAAGTGCAACTAATGTGACATTTATTGTGGCAACGTTTCGCTCTCCAGGAGCTTTATCAAGCCATTACCATATATATATGTAATGGCTTGATAAAGCTCCTGGAGAGCGAAACGTTGCCACAATAAATGTCACATTAGTTGCACTTGTGTCCTTTTACTTTACATATTGTCGGTAATTCTACCAACTTTATTACAAGGTAGAAGAGGCAAATCAAGTTAGGACTGTCATCTCACAACACTACAATCACAGGACTCACGAAATCAGGTATTCTTTTACGAAATTTATCTTGAATCATTTTCAAGCTGTAAGTCTCGTGTGTATCAGGTCAGCTGGTGCCCCACACAGGTCATCTCGAGTTACGTGGGTATAAAAATCGAGTACGTGTCTACAAGTATGAAATATAGCTAAAACTTAGTTTTGGTTATAATACAAGTCTGAATCATATCTAGTAAACCAGCACTTCGGAACTGTTCCTGTCGGGTTAGGTCTTCCACCCACACATCATCCAGACCTCTTCCATTTCCCCAGGTTTTAGAAACTGCCGCCAACGAACGAGGTCCTTTCAGTAATACCATGAATTATTCATCATTGCCTTGATCGCCATTGTGCTGTTCCAGACTTTCGCTACCTTTCTCCCCACCGTAGAAACTTCAAAGGATCCTTCACTAACAAGTATTGTTTGCGACTCGTGGCTGAATTAATGTGTTGTCAGCCCCCCGTGGCTCGTCACGGGAACAATGGTGTATTAGAGACGACCTCAGCTAGCGGCGTTGATCCGTCATGACTCCAGGCGACAGGGGGACCACCACTGTCATCACCTGATGACCTAATATACTCTACAACCTTCGTTTTCTCTTGATGATGACCAGTTTTGGTCTCTCACAAAGCCAAAAATTCAGCAGGGCAATTACACTGACATATACACACGCATGCGTGCGATTTTCCCCAAAACCAGGAGCTGGAACACGACCCGTTTTTCCCTTGCAAGAAATCTCGAGTCTCCTTTTCATACTTGCAGTATTTGAGTATCTTTGCCGAAACTTGTCGCCTTCGCAGTAGACTTCAGTTCAATACAGAGGTGTTTTAAGTACTGGATATGGTGGGGAAGTGAGGAGGTAATTTTGAGGTAGTCCCTCAGCCTTGATAGAAGGTAGTCAGTCCCTCAGCCTTGATAGAAGGTAGTCAGTCCCTCAGCCTTGATAGAAGGTAGTCAGTCCCTCAGCCTTGATAGAAGGTAGTCAGTCCCTCAGCCTTGATAAAAGGTAGTCAGTCCCTCAGCCTTGATAGAAGGTAGTCAGTCCCTCAGCCTTGATAGAAGGTAGTCAGTCCCTCAGCCTTGATAGAAGGTAGTCAGTCCTCAGCCTTGATAGAAGGTAGTCAGTCCCCCAGCCTTGATAAAAGGTAGTCAGTCCCCTCAGCCTTGATAGAAGGTAGTCATCCCT
Organism: Cherax quadricarinatus; assembly: GCF_026875155.1. Classification (NCBI taxonomy): domain Eukaryota; kingdom Metazoa; phylum Arthropoda; class Malacostraca; order Decapoda; family Parastacidae; genus Cherax; species Cherax quadricarinatus. The sequence continues at coordinate 29,424,819 of NC_069442.1, forward strand.
CAGCCTTAATAGAAGGTAGTCAGTCCCTCAGCCTTGATAGAAGGTAGTCAGTCCCTCAGCCTTGATAGAAGGTAGTCAGTCCCTCAGTCTTGATGGAAGGTAGTCAGTCCCTCAGCCTTGATAGAAGGTAGTCAGTCCCTCAGCCTTGATAGAAGGTAGTCAGTCCCTCAGCCTCGATAGAAGGTAGTCAGTCCCTCAGCCTTGATAGAAGGTAGTCAGTCCCTCAGCCTTGATAGAAGGTAGTCAGTTCCTCAGCCTTGATAGAAGGTAGTCAGTCCCTCAGTCATGATAGAAGGTAGTCAGTCCCTCAGTCTTGATAGAAGGTAGTCAGTCCCTCAGCCTTGATAGAAGGTAGTCAGTCCCTCAGTCTTGATGGAAGGTAGTCAGTCCCTCAGCCTTGATGGAAGGTAGTCAGTCCCTCAGCCTTGATGGAAGGTAGTCAGTCCCTCAGCCTTGATAGAAGGTAGTCAGTCCCTCAGTCTTGATAGAAGATAATCAGTCCCTCAGTCTTGATAGAAGGTAGTCAGTCCCTCAGTCTTGATAGAAGGTAGTCAGTCCCTCAGTCTTGATAGAAGGTAGTCAGTCCCTCAGTCTTGATAGAAGGTAGTCAGTCCCTCAGCCTTGATAAAAGGTAGTCAGTCCCTCAGCCTTGATAGAAGGTAGTCAGTCCCTCAGTCTTGATAGAAGGTAGTCAGTCCCTCAGTCTTGATAGAAGGTAGTCAGTCCCTCAGTCTTGATAGAAGGTAGTCAGTCCCTCAGTCTTGATAGAAGGTAGTCAGTCCCTCAGCCTTAATAAAAGGTAGTCAGTCCCTCAGCCTTAATAAAAGGTAGTCAGTCCCTCAGCCTTAATAAAAGGTAGTCAGTTCCTCAGCCTTGATAAAAGGTAGTCAGTCCCTCAGCCTTAATAAAAAGGTAGTCAGTTCCTCAGCCTTGATAAAAGGTAGTCAGTCCCTCAGCCTTAATAAAAGGTAGTCAGTCCCTCAGCCTTGATAAAAGGTAGTCAGTCCCTCAGTCTTGATAGAAGGTAGTCAGTCCCTCAGCCTTAATAAAAGGTAGTCAGTCCCTCAGCCTTAATAAAAGGTAGTCAGTCCCTCAGCCTTAATAAAAGGTAGTCAGTTCCTCAGCCTTGATAAAAGGTAGTCAGTCCCTCAGCCTTAATAAAAGGTAGTCAGTTCCTCAGCCTTGATAAAAGGTAGTCAGTCCCTCAGCCTTAATAAAAGGTAGTCAGTCCCTCAGCCTTGATAAAAGGTAGTCAGTCCCTCAGCCTTGATGAAAGGTAGTCAGTCCTTCAGCCTTGATAAAAGGTAGTCATCCCCTCAGCCTTGATAAAAGGTAGTCAGTCCCTCAGCCTTGATAAAAGGTAGTCAGTCCCTCAGCCTTGATAGAAGGTAGTCAGTCCCTCAGTCTTGATAGAAGGTAGTCAGTCCCTCAGTCTTGATAGAAGGTAGTCAGTCCCTCAGCCTTGATAAAAGGTAGTCCCTCAGCCTTGATAAAAGGTAGTCAGTCCCTCAGCCTTGATGAAAGGTAGTCAGTCCCTCAGCCTTGACAGGTGTTCCCATAATACTCGTTGCAAGGGAAACAGAAACGTCGCTAAACAAGGTTAAATTACAACGACGTGTCGTTGTGTAAAAGTTTCTGAAGTCATATCTCCTTCGCGAGGTACAGGAGCTTAGAACCCGTCTGCTGACATCTATGTCCAGGAAAATTAAAACACACACCACACACACACACACACACACACACACACACACACACACACACACACACACACACCGTAAACTAAAAAAAAAATTAAAAAATCATTTTTTAACAAACAAATTTCTTTCGTACAAATATTTTAGAATGACAGAGTGAAGCCGACGTGGGGAGACATGAACATGTTTCCAACACCTGCTGTCTCTGTTCACCTAGTAAATAGGTACCGGGGCGTCTCATTGTGGGTAGCATCCGGGGGAGAGGACCAAGTAAAAAGACTTAGTGTTTGGATATAGAATCCCCCCGGGTTTTAACCCCCGGGGGAAAATAATCCCCAGACAAGTATTAAACTTAAAAAATTTTTCCAATTTACGGGGAGAAATATACACACATACGGACGGAAAGGAGACCACAAATATTTATATTGTAATAGACGATTTTTTTCAGTATTTGTGTGGAGACGTACAGTGGCGTTGCTAGAGTTGGTGTCACCAGGGGGCGGCCCGCCCTCCGCCCCCCTTACCACGTTACTGGAGACGTAGGCTTCATATCGGACAGAGAAAACTTCAAGTGATTTGTGTTTATTTTGGTTTAAGTAATTTACAATGCTTAAATTTATATACAGTATTGATATACATCGATGACTTGGTATATACCAAAAAATCACCTAGTTAGATGAACCTTAAGCCGTCGTGGTACCGTGGATAACGCAACGACTTACTAGTTTTATGACTAGCTTGCCATTGGTTCGAATCCCACTTCTTTCAGCGAGCTAATTTATCCACGCTATTATCGAAGTGCACTGTGATATTTAATAACCCTCACATAGTTGGTACTCTATGCAATAACGATGATAATTACGTATGACAAACCAAGGATAATCTCTGGATGAAAGTTACACTACGGTACCATGTACCGTATTACGGTACCGCTGCTGCTAGCATCGATTACGAAGACCATGTAAATGGCCGTACAAACGATGTTACAGCTACTGGCGAGCAGCAAGCAGTAGACAAGTTACGACTGACGCTTGTCCTCCGATAGTTTGCTACAGTGTGTCAAAGGTAAACATTAGGGTTTAGGACGTACCTGGCTGGTGAGTGGCCACGTCGGGGTTAATGTCTCAGCCTGCACAGAGCTGCATTATCCGTCACACCGCTGGAGAGTATGACAGGAATAAACTGAGAACCACAGGTGATGAGAAGGCGAAATAGTCAAAGTAAGAAAGAGAAATATTCTTGTAGAGTCAGAAAATACCAGGAAGAAGATGGAGAGAGAGAAAGATGCCTGGAGAGCTCACTAGATAGCCAACATTGTAGGCTGGAGGTACAGATATCCACGGCTACACGCTACAGCAAAGGGTCGAGAGTTCAATACAAGGTAAACGCTGGGAATCACAACACCACTAAGCCAAGACTGACCCACCCCCAGCCACAAGCAAGCCAGCACTGTGGAGACGGCACCACCAGCACCACCCCCATCGTTCCCTCCCCACTCTCTCACCCCCACTACACACACTTTCACTGGTAACAATACAGCGACGGCACCTAGACCAGCGTGGAGTGGGTGACGGGGTGGAGGTCAGAGGTGGTGCTACGCTAGGGAGAGTTACACGAGAAAGGACGCAGGCAAGCGCGTCAGGAGGAACCAGGTGATAGAGATAGGTCAAAGGTCATATAACGGGGAGTACAGGGTCAGAGCGAAGAGTGGAAAGATGGTCACGCCAAGATGAACAATGTAATCTGTGTGACCGATTTAGGGGAGTTTTTTGTATACCCTTAACCCGACCTGTGGTTGGATTTTTTCTAGCTGCCTTCCAACCCGCAGACAGACACAGCCACCACAACCTAATTGATCAGGCACCCGTAGAAAATTGTTGAGGTTCCTCTTGAAGACGTGAATAATATTTCTTAAGTTTGTTGATAGAAGGTTGAAGTCTTGAACCACAGATGTTGACACTATCTTTCACTGTGTTTACTTAGCTCTTTCTCCCGTCACAGGTCACAGGTAAATCACATGTGTCTCTGAGTTCAATAAGTAATTATATTTACGCTCAGCGAAGGTGCCTGGTGGTTGATTATCTTACATGTATAGATTACATTATAAGCTAGCTCTCTCTTTTCACTGCTAGAAAGCATATTACTAGTGCTCTAAGATATCTACTTTTTTTTTTTAACGTTTTACTAATGCATGCAAACAGCAGGAGGCGGTACTTTCGATCGTGAGAGATGAGGAAAGTATTGACACATCTACCCCATTAAAGATCGAACTTAAACGATTTCCATATTTATAGCTCCGGTGCTCACTTACTTATTAATGGAGGTGTTAAGAATGAACATTAAACGATTTAAAAGAGTATTATCAATAGTAGTGGTACTCTTTAGACGACTGTAAACAACACAGTGAACGGAGTACGGCTCAAACTTGTGCAAGACAGTGCGTTAACCACCGTACCCTGTCGACCTAATAAGATTCATCCGAACAGGTTTGCATCTCTGAATACTAGGAAGGTTAGCATGGGCCTCACTGTGACCACGAATACAGAGGGCAGTGAACTAGCATGCTAGTTTTAGGATTTGTTTGCCATGGGTTTCAAACACATTTACTCTGTTGTGGTTTCTAAAGATTTGGTGTAAAAAATATTCACATATCTTTAACCTATTTCTTCCATTTTATGACTATTTAAATATTCACATTTCACTTCTCTTCACTTCTTATAACCAGAGTCTTTGGTAAGATGCGCAAGGAAGAAGGATGGGTAAGAATAGAAATATTGGAAAAGAGTGGGAGGGGGAGAGAGGTAGGATATAAAAGGTAAGTGGCCCAACATATATTTAACGCTGTTCTTCCGTATAAACACCATAGTCCCAAATATTCAATATCTTTAACTGTTCCTTCCGTTTTACGACCATATCTAAATGTTCACATATCTTTAACCTGTTCCTTCCATTTTACGACCATATCTAAATATTCACATATCTTTAACCTGTTCCTTCCGTTTTACGACCATATCTAAATATTCACATATCTTTAACCTGTTCCTTCCGTTTTACGACCATATCTAAATATTCACATATCTTTAACCTGTTCCTTCCGTTTTACGACCATATCTAAATATTCACATATCTTTAACCTGTTCCTTCCATTTTACGACCATATCTAAATATTCACATATCTTTAACCTGTTTCCTTCCTTTTTACGACCATAATCTAAATATTCACATATCTTTAACCTGTTCCTTCCGTTTTAACGACCATATCTAAATATTCACATATCTTTAACCTGTTCCTTCCGTTTTACGACCATATCTAAATATTCACATATCTTTAACCTATTCCTTCCGTTTTACGACCATAGCTACATTAACGTCCTTCAAAGCTGCTGCTTGGGGCGCGATTTCTTAGTAAGAAGTTACAACTTCTAATGGTTCATCCTGTTCTCCGAGACCTAATGGAACATTTCGTTGACGTCACTTCGTACTGTCTATCAGGCTAGTTGGTTAATGGGAATTTGAAGCATATCGACTACACGAAGGTCATTAACAGGCTGCATGTAACTTAAATTAACACCACCACCAGTGAGGAGGTTAGAGATTAAATTTAACTCTCAACTTTTCATTCCTTTAAGTTTTACGTAAATTATTTTACAGCGGCGTAAATTATTGTAATGGTTAGGAGAGTACATAGATGTTATAGGAACACATTAGATTATTATTACTGGCTTAGCCTAAAATAGTTCACAAAATATTCAATCGCAACTAGGCGATCTTAACAATGCAGAACAAGCCACATAGGGATGGAAATCCTTAGCCCTAGATCTTTCGCAATCTCGTGCGTCGTCAGGAGCTATGCAATGTTGCAAGACGTCAACAGATAGGAAGGGAAATTCTCTGAGGCGAGGCAGAAGGAACCAGTGTCAACCCGTGACACAGAGTGTCATGGGCTGACCCATGACACAAAGTGTCATGGGTTGCAGCTTTCTCCAATTTGTAATTCATAATTGAACTACCAACTTTGGACATGAGGAGATAGGTGAAACAAATACAAGAAATTAAACACAACCATTACATAATTCTGATGCTTATAAGGCAGACAATATTGATACATAATAAACAATATATTTTTTCGACTTGACTGGCGGCCATCATTTGTCTGGGAGTAATAATGGTTAAGATATAATTATTTACTCTTAATGAGGTGGAGCTAATAGTGAGCTAATTCTCTCTCTCTCTCTCTCTCTCTCTCTCTCTCTCTCTCTCTCTCTCTCTCTCTCTCTCTCTCTCTATCTATCTATCTACGTGAACGTTAATGTTACAAGGGTAAGGGAGAGGGGGTAAACAAAGGGGAAAGGGTGGGGGGGGGAAATAGGTAAAGAGCGGGGGAGGAGAAATGTAAGGGGGGGGGAGAGGGAGAGAAGGAGAAGGGAGGGGGTGAAGAGAGGATGGAGGAAATGAGAGGGGTGTGGGAGAGGTGGAAGGGAGATTGAGGGATGGGGAAGGGGTGAGGGGAGGGGGAAGGGGAGGGGTGAGGGGAGGGGGAGGGGGAGGGATAATCCTCACAGGTAATAGCGGTGAAATTACTCTGAAGGAAAATATAGAGCGTAACGTGAAAGAAAGGCAAAAATGGAGGCGACAGTATGCACGGACAGGTAGACGAGTAGACATGTAGACGAGTAGACAGGTAGACGAGAAGACATGTAGACGAGTAGACAGGAAGACGAGAAGACAGGTAGACGAGTAGACAGGTAGACGAGAAGACATGTAGACGAGTAGACAGGTAGACGAGAAGACATGTAGACGAGTAGACAGGTAGACGAGAAGACATGTAGACGAGTAGACAGGAAGACGAGAAGACATGTAGACGAGTAGACAGGTAGACGAGAAGACATGTAGACGAGTAGACAGGTAGACGAGAAGACAGGTAGACGAGTAGACAGGTAGACGAGAAGACAGGTAGACGAGTAGACATGTAGACGAGTAGACAGGTAGACGAGTAGACAGGTAGACGAGTAGACAGGTAGACGAGAAGACATGTAGACGAGTAGACAGGTAGACGAGTAGACATGTAGACGAGTAGACAGGTAGACGAGTAGACATGTAGACGAGAAGACAGGTAGACGAGTAGACATGTAGACGAGTAGACAGGTAGACGAGTAGACATGTAGACGAGTAGACAGGTAGACGAGTAGACATGTAGACGAGAAGACAGGTAGACGAGTAGACAGGTAGACGAGAAGACAGGTAGACGAGAAGACAGGTAGACGAATAGAGGTAGACTAGACAGGTAGACGAGTAGACAGACGAATAGATAGGTAGACGAATAGATAGGTAGACGAATAGATAGGTAGATGAGTAGACAGGTAGACAAGTAGACAGGTAGACGACTAAACAGGTAGACGAGGAGACAGGTGCTCATCTCCATACAACTGCTGACAAAGATGTACGTCGTAGTGTACACTGAAGTGTCAACCTGGAGTCTACCTGGAGGTTATTCCGGGGATCAACGCCCCCGCGGCCCGGTCCACGACAAGGCCTCCCGGTGGATCAGGGCCTGATCAACCAGGCTGTTACTGCTGGCCGCACGTAGTCCAACGTACGAACCACAGCCCGGCTGATCCGGCACCGACTTTAAGTATATGTCCAGCTCTCTCTTGAAGACAGCCAGGGGTCTATTGGTAATTCCCCTTATGCCTGGTGGGAGGCTGCTGAACAGTCTTGGGCCCCGGACACTTACGGTGTTTTCTCTTAGTGAACCAATGGTGCTCCTAGTTTTCATTGGGGGTATTTTGCATCGCCTGCCCAGTCTTTTACTTTCGTAGGGAGTGATTTCTGTGTGCAGATTCGGGATCATTCCTTCTAGGATTTTCCAAGTGTAGATTATATCTCTCTCGCCTGCGTTCCAACGAGTACAAGTCAAGTGCTTCCAGGCGTTCCCAGTAGTTGAGGCGTTTGATGGAACTTATATGTGCAGTGAAGGTTCTCCGTATATTCTCTAGATCTGCAATTTCACCTGCTTTGAATGGAGATGTTAATGTGCAGCAGTATTCAAGGCTAGAGAGAACAAGTGATTTGAAGAGGATCATCACTGGCTTGGCATCTCTTGTTCCGAACGTTCTCATTATCCATCCTATCATTTTCTTTGCAGTTGTGAACCTGTGTGCCAGTGGTGTACACTGAAGTGTGTGTGCGTGTCAGTGGTGTACACTGAAGTGTGTGTGCGAGTTCTGTCAGAGTGGAGAGAGCAGAGTGCGTCAGAAAGTGTGTAGGCACCAACACTGATCCTTGAGGAACGCCTCTCTCGCTCCCGACTCTGTTTAGTATATATTTTCTCTTACCATATGATGAGGGGCTAGAGAGAGAGAGAGAGAGAGAGAGAGAGAGAGAGAGAGAAGAGAGAGAGAGAGAGAGAGAGAGAGAGAGAGAGAGAGAGAGAGACTGTGCAACAGCTGTCTTGTGATAATAATATTGCTAACTTGCACAGCGCAACACCGCCAGCAGCGCTCATTGCGCACACACCAGAAAAACGCATAAGCTCCAGCGTTCACAAAAGCTCCAGCACTAACAACAGCTCCAGCATTAACGAAACTCCATCACACATCTTACATGGTTTAGACCTTACATAATGTACATCTTACATGGTTTAGACCTTACATAATGTACATCTTACATGGCTTAGACCTTACATAATGTACATCTTACATGGTTTAGACCTTACGTAATGTACATCTTACATGGTTTAGACCTTACATAATGTACATCTTACATGGTTTAGACCTTACATAATGTACATCTTACATGGTTTAGACCTTACATAATGTACATCTTACATGGTTTAGACCTTACATAATGTACATCTTACACGGTTTAGACCTTACATAATGTACATTTGTACATCTGATGTAGTGTACAGGTGTCTGGGACAAGATTGTCCTCGCAGGACGAGGGCGTAGTACAACAGGCAAGGCAGGCTGGAAGTAACGCACAGAGCCACAGTGTTGCAGGCTGGAAGTAATGCACAGAACCACAGTGTTGCAGGCTGGAAGTAACGCACAGAGCCACAGTGTTGCAGGCTGGAAGTAACGCACAGAGCCACAGTGTTGCAGGTTGGAAGTAACGCACAGAGCCACAGTGTTGCAGGCTGGAAGTAACGCACAGAGCCACAGTGTTGCAGGCTGGAAGTAACGCACAGAGCCACAGTGTTGCAGGCTGGAAGTAACGCACAGAGCCACAGTGTTGCAGGCTGGAGTAACGCACAGAGCCACAGTGTTGCAGACTGGAAGTAACGCACAGAGCCACAGTGTTGCAGGCTGGAAGTAACGCACAGAGCCACAGTGTTGCAGGCTAGAAGTAACGCACAGAGCCACAGTGTTGCAGGCTGGAAGTAACGCACAGAGCCACAGTGTTGCAGGCTGGAAGTAACGCACAGAGCCACAGTGTTGCAGGCTAGAAGTAACGCACAGAGCCACAGTGTTGCAGGCTGGAAGTAACGCACAGAGCCACAGTGTTGCAGGCTGGATGTAACACACGGAGCCACAGTGTTGCATGAAATACTTTCAATTAATTGGAGAAAGTCGCGGAGGGTGAAAGAGAGAGGGAGGGAGAGAGGGAGGGGATGGTGGCGGCTTTGCAGGTGCACAGCCGTACGCCAGAGCAGAGTTGCGTTTATTGCACCATACGCATTCGACATTTGTTTTTCGGATTTCCATTTCTATAGTTAGCTGCTCTAATATTGCTAAACCACCTCGTTTATTTCTCTCTCTCTCTCTCTCTCTCTCTCTCTCTCTCTCTCTCTCTCTCTCTCTCAGTAATTCCCCTGGATCATTAACTCTTTATATCCTTTCATTATCCATTTCACTGTAAACATGCGAGACCCAAGACTCTTCATCCTGCCACCAGCGGACGTCAGAAACACTGCCGGAATCAATATAGAAGTTTTCCAGAGGAGAGCTGAGTCATTACCTCCTCCAGGTTCCAGAACACCCAGGCAGTGATAACTGTATAGGTCAGCGAGCCGCTACAAGCAATAGCCTGGTTGACAAGGCCGGGCTACGAAGGTCGAAAATACACCTATAACCTGTGGAAACAGATTATAGTTGTCTCTATATATATTTTTATGAATTTATAAATATCTCTCTTGTTTCGTTTGGGTCTGATATGTCATCACTAACAGTGTGTGTGTTTGTGTGTGTGTGTGTGTGTGTGTTAGTGTGTGTGTGTGTGTTTGTTGTGTGTGTGTGTGTGTGTGTGTGTGTGTGTGTGTGTGTGTGTGTGTGTGTGTGTGTGTTAGTGTGGTGTGTATGTGTTAGTGTGTGTGTATGTGTGTGTGTGTGTGTGTGTGTGTGTGTGTGTGTGTGTGTGTGTGTGTGTGTGTGTGTACTCACCTAGTTGTACTCACCTAGTTGAGGTTGCGGGGGTCGAGTCCGAGCTCCTGGCCCCGCCTCTTCACTGATCGCTACTAGGTCACTCTCCCTGAACCGTGAGCTTTATCATACCTCTGCTTAAAGCTATGTATGGATCCTGCCTCCACTACATCGCTTCCCAAACTATTCCACTTACTGACTACTCTGTGGCTGAAGAAATACTTCCTAACATCCCTGTGATTCATCTGTGTCTTCAACTTCCAACTGTGTCCCCTTGTTACTGTGTCCAATCTCTGGAACATCCTGTCTTTGTCCACCTTGTCAATTCCTCTCAGTATTTTGTATGTCGTTATCATGTCCCCCCTATCTCTCCTGTCCTCCAGTGTCGTCAGGTTGATTTCCCTTAACCTCTCCTCGTAGGACATACCTCTTAACTCTGGGACTAGTCTTGTTGCAAACCTTTGCACTTTCTCTAGTTTCTTCACGTGCTTGGCTAGGTGTGGGTTCCAAACTGGTGCCGCATACTCCAATATGGGCCTAACGTACACGGTGTACAGGGTCCTGAACGATTCCTTATGTGTGTGTGTATGTGTGTGTGTGTGTGTGTGTGTGTGTGTGTGTGTGTGTGTGTGTGTGTGTGTGTGTGTATGTGTGTGTGTTATTTATGGTGAGTATGTAGATCATTTCTCACCATTTTACCATCAATCACAATGTTACTCTACATTACACTATCACATAAACAATAACAAGGTTCTTCCTTATGTTAAGAACCTGGCAAGTGTCAGGACAGCCAAGAATAATACCGAGGGCTTCGTCTTGCATAAGTTCCAAGCCTCGGCAGAACATTATCTAATATAAACAGTAGCAACATGATTATAGATCTGACATAGGTTGTGTCTATCATTCTTACTCTCTTCTCACTGATACCGGAGATGAAATTACAGCCAGGAACACCTTTGAGCTCTGCAAGTATTGCAATTATATATATATATAATAAATATATTATATATATATATATATATATAATATATATATATATATATATATAATATATATAATGTAAAAAGTAGGCCTTAGACAAGGATGTGTGATGTCACCGTGGTTGTTTAATATATTTAAGATGGGGTTGTAAGAGAAGTAAATGCGAGGGTCTTGGCAAGAGGCGTGGAGTTAAAAGATAAAGAATCAACACACAAAGTGGGAGTTGTCACAGCTGCTCTTTGCTGATGACACTGTGCTCTTGGGAGATTCTGAAGAGAAGTTGCAGAGATTGGTGGATGAATTTGGTAGGTGTGCAAAAGAAGAAAATTAAAGGTGAATACAGGAAAGAGTAAGGTTATGAGGAT
>NC_069442.1:29441218-29473718 GCF_026875155.1 Cherax quadricarinatus
TTATGGCCCTGTTATTATAGTCCTGTTTTATGGGCCCGTTATTATAGGCCCTGTTATTATAGGTCCTGTTATTATAGGTCCTGTTATTATAGGTCCTGTTATTATAGGTCCTGTTATTATAGGTCCTGTTATTATAGGTCCTGTTATTATAGGTCCTGTTATTATAGGTCCTGTTATTATAGGCCCGTTTTTAAGGTCCTGTTTTAAAGGGCCTGCTTTTATAGGCCCTTTTATTATAGCCCCCTGTTATTATAGGTCCTGTTATTATGGGCCCTGTTATTATAGTTCCTGTTATTATGGGTTCCTGTTTTATAGGCCCTGTTAATAGGTCCTGTTTTATAGTCCTGTTTTTATAGGTCCGTTATTATGGCCCTGTTATTATAGGCCCTGTTATTATAGTCCTTTTTATTATGGGTCCTGTTATTATAGGTCCGTTATTATGGGTCCTGTTTTTAAAGGTCCTTTTATTAAACCCATTATTATGGCCCTTTTTTTATAGGTCCTGTTTTTTATGGGTCCTGTTTTTATGGGTTTTCCTGTTTTTAAAGGGTCCTGTTATTATAGGCCCTGTTTTTTATGGTCCTTTTTATTATGGGCCTGTTATTATGGTCCTGTTATTATAGGCCCTGTTATTATAGGTCCTGTTATTATAGGTCCTGTTATTATAGGTCCTGTTATTATAGGCCCTGTTATTATAGGTCCTGTTATTTAGGCCCTGTTATTATGGGTCCTTTTATTTAGGTCCTGTTATTTAGGTCCTGTTATTATGGGTCCTGTTATTTAGGTCCTTTTATTAATGTCCTGTTTTTTGGGCCCTGTTTTTTATAGCCCTGTTATTATAGGTCCTGTATTATAGGCCCTTTTATTATGGTCCTTTTTTATGGGTCCTGTTTTATAGGTCCTTTATTATGGGTCCTTTATTAAGGTCCTGTTATTATGGGCCCCTTTATTAAGGCCCTGTATTATGGGCCCGTTATTATGGTCCTTTTTTATACCCTGTATTTGGGCCCTGTTATTATGGGTCCTGTTTTATAGGCCCTGTTTTTATAGGCCCGTTTTTAAAGGGGTCCCGTTATTATAGGTCCTTTTTTAAAGGGCCCTGTTAAAAGGGTCCGTTATTAAGGTCCTGTTATTATGGGCCCTGTTATTATGGGTCCCTGTTATTATAGGCCTGTTTTTATAGGTTGTTATAAAGGCCGTTTTATAGCACTTTAAATTACCTCATATTCAAGTTTCTCAAAAATCCCCCCCACAAACCCCCACCCGCTCCCCCCACCCACCCAGCGACCCACCACTTACCCAGCTGCCCACCACCCCCCAGCTGACCCACCCCCCACCCGCGCCCCACCCCCCCCCGCTGACCCCCACCCACCCAGCGACCCCCCACCCACCCAGCTGACCCACCACTTCCCACTGACCCACCCCCCACCCACTGCCCCCACCACCCACCCAGCTGACCCACCCCCCCACCCAGGACCCACCATTACCCAGCTGACCCACCACCCCCCAGCTGACCCCACCCCCCACCCACGACCCCCCCCCACCCAGCTGACCCACCCCCCACCCACTGACCCCCCACCCCCCAGCGACCCCCCACCCACCCATGACCCACCACCCACCCAGCTGACCCACCACCCACCCATGCCCCACCACCCCCCCAGCTGCCCCACCACCCACCCGCTGACCCCACCACCCACCCACTGACCCACCACCCACCCACGCCCCCATTTACCCAGCGACCCACCACCCACCCAGCTGACCCACCACCCACCCAGCTGACCCACCACTTACCCAGCTGACCCACCACCCACCCAGCTGACCCACCACCCACCCAGCTGACCCACCACCCACCCAGCTACCCCCCACTTACCCAGGCCCACCACCACCCATGACCCACCCTTCCCACTGACCCACCATTCCCAGCTGACCCCCACCCCACCCAGGACCCACCCTTCCCCAGCTGACCCACCCCCACCCAGCTGCCCCACCACCCCCCCAGCACCCACCCCCATCAGCTGACCCCCACCCACCAGCGACCCACCACCCCCCCAGTGACCCACCACCCCCCCAGCGCCCCACCACCCCACCCAGCTGACCCCCACTTACCCAGCTGACCACCACCCACCCGCTGACCCACCCCCCCCCCACTGACCCCACCCCACCCGCTGACCCACCACTTACCCAGCTCCCCCACCCCCCACCCAGCTGACCCCCCACCCCCCCAGCTGACCCACCACCCCCCAGCTGACCCACCACCCACCCAGCTGCCCCACCACCCCCCAGCTGACCCCCACTTACCCCTGACCCACCCCCACCCAGCTGACCCACCACCCACCCAGTTTCCCACCACCCACCCACTGACCCACCACCCATCCGCTGACCCACCACCCACCCAGCTGACCCACCACCCACCCATTTGCCCCACCATTTACCCAGTGACCCACCACCCACCCCCTGCCCCACCACCCACCCCTGACCCCCACCCCCCCATGACCCACCACCCCCCAGCTCCCCACCCCCCCCCAGCGACCCCCCCCACCCCCCCACTGCCCCCACTTCCCCGCTGACCCCCCACCCACCCAGCTGACCCACCACCCCCCCGCTGACCCACCCCCCACCCAGCTGACCCCCCACTTCCCCAGCTGACCCACCACCCCCCCACTGACCCCCACTTCCCAGCTGACCCCCCACCCCCCCACGACCCCCACCACTTCCCCAGTGCCCACCACCCACCCACGACCCCCACCCACCCACTGACCCCACCACCCACCCAGTGACCCCCAAAACCCACCAAATGCCCCACCACCCACCCAGCTACCCACCACCCACCCAGCTGACCCACCTTACCCAGCTGACCCACCACCCACCCAGCTGCCCACCACCCCCCAGCGCCCCACCACCCACCCTCTGACCCACCACCCACCCAGCTGACCCACCACTTACCCACTGCCCCACCACCCACCCAGCTACCCACCCCCCACCCACCCAGCGCCCCACCATTTACCCACTGACCCCCCCCCACCCACTGACCCACCACTTCCCCAGCTGACCCCCCACCCACCCAGCTGCCCCCACCCCCCCACCCAGCTGACCCACCACCCCCCAGTGACCCACCCCCCACCCAGCTGCCCCCCACCCACCCAGCTGACCCCCCACCCACCCGCTGACCCACCCCCCCACCCAGCTGCCCCCCCACCCCCCCAGCTGCCCCACCACTTACCCATGACCCACCCCACCCAGCTACCCACCACCCCCCAGCTACCCACCCTTCCCAGCTGACCCCCCACCCCCACTGCCCCACCACTTACCCATGACCCACCACCCACCCGCTGACCCCCCACCCCCCGCTGACCCACACCCCCCAGCTGACCCCCCACCACCCCCAGTGACCCCACCCCCCCACTGACCCCCCACTTACCCACTGACCCCCCACCCCCCCAGCGACCCACCACCCACCCAGCTGACCCACCACCCCCCCAGCTGACCCCCCACCCCCCCAGTGCCCCCACCATCCCCCCAGCTGACCCCCCATCCCCCAGCGGACCCCACCATCAACCCAGCGACCCCCCATCCCCCCAGCTGCCCCACCCCCCACCCCTGACCCCCATTACCCAGCTACCCACCCCCCCCCAGCTGACCCACCACTTCCCACTGCCCACCATCCCCCGTGCCCCACCACCCACTCACCCACCTCACTCAACAAACATTTGACCCAGGCACACAAATCCTATAAAATTTAAACAAAAAAATTAAAAACGTTTCCAGCTTTTTTTTAAAAACTGAAAGACAAATTCTTGCTGGTATAAAATCCCCGAAAGAATTTTTTTAAAAATCATCGTCTGAAGAATTTAGAGAGCCACCTTTGGGTTTTCTTACATACGTCTTGGCTTTTTGACATCAAAAAAATCGGTGAACCCCGCCGGGTGTGCTTTTTGGCTCTGCGGGAAAAAAAAACTCGCTCGGTGTAAGAAGCAAATAAACGAAAGCTTACATTACACGCTGCAGTATAGTCAACAGTTTCTCGCGTTTAAAACGGCCCCCCAAAGAAAACAAAATCACTTCCTCCCCTCTCCTGCCAGCTCATTTTCCCCTTCCCTCTCCAGCCAGTCATTTCTCCCCTTCCCTCTCCTACCCAGCTCTTTCTTCTTCCGTCTTTTACCAACTCACTTCTCTTCTTCCGTCTGTTAGCCAGCCACTTTTCTTTTCCCTCTTTTAGCCAGCTCATTTCTCTTTTTCCCCGTCTGTTGCCACTCACTTCCTTCTTCCCCCGTTAGCCAGCTCATTTCCTTTCCGTCTGTTAGCTCACTTCTCCCTTTCCCCCTCTCCTACCACTCCTTCTCTTTTTTCCGTCTTTTACCCAGCTCACTTTCTTCTTCCTCGTTAGCCGCTCACTTCTCTCCTTCCGTCTTTTACCGTCCTTCTCTTTTTTCCGTCGTTACCACTCACTTCTTTTCCGTCTGTTACCAGCTCATTTCTCTTTTTTCCGTCTGTTAGCCACTCACTTCTCTTTTCCGTCTGTTAGCCATCATTCCTTCCCCGGTTTTTAGCCACTCACTTCTCCTTCCGTCTGTTAGCCAACTCACTTCTCCCCTTTTCCCTAGCCAGCTCACTTTTCCTTTTCCGCTGTTACCCACTACTTCTCTCCTTCCCTCTTTAGCCAACTCACTTTTTCCCCTTTTTCCTACCCAGCCATTTCTCTTCTTCCGTCTTTTACCAGCTCTCTCTCTCCTTCCCCTGTTAGCCAACTCACTTCTCTCCTTTCCTAGCCAGCTCACTTCTCCTTCCCCCGTTACCCAACTCACTTTCCCCTTTCCTACCAGCTCCTTCCTCCTTCCCTCTGTTAGCCACTCACTTCTCCCCTTCCCCTCTGTTAGCCAACTCACTTCTCTCCTTCTCTCTTTAGCCACTCACTTCCTCTTCCTTGTTACCAACTCACTTTCTCCTTCCCCCGTTACCCAGCTACTTCTCCCTTCCCTCGTTAGCCAATCACTTTTTCCCCTTTCCTAGCCACTCACTTCTCCCCTTTCCCTCTTTTAGCCAATCACTTCTCTCCTTCTCTCTTTTAGCCAGCTCACTTCTTTTTTTCCGTCTGTTAGCCCAACTCACCCCCCTTCCCTCTGTTAGCCACTCATTTTCTCTCCTTCCGTCTGTTACCCAGTCACTTCTCTCCTTCCCTCTGTTAGAAACTACTTCTCTCTTTCCCTCTGTTAGCCAACCACTTTTTCCCTTCCCTTTTAGCCAATCCTTTTTCCCCCTTTCCCCTTGTTAGCCAGCTCACTCTCCCCTTTCCCCTCTGTTACCAAACCCCCTTCCTTTTTCCTCTGTTAGCCAGCTCACTTCTCTCCTTTCCTAGCCACTCACTTCTCCCTTCACTTGTTAGTCAACTCACTTCTCTCCTTCCCTTGTTACCAACTCACTTCTCCCCTTTCCCCTTTGTTAGCCAATCACTTCCTTTTCCCTCTGTTAGCCACCACTTCTCTCCTTTCCTGCCAGCTCACTTCTCTCCTTCCCTCTGTTAGTAACTCACTTCTCTCCTTCCCTCTGTTACCCAAAACCACTTCTTCCTTCTCTCTGTTACCCAGCTCACTTCTTTTTTCCGTCTTTACCCAACTCATTTCTCCCCTTTCCCCTCTGTTACCCAGCTCACTTCTCCCCTTCCCCTTTTAGCCAGCTCACTTCTCTCCTTCCCCCCTTTTAGCCAACTCACCCTCCTTCCTCTGTTAGCCAACTCACTTCTCCCCTTTCCCCCTTTTACCAACTCACTTCTCCCCTTTCCCCTCTGTTAGCCATCAATTCTCTCCCCCTCTGTTAGCCAACCACTTCTCCCCTTCCCTCTGTTAGCCAGCTCACTTCTCTCCTTTCCTAGCCAGCTCACTTCTCTCCTTCCCTCTGTTAGTCAACTCACTTCTCTCCTTCCCTCTGTTAGCCAACTCACTTCTCTCCTTCCCTCTGTTAGCCAACTCACTTCTCTTCTTCCCTCTGTTAGCCAGTCATTTCCCCTTTCCCTACCCAGCTCCTTCCCCTTTCCTCTGTTAGCAATCATTCTCTCCTTCCCTCGTTAGCCAACTCCTTTTTCCCTTCTCTCTGTTAGCCACTCACTTCTCTTCTTCGTCTGTTAGCCAACCACTTCTTCCTTCCCTCTGTTACCCAGCTCACTCTCTCCTTCCCCTTTAGCCAGCTCACTTCTCCCTTCCCTCTGTTACCAACTCACTTCTCCCCTTCCCCGTTACCCAACTCACTTCTTCCTTCCCTCTGTTGCCAACCACTTTTTCCCTTTCCCCTCTTTACCAGTATTTCTCCCCTTTCCCCCTCTGTTAGCCAACCCCTTTCCTCCTTCCCCGAGCCACCACTTCCCCCTTTTCCTACCGCTCACTTCTCTCCCCCCTTGTTAGTCAACTCCTTTTCCCCTTTCCCCTCTTTTACCCAAACTCCTTTCTCCTTTCCTAGCCCCTCACTTCCCCCTTAGTACGCATATCAACGTAGAAATAACGAAAGTATATAATATGAAATTTAATTGAGATGTTTCAACCATTGGGGCTTGCGAATTGTCCCCCCTACCCTCTTCCATAGAGTCCCTATTTGACCCTCTTAGGAAAAAGGAAAAAAATGGCCCCCGTGAGCCCAACTTTCTCAAGGGCGACCACAAACAAAACACCGGGGCCTTTGTAAAAACTACCTGGGGTGACCTCGAGGTCGTTCCGGGGGGTCAACCCCCCGCGGCTCAGCCCTTTAACCTTCCCCCGGTGACCCGGGTTTTTGTTTAAACCAGGCGTTACTACGGGTCGCACCAACTGCGAAAACTACAAGGGCTACAAAAAATGGGAAGATAGATCCCCGGGATGCGTTTTTCGAGTGGACCTCCGGTACTTATTGAAGTTGTTCACTAAGACGAACAGACGTTCTGTGAAAAAACTCGTATTTGAGGGGGTTTCTAAGAACCCAATGCCAATGTGTAGGACTCAACTTGTGGGTTTTTTATGATTTTCAACGTACGGACGCCAAACCCATACCAGGGAGGGGGGATAGAACCCCCGATCAGAGAGTAAATTCGATTTCGTGGTCGAGTAAAAAATTTCCAGAGAAAGGGTCGCGCGGGGCCGCCCCTGAAAAACGTTGGGGGAGGGAAAAATCGCACAGCCAGGTGGAAAAAACCAGGAAGGGTTTTATTCCCCCTTTTTTTGGCCACAAAACTTAGGGGTTGCGCTGTGAACACCCGGGGACCCCATGATGTTCGGGGGTAAGTTAAAGATGTGTGGGGCCCCGCGATCACCTGCTGAGTGTTAAAAACTGTAGGGCTGGCTTTGTTAACCCCCGAGATTCAGGTGGCTTATTAAACACCGAGGATCAAGGTGGTTTTATTAAACCCCGGGATCACAGGTGGCTTATTAAACACCCGAGGATCACAGGTGGCTTATTAAACACCCGAGGATCACAGGTGGCTTATTAAACACCCGAGGATCACAGGTGGCTTATTAAACACCCGAGGATCACAGGTGGTTATTAAACACCCGAGGATCACAGGTGGCTTATTAAACACCCGAGGATCACAGGTGACTTATTAAACACCCGAGGATCACAGGTGCTTATTAAACACCCGAGGATCACAGGTGGCTTATTAAACACCCGAGGATCACGGGTGGTTTTTAAACCCCCAGGATCACAGGTGGCTTATTAAACACCCGGGGGATCACAGGGGCTTATTAAACACCCAAATTCACGGGTACTTATAAACCCCCGAGGATCACGGGTGACTTATAAACACCCGGGACAAGGTGGCTTTTTAAAACACCCAGGTCACGGGTGATTATTAAACACCCGGGGGAACACAGGGGACTTTTTAAAACCCGAGGATCACAGGTGGCTTATTAAACACCCGGGGATCACAGGGGGCTTTTTTAAAACACCCGGGGACACGGGTGGCTTTAAACCCCCGGGGGTCACGGTGATTATTAAACCCCGGATCCAGGGGCTTTTTAACCCCCGGGGATCACAGTGATTATTAAACCCCAGGATACAGGTGGCTTTTTAAACACCCGAGATCACGTGACTTTTTAAAAACCCCGGGGACCAGTGCTTTTTAAAAACACCCGGGTCACGGGTGACTTTTTAAACACCCGGGGATCATAGGGGGCTTATTAAACACCCGGGATCCAGGTGGTTTTTAAACACCCGAGGATCACGGTGACTTATTAAACACCCGAGGACCAGTGGCTTATTAAACCCCTGAGGATCACATTTTGGCTTTTTAAAACCCCCGGGGAATCACGGTGGCTTATTAAACCCGAGGATCACAGGTACTTATTAAACACCCGGGGATCACAGGTGACTTTTTAAAACACCCGGGTCACAGGGGCTTATTAAACCCCTTTAGGATCACGGTGGTATTAAACACCCGAGGATCACAGGTGGCTTATTAAACCCCGGGGATCACAGGTATTTTAAACACCCGAGGTTTACAGGGACTTATTAAACACCCGAGGATCACGGGTTGGCTTATTAAACACCCAGGATCACAGGTGTTTTTAAAACCCCCCCGGGGAAACGGGTGGCTAATTAAACACCCGAGGATCACAGGTGGCTTATTAAACACCCGAGGATCACAGGTGACTTATTAAACACCCGAGGATCACAGGTGACTTATTAAACACCCGAGGATCACAGGTGGCTTATTAAACACCCGGGATCTAGCAAAACACGGTGCAAAAAAAGCTTACAGTAAATATCACTTGCTTCGTATGCTAAGCGAAAATGCAACAGTACTAAGAAAAAGCGTCACTAGTTGTTCTGGAAAGTGTCCCCCCTAAAGAAAGTGCCACCCTACAAAGGGAAAAGTGTCCCAAAAAGAAATGTCACCCCCCCAAGGGAAAGTGTACCTCAGCAAGGAAGTGTCCCCCCTAAAAAAAGTTCCCCCCAAAGGGAAAATGTCACCCCAAAAGAAAGTGTCCCCCCTAAAAAAAGTGTCACCCCAAGAAATGCACCCCTAAAGAAAGTTCACCCACCAAGGGAAAGTGTCACCCCAAAAAAAATGTCACCCCAAGGAAATGTCCCCCCTAAAGAAAGTGTCACCCCACCAAGGAAAGTGTCACCCCTAAAGAAAGTGTCACCCAAGGAAAGTGTCACCCCTAAAGAAAGTGTCACCCCTAAAGAAAGTGTCACCCCTAAAGAAAGTGTCACCCCTAAAGAAAGTGTCACCCAAGGAAAGTGTCACCCCTAAAGAAAGTGTCACCCAAAAAATGCACCCCAAAGAAATGTCACCCCAAAGAAAGTGTACCCCCCCCAAAAGTGTCACCCCACGCATTTGGGGAAGGATTTGGGTTTCTCCTTTTGTAATGCGGGATGGAAGAGGATTCAAAAGGGAGGGGAAATACCAGAGGAGTCTGTGGAAGCAAAGATCGGGAAAAAGGTGATTGAATGTTACGGGTGTAGACTGGAAGAGAGGAAGCGAAAAAGGAGCTGGGAGGAGGAGGAAGGAAAAGAGGGGGAAAAATGGGGAATGGACACAGATTGAAAAAAAAAAACAAAAAAAATACAAGAATTGTTTGTTTCGAATAGATTTTTTTGGGTTGAAAAAGAAAAACACATAGGAAGTGGAAGAAGAGAGAAGAGAAGAGAGAGAGAGAGAGAGAAGAGAGAGAAGAGAGAGAGAAAAGAGAGAGAGGGAAAAGAGAGAGAGAAGGGGAGAGCGATTCCCGACAACAAACATACTACAACTACTCTATGTAAGCCTTTTCCCCACCCTGCCCCCTGCCATGTGCACCCTGCCCCCTCCAGTGACACCCTGCCCCCCGCCATGTGACACCCCGCCCCCCTCCATGTGACACCCGCCCCCACCCGTGACACCCTGTCCCAGCCATGTGACACCCTGCCCCCTGCCCTGTGAAACCTGCCCCCTGCCTTGACACCCCGCCCCCTGCCATGTGACACCCGCCCCCTGCCATGGACACACTGCCCCTGCCATGTGACAACTGCCCCCCCGCCCGTGCACCCCGCCCCCTGCCGTGACACCCCTGCCCTCGCAGTGTGACACCCCCACCCTTCAGTTGACACCCTGCCCCGGGCCCCCCCGTATTGCCATGGGTTACCCTCCCATCCCCCACCCGGCAAAAGAAAATGGGTATACAAGATGCAGGGAACTTTCCTCTATACGCACCATTTCCAGTGAGTTAAGTGCTTGCAAAGGGGGACACAAGTCTTGTTGCAGTGGTGTGTGTGTGGTGGTGTGGGTGTGTGTGTGTGGGGTGTGTGTGTGTGTGTTGTGGTGTGGGTTTTGTGGTGTGTGTTCATGTTTTCTTGGGTGTTTTTTAACAACACCTGTGCCTCTAGTACTCGTGTACAGTGTACTCAAACACATGTAATCTTTTTATTTTGCTATATGACCGATTAAAATACTCTTTTATAATCCTGGAATAATATATAATATAAAATATAAAAAATTTAATTTTAAAATATATATATATATATTATTTTACGACAGGCGATCTTAAAAATGCAAGACAAAGCCATGGTATTTTACAGTTTCCCGGGGGTTTTCTCTTTAAAAAGCTAACTAAGTCGGATAATTATTCTGTGTCGACATCTGAGTCAAGGATAATAAAACAAAAAGGCTCTCCCCCCCAGCCCCACTCCAACTTTAAAAAACAGAAGGGACCAAAAAAAAGGGAACATAACACTGAAAAGTGACAGGACATCAAATAAAATTCCCCCCTTACTTTCTACTATGTATGGGGCCATCAACTCAAACTCCAGGATCACTGTTCAACTGGTTGCCTGAAGTTGTTCCTGAACCAACGTTAAGGTTCCCGCAATCACAGGCGGAATGGATCCCACGAACACAGTGGGTACGCACCCCGGGCCAATGGGGAAAAGGTACCAATGACGCCCCCACTTTTTTATTGGGGGGATTTTGCGCCGCCCGCCAAACTTTTACTTTTGTAGGGGGGATTTCTGTGTGCGATTCGGGACTATTGCTTCTAGGGTTTTCCAAATGTACATTATGAAAATATCTCTCTCGTCGCGTTCCAACGATACAAATCAAGTGCTCCCAAGTGTTCCCCGTATTGAGGGTTTGATGGACTTTTACGTGCAAAAGGTTCTCTTTTAAATTTCCACATCTGCAGTTTCACCTGCTTTTAATGGAGATATTAATTACAGCAGGGTTCCAGCCCAGAGAGAACAAGTGATTTGAAAAGGATCATCACTGGCTTGGCATCTCTTGTTCTGAACGTTCTCATTATCCACCCTGTGCTGTACCCACTGAACACAGTGGGTACAGCACCGGGGCCGACGGAACAGAGGCCCTTCCAGAAACCTCAGTTTATCACAACATTAAATAGAATTACTGAACCAAACTTAATGGAATTATTTTCTAGTGCCTTTTAATCCGGCCCTCATGGGACATGTATACAATACAAATGTATGTCTATAGACCCCTTTTTGGATCCAAGAACAGAAAACCCGGGATTATCCAAGATTAATCTTCCCTTGACACAGCCAGCCACAAAAACAAATCTAGTCAGCCAATGCATTGCATCTAGCCAGTGTCTGTACTGAATACTGTTGCATCCTATATTTGCAGTACTTATTCAACCGTTTCCTAAAACAGTGAACTATCGTAATGGTTAAATCATCAGAGGGCAGTCTGTCCTAGTGTGTTCTTTTACCCTTAAAAAAAAACAAAAAAAGACCACAAATGTTTGGTTTCTTGCCCTTAAGTGTTTAACGTTTGTTTAGTGTTATTATAATCACAGGGGCCACAGTCTCTCAGGACCACAAGGACCATATTTTTCAGAACCCCAGGGCCACAGTCCTTTTAGGGCCCCAAGGACCAAATTTTTTCAGAAAACCCCAGGTGCCACATTCTCAGACCACAAGGGCCATTTCTTTTTAGAACCACAGGGGCCACAGTCTCTCAGGACCACAAGGACCATATTCTTTCAGAACCACAGGGGCCACAGTCTCTCAGGACCACAAGGACCATATTCTTTCAGAACCACAGGGGCCACAGTCTCTCAGGACCACAAGGACCATATTCTTTCAGAACCACAGGGCCCCATCTCCAGGACCACAAGGGCCCTATTTTTTCGAAAACCCCAAAGGGGCCACAGTCCTCAGGGCCACAAGGCCAATTCTTTTAAAAACCCCAGGCCACAGCTCTCAGGGCCACAAGGACCATATTCTTTTAAACCCCAGGTGCCACAGTCTTCCCGGACCACAAGGACCATATTCTTTCAACCAAGGTGCCCCAGTCTCCAGGGCCACGGACCCTTTCTTTCAGAAAAACCCCAGGGGGCCAAGTCTCTCAGGCCACAAGGACCCTATTTTTCAGAACACAGGTGCCACATCTCTAGGACCACAAGGACCAAATTTTTTCAGAACCAAGGGGCCACAGTCTCTCAGACCCCAATAACATTTCTTTCGAACCAAGGTGCCAAGTCTCTCGGACCAAATGACCATATTTTCAGAAACCACAGGTTTCCCCAGTCCTCAGGACTACAAGGGCCATATTCTCTCAGAACCACAGGGACCACAGTCTCTCAGGACCATAAGGACCATATTCTTTCAGAACCACAGGGCCACAGGCCTTTAGAACCTAAGGACCATATTCTTTTAGAACCACAGGGGCCCCAGTCCTCATGACCCAAGGGCATATTCTTTCAGAACCACAGTTTCCACAGTCTTCAGGACCACAAGGCCCCCATGAACCCCATTCTTTCAGAACCCATGCCACAGGCTCCAAACCCTAAGGCCATATTCTTTCAGAACCACAGGGGCCACAGTCTCTCAGGACCACAAGGACCATATTCTTTCAGAACCACAGGGGCCACAGTCTCTCAGGACCACAAGGACCATATTCTTTCAGAACCACAGGTGCCACAGTCTCTCAACCAAAGGCCATTCTTTCAGAACCACGGGGCCACAGTCTCTCAGGGCCCCAAGGGCCAATTCCCTTTTAGAACCACAGGTGCCCAGTCTCCAGGACCACAAGGACCATATTCTTTCAGAACCACAGGGGCCACAGTCTCAGGACCACAAGGGCCATATTCTTTCAGAACCACAGGTGCCACAGTCTCCAGGGGCCCCAAGGACCCTATTCTTTCAGAAACCACGGGCCCCAGTCTCTCAGGACCACAAGGACCATATTCTTTCAGAACCACAGGTGCCACAGTCTCTCAGGACCACAAGGACCATATTCTTTCAGAACCACAGGGGCCACAGGGGTCTAGAACCCTAAGGACCATATTCCTTCAGAAACCACGATGCCCCATTTTCCCCAGGGGCCCAAAGACCATTTCTTTCAAAACCCATCCACAGTCTCTAGGACCACAAGGATATATTCTTCCGAACCACAGGGACCACAGGGCCCCAGAACCACAAGGACCAAAACTTTCGAACACAGGTGCCCATCTCTCGGACCCCAAGGACCATATTCTTTTTTAGAACCAAGGGGCCACATCTCTCAGACCACAAGGACCATAATCTTTTAGAACCACAGGGGGTACAGGGTCTCAAACCACAAACCATATTCTTTCAGAACCACAGGGGGCCCCAGTCCCCCCCAGACCCAAGGGCATACTTTTAAAACCCGGGGGGCCCCAGTCTCTCGGCCAAAGGGCCTTTCTTTCAAACCACAGGTGCCCCAGTCTCTAGGACCACAAGGACCATTTTCCTTTTTAGAGCCAAGGGGCCCCAGTCTCTAGGACCACAAGGACCAATTTTTTTCAGAACTCAGGGGCCCCAGGGGCCCCAGAACCCCGGGGCCCCAGGGCCCCAGAACCCCAGGGGCCACAGGCTCTCCGAACACAAAGCCTCATTCACTAATCGGCTCCACACACACACACACACACCACCACACATACACACACACACACACACACACACACACACACACATACAACACACACACACACACATACACACACACACACACACTCAACAACCCCGATTCTCTAAAAAAACCCGGAAAAATCCCCCTAAAGTATTTAATTGTTACAGCAAAGGCGAGGAAAAAAAACTTGAGAAGAACTCGGCCCGGGCCCTCAAAACTAAAATTTCACTTTCCCTGTTTTTTTTACGAACACTTTTTCCGCCCCCTCTAAAACCCGTCCTCTCTCTCTATATATATATATATATATATATATATATATATATATATTATATATATATATAAATATATATATATATTTTATATATATTTTTATATATTTATAACGGGCGACATCTCAGACTTTCGATCTTCACCATTATTCTTTGTATAAGACTGGGAAGCCACTGTGGCGACGTGTTTTTTCAATAAAATCCCAAATCTGACGTGTGTCTAATTTATCAAAAGATAAACTAAAAATATTGGATCGAACTGAATAAAAAATTCCGATTAATTTACCACAAAATTATATATTTAAAGCTCAGGCGATACAGTTTTGAACTCTTTCGTATATCGCAAAAAATTTAAACCGGTGTATAAGGCGCTATTGGCGCGAGGAAGCCTGGGGCCTTGGCCTATAGTTACGCTTTTATGTTTCCAAAAACGAGGGAAGGAGTGAAAAGGGGCATTATTGGGTTTTTATAATTTTTTTGTGCCATTGTCTTTAAAGTAATTGCGTGCCCGTCAATTGTGTTTCTGTTAAGGGACAGTACACATAGAAGAGGTTGATGGGGTAGATCAGTTATAAAGTCTCGAGTAAGGTGGTAGATATATTAGGTGGTAAAAAGGGTGAGTAAAATACATACGACTCACTTCCCCCCATCCCCTCACTGAGTAAATTTTTTTTCCCCCCACACGCCCCTTTCATCCCCTGAAGAGACTGCATCATGTTTACGCAGAAACTTCCCGGTGAGGAAAAAGAAAAGGGGAAAAGCAAGTATCAACTACACAATAGAATCTTCGCTCATGCAGCCGAAATTGCCCTTTTAAAACATCACACACTTTCCCAAAAAAAGCCCGCGTCCTACAACAATGAAGACAGGAATGTTAATTTTTACTTAAAGACACCCAAATTCATAATTACCAAGCGTTTCCCCTCAGGAGCTGCAGGATCAACTACAGGAGTTCCTGGGGGGCTCACCTTTCACTCCTGCTCCTGCTGCTGCCTTCTAACCCGATTTCACTTTCACTGGGGGTGTCAGCGCGCGTCGGGAGAAAAGAAGAAAAATGTTCCCCGAAGACAAAGATGGTATAACAACGAGTTGTCATAAGATATACCCGCATCGGTACTTGGGGAGAGATTGTTTTTTTCCCGACATCGCCGGGACCATAGGTACCTCTGAAGAAAAATGGAGTCACAATACCGTGGCTGGAAAATTCACACACGAAGACCTCGCTTATAACGACGTTTCGGTCCAGTCTGGAACATTTTCAGTGATCAAGGAAGGACTGGAACATCATCATAAATTCAGTGCTTTTTTTTCCCAAAAGGGATATGAAGAGTACATTTAAAGGGCGTATTTTTGCTTTCTCCAAGACTTTCGTTCGTGACCTGAAAACGACTCATTCGCTCCACTTCAAACCCTCAGCACTCATGTACTGCGTAACTGGGGAAAAAAATCATGCAGCTACTGGCCTGTACAGTCGCCCCGGTCGGGTTTAAGTCAAACCCTTCCTGAATTATTTTCTCGTGTCAGTGCGATAAATCGAGGAACGTCTTCCCCAGCTTCACACTTCCCACCTGGTGTGCCCAAACCCCAAAAAGGTTTGGGTTGCTGTTGGATGTGCAGAACCCCATATCCAATTTCATCTTAAAAAAACGTTTTGTTTATTTTTTTTGTGGTTTTTTTCAGTTGGTGCTGGTAAAAAGAAATTTGGAAGGAAAAATTATAGAGACGTCCCCCATGGGTGATTTTAGGACGAGCAAGGGGACCTATAACGCATACACGATAAGGGTGCGAGACAGTGATATGGAAAGTTTGGACTCATGGAGGAAAACCCGAAGGGGTGGGGAGAGATGGGAGTGGGAAAAAGGGTATGGGGGTATAATGGGGGGAAAATGTTTTAAAGGGGTACATGGGGGAGGGGAGGAAAAGGGTTTGGGGGTGAGGAAGTGGGGTTTAAAGGGGGACGTTTTGTGGTTGTGTGTGTGTGTGTGTGTGTGGTGGGGTGTGTGTGTGTGTGTGTGTGTGTGTGTGTGTGTGTGTGTGTGTGTGGGTGGCAGGGGGAAGGGGGGCTTGGGATCTTCCTTACACAGGGTGAAGTGGCGACACTCGCGGGGAAAAATATCTCCCCCCCAACCCTCCCCTCTTCTTCACTCCCTCCCTCACTCCCCTCCCCCCTCCTCTTTTCCCCCGCATCGCCACTACAAACATATCCCCAAAGGTACGACTTTCAACACCCCCACTATTTAACACCTGACGACAAGTGACGTAACTGAAATATAAACAACATAAAATGAACAACCTTCAGGTCGAAGTTACAGCCAATCAAACAGACCCCCAAAACTCCAACTCTAACTGAAGTGTTAATTATTAATCTTAAGTTCGTAAAGAAACACACACACCAAAAACACACACACCACACACAAAACACACACACCACCAACAAACCCCCACACTACAAATTATTTTAGCCCACTTAAATTACTCTTTTTATATTTATAATTATTTTATTTTTATACCCCAAAAGGGGGGGTTAATAAATTTTTAAACCGTGGAAGGGAATAGCTCCAATTCCTTTTTTCAAAAACCCCTTTCACAGCCTTCCTTTCAGGGAGGTGGTGGGGAGGAGGTAGGTGGTAGGTGTAGGGAGGCGGAGGCCCGGTAGGTAGGGGAGGTAGGTGGTAGGTAGGAGTAGGTAGGTAGGGAGGTAGGTAGGCAGGAGGCAGGCAGGGAGGAGGGAGGCAGGCAGGCACAGGTAGGGAGGCAGGCAGGGGGTAGGTAGGTAGGTAGGGGAGGGAGGTAGTAGGTAGGGAGGAGGAGGCAGGGGGCAGGAGGGAGAGGGAAAGGTAGGTAGGCAGGCAGGGAGGGAGGGAGGCAGGAGGCAGGCCGGCGGGAGGAGGCAGGGAGGTAGGCAGGCAGGGAGGGAGGGAGGGGGCAAACAGGGAGGGGGGGCACACAACCTTTCTTTTCACCATACATACGGGGGTTCACCCTCCTGCCCCCCGCTTCAGCTGCTCCCGCTTGAGGGGGACACCCCGCAAGCCCTGGGACTGATTTACCCCCGCCGTTTTTAGGAGTAACCTCTTATTGAAACTCAAAAAACCCCTGGATGGAAAACAGCATCGTAACAAAGATACCCAGGTGTTGTGAATGTGTCTTATTCATCAAAGTGACTTATTCATCAAAGTGACGGTACTGTATGCCAGTGATATGATGATACAGGATGGTGTTTCCCTGTCATATTCCATCACACAGGATGGGTTCCCCTGTCATATTCCATCACACAGGATGGGTTCCCCTGTCATATTCCATCACACAGGATGGGTTCCCCCTTCCCTTCCATTTTCACAGGAGGGTTTCCCGTCATTTCCCTCACACAGGATGGGTTTCCCCCGTCATATTCCACACACAGGGTGGGTT
This sequence comes from Cherax quadricarinatus, assembly GCF_026875155.1. Lineage (NCBI taxonomy): Eukaryota > Metazoa > Arthropoda > Malacostraca > Decapoda > Parastacidae > Cherax > Cherax quadricarinatus. The sequence continues at coordinate 29,458,724 of NC_069442.1, forward strand.
CCCCTGTCAATTTCCCTCACACGGGTGGTTCCCCTTTTATATTCCACACACAGGATGGGGTTTCCCCCGTCATATTCATCAACAGGATGGGTTCCCCTCTCATATTTATCACACAGGTGGGGTTCCCCCCGCAATTTCCATCACACAAAAGGATGGGTTTTTCCCCCGTCAATTCATCACCGGTGGGTTCCCCTGTCATATTCCCTCACACAGGATGGGTTCCCCCTGTCATATTCCATCAACAGGATGGGTTTCCCTGTATATTCCACACACAGGATGGGTTTTCCCCCGTCATATTTATCACACAGGATGGGTTTCCCCCCGTCATATTCCATCCACAGTGGGTTCCCCCGTCATATTCCCCTCACACGGGTGGGTTCCCCTGTCATATTCCATCACACAGGATGGGCTCCCCGTCATATTCCATCGCCAGGATGGGGTTTTTCCCGCCATATTCCATCACACAGATAGGTTTCCCCCGTCATATTTTCCATCACACAGGGTGGGTTCCCTGTCTATTTTCCCTCACAAGGGTAGGTTTTCCCCGTCATATTCCCTCACACAGGAGGGTTTTTTCCCGTCATATTTCCCTCCACAGGATAGGTTTCCCTGTCAATTCCTCACACGGATGGGTTTTCCCCGTCATATTCCATCACCAGGGTGGGTTTCCCCTCATTTCCATCAACAGGGGTGGGTTTCCCTGTCATATTCCATCCCCAGGGTGGGTTCCCCTGTCATATTCCATCCAAGGGGGGTTCCCTGTCATATTCCATCACCAGGTTTGGGGGCCCCTGTATATTCCATCACCAGGATGGGTTCCCCTGTCATTTCCTCACACAATGGGGGCCCCCCGACACATTCCCCCTTACAAAGGTTACATTTTCGTACAAAAACCCTTTTTAATCGCCACGACACATTTTTAACAATACAAGTCAATTTAGACGATAAAGGAAAACACAATTACCCGTGTAATTTTTCCAGAAATGTGGAAATCGAACGGGACCCCAGCCCGTTCCAATCAAGCGGCTGTGAGGAGTTGGGGCCCGCGGGCCGCCCGTAGCAACAGCCCGGCCCCGGACAGGTGGTTTGGGGGTATAAAGACTCTCGAAACTCTTCAAAGGCTAAGGTAAGGCGGTGCTCACAGGACGGGGCTCACAGGACGAAGCCCGCACGGAACCCCCGAGAAAAAAATATAAATTTTAAAATATATATATATATAATATTATAATTATATATATATATATATAATATAAAATATAATATAGAGAGAAGAGAGAGGAGAGAAGAAGAGCATGATTAAATAAAAACTTGGGAAACGTTTTTGCCCACAGTGGGTTTGTCATCCCGTTCAGACGAGTAGTGGAAACTGAGGAAGATTGGGGGAATCAGCCCCCAGTTGGAGTCGATGTAACAACCATCAACTCACGGGGCTTTTTAACCTTTAAACTGCATGAATAAAGAATAAGAAAGAGAAATGGTGTAGGAAGTGTGGGGGGGGTGTGGGGGTGTTGGGAAATGTAAAATGTGGGTGGGGGGGGGGGTGCTGGGGAAAATGTAGGGAAATGTGGGTGGGGTGGGGGAGGTGTTTTGGGGAAATGATGTAGGAAGTGTGGGGGGGGGTGGGGAGGTGTTGGGGAAGTGTAGGGAAATGTGGGGGGGGGGGGGGAGGTTTGGAGAAGTGATTTTAGGGAAAGGGGGGTGGGGTGGGGGAGGGTTGGAGAAATGAGTAGGAAGTGGGGTGGGGGGGGGGAGGGGTTGGGAGAAGTGATGTAGGAAGTGTGGGGGGGGGGGGGAGGTTTGGAGAAAGGGTGTAGGAAGGTGGGTGGGGGGGGGGGAGGTGTTGGAGAAGTGATGAGGGAAATGGGGTGGGGTGGGGGGGGTGTTGGAGAAGTGATGTAGGAAGTGTGGGTGGGGTGGGGGAGGTGTTGGAGAAGTGATGTAGGAAGTGTGGGTGGGGTTGGGAGGTGTTTTAGAAGTGATGTAGGAAGTGTGGGTGGGGTGGGGGAGGTGTTGGAGAAGTCAGCAGTGGATGAAAGCAAAAGTATTTCCTGACAGTCGTGGCTCTGCTGACGGAAAGCTGACGTTCTTGGACAGACCCCATCCTTCTTCCTCAGCACCTTTGACGGACAAGGACGGACAGACGGACGCACGCATGCATGCACACACACCTAGGTGAATACACACACCAAAGTGAACACACACACCTAGGTGAACACACACACACCTAGGTGAATACACACACCAAAGTGAACACACACACCTAGGTGAACACACACACCTAGGTGAACACACACACCTAGGTGAATACACACACCAAAGTGAACACACACACCTAGGTGAATACACACTCCTAGATGAACACACACACCTAGGTGAATACACACACCTAGGTGAACACACACACCTAGGTGAACACACACACCTAGGTGAATACACACACCAAAGTGAACACACACACCTAGGTGAATACACACACCTAGGTGAACACACACACCTAGGTGAACACACACACCTAGGTGAATACACACACCAAAGTGAACACACACACCTAGGTGAACACACACACCTAGGTGAATACGCACACCTAGGTCACCTGCCAGTGGACTGGCAGGTGACACTCACCTGAAACAAAAAATGATCTTAAGAAATTAAAAGTAACGATTTACCCAAACAGTAGAAGTTTAAAGATTTTTTCCATACATATTAGACATTCACCGGAAGTTTTTAAGCTGAAGTTTAATATCAGTATCTCTGTCAGTATACATAAATAACCTCACATAGGAAGATGGAACCTGTAATGACGTATCAGTCCGACTTAGTCCATTAACTTGTTAATGTATTGTTCCGGTCACGGTACCGTGGCCGGAACAATACACAAATAACCCGAACATAGGGAGAACGTAACTTATGTCATTTCGGACCAAATAGGACCATTAGCTTAGACCATTAACTGTCGTGGGGGTTCGGTAATGGATTTGGAGTAACCAAACACACGTAGGATATCTTGGTAACGTATAAGATAATAAGCGGAACACTCTCTTGCTTGGCACACAAGATAATTAGTTAATGATCTATGCTAAGACCATTAACTAGTTAATGGTGTAAGACCATTAACTAGTTAATGGTCTAAGCTAATGGTATTGTGCCTTTATGTTCATTGTCACGGAGATTCTCCCCGAGACTCACAAACATCAATATACCGTAACACTTCCTGCGCTGTCACCTTTACCCTCGTTTTAAGTTAGACTGGGTAAGGTTATGTTACATAAACCTATAAAAAAACATATTTATCTACAAATGTGTAGATAAAATAAAGATGAAGCGATGCGTCTGGCAACGAAATGGATGATAATAACCAGGCAACGTGCGTATCTTTACGAGATTCTCGACGCCGACTTGTGGCTTCTGCCTTGGTGCTGTTTACTGGTTTATTTTTCACCGCTTTATCTCCTTGCATGTTCGTATTAATTTCTGGTTTGTCTGATTCTGAAGTACTTGAGATGCCCTACTCGGTATATACTACTACTGCTACTACTAGTACTACTACTACTAATAATAATAATAGTAATAATCTTGTACAGACCATAGCTGACACCACTGATATACTATATAGAAGTCGCTGGTTATGCAGATCATTTCCCGCAACTTAGGTTAATTTTGTCCCCAGGATGCGACCTACACCAGTCGACTAACACCCAGGTACCTAATTGCTGCTAGGTGAACAGGGACAGCAGGTGTCTTAATGAAAAACACCCCATTCTTTCCACTCGGGGATCGAACCACGGACCTCAGTGTGTGAGCTGAGTGCGTTACTAAAACCTTCCATAAAATAATTCTTTACTAGTTTGCTGTAATCTCTTTCATCTGAGTCATATTTAACATCGTTTTATTTCCAATAGAATACAAGTACTCTTTGCAAGTGGTTTTTGGATACCAGTGTACGTATTATATAAAGTCACAGTAACTTCGTCACGGCCGCAGCTCAAGCGTCTTGACAGCCCATCAGTTCACGAGGACATCGCCCTCGGTGGGCATTTAGGTCAGTGGTCTCGGGGTTGGTCACAGAGACAAGGCGGGGTTCGAGTTTCTGAGGCGGTGCTGAGTGACAGTGGTGGCCGACCTGGTGGTTATGGTGCTAGTGGTGGTGGTTGTTGCTGCTGCTGCTTGCTGGTGGTGGTTGTGGTGGTGGTGGTGGTGGTGGTGGTGGTGCTCTCCTGCTTGCTGCTGGTGGTGGTCAGAAGCCACGGGATGAAGATATCAAGAGGTCATGTTTCTGTATGTGTGACCTCCCACATCATTCCCAGACAAGACCTTCCCTACCAGAGGCTCTCACCTTCTTTGTTACTGCAGTCTTTCCCTCTATTTAATCCATCCCCTTCCACTACCTAGCTCCCTCCCTATCCCCTCCCCAACTTCCTCTCCCTTCTCACCTATCTCTTTCCTTCCAAAATCTCTACTGAGGAGGGGGTCACAGGAAACTAGAAATTGCTCTTTTATAAGGCAGTCAGTGGCATTCCTCCAGGACGAGAAAACTCTACAGATTACATCTTACTGGATAGTGTGCTTGCTGACTGAGTGGCTGGCTGGCTGGCTGGCTGGCTTGCTGGCTGGCTGGCTGGCTGGCTGGCTGGCTGGCTGGCTGGAAATTCGTGCTGGATCTCTAAGCCATAACCAGGAAAGTATGAAAACAGAGGCAAGCATGCGTGAGTAGCAGGTGCCAGAGCATGACTCTGTGTGTGTGTGTGTGTGTGTGTGTGTGTGTGTGTGTGTGAGACACTCTCGGAAGTCAAAAGTGGAAGAAATTATAGTCGGAGAAGTGTCAATTAGTGTCATCTTCTTCATCCACACCTATCTTCATCACATCCTGATTATCTGCACTCCCTCCCTTCACCTCTTTCTCTCCCATCTCTTTTCCTCCCACTCAAACTCCATAGCCCAACATTCTCTTCCTTCTGCGTCACTCTCCTTCGCTGACGTTCTGCTATCACAGTTTTTTCTTCAAATAATTGAGCCAAATTGTTTATCCTCAACCAAAAACCTGTCCAGTAGGCAGACAAAAGATTTCTCAGACCGCTGTGGGAGTTGTATCAAAAGCGAGTCAAAGGAATATAAGAACACAAGAAGAAACACTGCAGTAGGCCTAGTGGCCCATGCGAGGCAGGTCCAATTCTACTACCGGCTTAAGCCAATGCCTTAGCCTAGTCAGGTCAGTCACATTCACTTAAGAAATGAGGAATATTAGGAATATTTAATCAGAAATGCTCAAGTCAAAATCAAAATTATTTTTTTATTTCCCTGGGTAGTATACAAACTGTAGTTCGCACAAAGAAAGCCACTAACAGCAACGATGGCGATGTTTCGCCAGCCAGTGACCTTTCGGCAGTCCAACAGAAAGAATAAATACGGGAAGAAGTGGAGAACAACGGTCAGTAGCCACTATACCGTTTAGAAGGTAACTTTATCGTTATAGTTATCCCTGTTATTTTGCTGTTACGTTTTCCTAGTACTGTTTTTTCGTACTGTTTACGAGTCGTGGGCTCCACGCTGGTGCTGCGTACTCTACGATGGGACTGAAAACGAAAGGTTGACGAATGAGACACTTGGGTACCTTCACTGGGGAAACGTTTCGCCCCTTCCCCCTCTCCCAGTAGTTTTTATCAGAGAAAACGCTGAAAGATGTGAAGAGAGAGTTTGAGGTAATCAGTCCCTGGAGGTGATGTCTTCAGTCCATAAAATCTAAACGACTTAGATATGCCATGTCAAATTTCAACTAAGAGTCGTCATTCTCCCTTATGTTGACTTGTACTCACCTAATTGCTGTTGCATGGGTCGATTCACAGCTCCTGGCCATAGCTCATGTATATATGTTTGTATTCTCACACTGCTGCGGTTTACGTGTATGACATATACTCAATTTGAGACTGCATTTCAGACAGTCATATCTATGTCGAAGTATTTCGTAATATCTCTCTAACCTGGAAGTTCAGACTCCATTTATATCTTTTCTCTCTCGTAGATCCTCACCTGAGACGGTGAGGATCTACAAGGCTTCCTCATCCACGTCCTGGAGATGTATATGTTGTGATCATATTCTCCTGTGCTTCGCGTATTCCCCGAGGCAAGTGATCTAGTTTACGCACTTTCTCCTCGTAGCTCAGTCACTGGTCAGGTGTTTGCATTTTTGCTTCTTCGAGTCAGGTGTTTGTCCAGGTGAGGGAGACACACTGACGCTGTTTGCTGGAGGACAGACTGCAAGGATGAAGCCAAGTGTCTTGAAGGAGTATCGAGCCATCTGGAGGTCAGCCATATGTGTGTGTGCACGTCCTTGCCGGTCTCTCTCTCTCTTTCTTTCTCTCGTACGTAATTTCCAGTATGTATAATAATTGTACTTCTGTGTACTTGTGCCTAAATAAATTTTCTGGCTACACTAATTTCCTGAAGTCACAAGTGCTACAGTATTTCTACGATAAAGTAAGCGACGAGTCAGGTAGTGATGTGGGTCATGATGGTGGTTTCTTGTGATGATACAGTATAGATAAATGGTTTAGAAACCTGAAAAGATGATAAATTACAATTGTAGGTGAATGGTTCAGAGAACCGACATGTTGATAAATTAGACACATGTGCAACTCTTGGGTATCTTTATTAAGGAAACGTTTCGCCACACAGTGGCTTCATCAGTCCATACCAAGGAGAATCTTGAAGAACAGGAGGAGAATGAGGTAATCAGTCCCTCAACCTTGAGATTGATGGACTCAGCCCATCGACTCAAGGTTGAGGGACTGATTACCTCATTCTCCTCCTGTTCTTCAAGATTCTCCTTTGTATGGACTGATGAAGCCACTGTGTGGCGAAACGTTTCCTCAGTAAAGATACCCAAGAGTTGCACATGTGTCTAATTTATCCCAGAAATTGTGTATATCTGTTAGTAGTCATTAATTTGTTGGTGGTGATGGGCGTACAGACCTATCTGCAGCTGCGGGAGTCGAGTCTCAGCTCCTGACTCCGTCTCTGGCCTACTCACGAGCGGGTGGTTGTGTGAGTGATGGTAAAAACTCTCGTCTAATCCTCCTGGTGGTGTAACGAGGCATAATCTGCTTATTCTTTCCCTTTCGCTGAATTCCCCTGTGTAAACGAGGGAGGATTTGCGTTCTTTAAATCCAGCTGAATATCTACTCTAATTGTCTTCGGAAGGTTGGCCTCCAGCTCTTGGGCTACGTCTTTTACTCCATTATCGGGTGCTACTGCTGCTGCTGTTGCTGCTGCTACTGCTGCTGCTGCTACTGCTGCTGCTGTTGCTACTGCTGCTGCTGTTGCTGCTGCTGTTGCTGCTGCTGCTGCTGCTGCTGCTGCTACTGCTGCTGCTGTTGCTGCTGCTGTTGCTGCTGCTGTTGCCTAATTTGATAATTATACTGGAACTCCATTTAAGTGTTTGGAGTTCACCTCCACTGCATCTCAATACACTCCACCTTCTCACTCCTCTTGTGATGAAATAAATCTTTGCTTTTGTTCTTCTGGTTTATTTAAACCGGTTTGTTTTGGCCTCCTCTCGCTGTTTTGTTATCATGTCTGGTAGTCTGTCCCTATGTACCTTTCTGATAATAACTTAAGACACCTGCGCCATATTTAGGCATCTTTATTCTGCAAACATTTGTTTGTCTTATTTATTAAATTGTTGATCTTCTAAGCCATTTTTTGATACTTATGAAGTTAGTTTTGGCTAGCTTACCCTATTTCCCTATACCAATTCTGTGTACATGTCCGATGACAGAGGTTTGGTTCAATCTCCACCCGAAGGTCTTTTGCAGTCTCCGGGACCAGGAGCTAGTCTCTCTGGAGAAGCGCTATCTTGCTTCTCTCCACTTCTCTGTCTCATCTTCTGGAATTTCTTGGAGTTGAATTAGAGCAATCATTTGTTGGGTAATCTTTGTAGGTTGTAAAGTCTTCCTGTAACCTCGTGCAGTCATCTCTCCTTACTCTCTGTCAGTTCTTCAGTAATCTTTAATACTGGCAATAACAAGTCTTTCACAGTATCTTGTTTGCAAATATCGAGAAACAATGAGTTCTCTCTACCAAGAGAACTCTCAGTGTGACGGCTTTCTGTGTTAAGTGCCTTTTATCCATGTAAGTGTCTTCTTCGGGCCTCTTGGATTTTGGCACAGCTTGTATATTAGTCTGCTGGTGTTCAAGGCTTTCTTTGTGTAGGAGAGAGAGAGAGAGAGAGAGAGAGAGAGAGAGAGAGTACCTGCCTGATGCATTATTGTTTGTTCCGGGACTTTCACCTGTCCTTAACTTACCTTCACTTGTACTTTGCTGGGGAGGGAAGGGGAAAAGAGGTGGGGAGTGTAGGAACTTCCCTCCTTATCTTCACTTTTTCTCGTGTCGTAATTTTTACCTCCTCTCATATACCCTACCTCCCCTCGTGTACCCTACCTCCACTCGTGTACCCTACCTCCCCTCGTGTACCCTACCTCCACTCGTGTACCCTACCTCCACTCGTGTACCCTACCTCCCCTCGTGTACCCTACCTCCACTCGTGTACCCTACCTCCCCTCGTGTACCCTACCTCCCCTCGTGTACCCTACCTCCACTCGTGTACCCTACCTCCCCTCGTGTACCCTACCTCCACTCGTGTACCCTACCTCCACTCGTGTACCCTACCTCCCCTCGTGTACCCTACCTCCACTCGTGTACCCTACCTCCACTCGTGTACCCTACCTCCACTCGTGTACCCTACCTCCACTCGTGTACCCTACCTCCACTCGTGTACCCTACCTCCACTCGTGTACCCTACCTCCCCTCGTGTACCCTACCTCCACTCGTGTACCCTACCTCCCCTCGTGTACCCTACCTCCACTCGTGTACCCTACCTCCCCTCGTGTACCCTACCTCCACTCGTCTACCCTACCTCCACTCGTGTACCCTACCTCCCCTCGTGTACCCTACCTCCACTCGTGTACCCTACCTCCCCTCGTGTACCCTACCTCCACTCGTGTACCCTACCTCCACTCGTGTACCCTACCTCCACTCGTGTACCCTACCTCCACTCGTGTACCCTACCTCCCCTCGTGTACCCTACCTCCCCTCGTCTACCCTGCCTTCCCTCGTCTACCCTGCCTTCCCTCGTCTACCCTAGCTCCCATCGTGTACCCTACCTCCCCTCGTCTACCCTGCCTTCCCTCGTCTACCCTAGCTCCCATAGTGTACCCTACCTCCCCTCGTCTACCCTGCCTTCCCTCGTCTACCCTTACCTCCCCTCGTCTACCCTTACCCCCCTCCCTCGTCTACCCTGCCTTCCCTCGTCTACCCTACCTCCCCTCGTCTACCCTGCCTTCCCTCGTCTACCCTGCCTCCCCTCGTCTACCCTACCTCCCCTCGTCTACCCTGCCTTCCCTCGTCTACCCTACCTCCCCTCGTCTACCCTACCTCCCCTCGTCTACCCCTGCCTCCCCTCGTCCTACCCTGCATTCCCTCGTCTACCCTACCTCACCTCGTCTACCCTGCCTCCCCTCGTCTACCCTACCTCCCCTCGTCTACCCTACCTCCCCTCGTCTACCCTACCTCCCCTCGTCTACCCTACCTCCCCTCGTCTACCCTACCTCCCTCGTCTACCCTACCTCCCTTCGTCTACCCTACCTCCCCTCGTCTACCCTACCTCCCCTCGTCTACCCTACCTCCCCTCGTCTACCCTAACCTCCCCTCGTCTAACCCTGCCTCCCCTCGTCTACCCTACCTCCCCTCGTCTACCCTGCCTTCCCTCGTCTACCCTACCTCCCCTCGTCTACCCTGCCTTCCCTCGTCTACCCTACCTCCCCTCGTCTACCCTACCTCTCCTCGTCTACCCTGCCTCCCCTCGTCTACCCTGCATTCCCTCGTCTACCCTACCTCACCTCGTCTACCCTGCCTCCCCTCGTCTACCCTACCTCCCCTCGTCTACCCTACCTCCCCTCGTCTACCCTACCTCCCCTCGTCTACCCTACCTCCCTCGTCTACCCTACCTCCCCTCGTCTACCCTACCTCCCCTCGTCTACCCTACCTCCCCTCGTCTACCCTACCTCCCCTCGTCTACCCTACCTCCCCTGTCTACCCTACCTCCCCTCGTCTACCCTACCTCCCCTCGTCTACCCTACCTCCCTCGTCTACCCTACCTCCCTCGTCTACCCTACCTCCCCTCGTCTACCCTACCTTCCCTCGTCTACCCTACCTCCCCTCGTCTACCCTACCTTCCCTCGTCTACCCTACCTCCCCTCGTCTACCCTACCTCCCCTCGTCTACCCTACCTCCCCTCGTCTACCCTACCTCCCCTCGTCTACCCTACCTCCCCTCGTCTACCCTACCTTCCCTCGTCTACCCTACCTTCCCTCGTCTACCCTACCTCCCCTCGTCTACCCTACCTCCCTCGTCTACCCTACCTCCCTCGTCTACCCTACCTCCCTCGTCTACCCTACCTCCCCTCGTCTACCCTACCTTCCCTCGTCTACCCTACCTCCCCTCGTCTACCCTACCTTCCCTCGTCTACCCTACCTCCCCTCGTCTACCCTACCTCCCCTCGTCTACCCTACCTCCCCTCGTCTACCCTACCTCCCCTCGTCTACCCTACCTCCCCTCGTCTACCCTACCTTCCCTCGTCTACCCTACCTCCCCTCGTCTACCCTACCTCCCCTCGTCTACCCTACCTTCCCTCGTCTACCCTACCTCCCCTCGTCTACCCTACCTCCCCTCGTCTACCCTACCTCCCCTCGTCTACCCTACCTTCCCTCGTCTACCCTACCTCCCCTCGTCTACCCTACCTCCCTCGTCTACCCTACCTTCCCTCGTCTACCCTCCTCCCCTCGTCTACCCTACCTCACCTCGTCTACCCTACCTCCCTCGTCTACCCTGCCTCCCTCGTCTACCCTACCTTCCCTCGTCTACCCTACCTTCCCTCGTCTACCCTACCTCCCCTCGTCTAACCCTACCTCCCTCGTCTACCCTACCTTCCCCGTCTACCCTACCTCCCTCGTCTACCCTACCTCACCTCGTTACCTACCTCCCCTCGTCTACCCTGCCTCCTCTTCTACGTCTACCTACCCCTCGTCTACCACTACCTCCCCTCGTCTACCCTGCCTTCCCTCGTCTACCCTACCTCCCCTCGTCTACCCTACCTGCCTTCACGCCACCTAAAGAAATTGTATGAAATTATTAACAATAACACTAAGATCAATGACAATTATCAGTGCCAGCATCAACAACTAGTAACAACCACAATGATAATTAACAATATTAATTAGTAACAATAATTAGGGTCAATAATGATGAAAAAGATCCCCGACGCAGCGCAACGAACCACACACACACAAACTTTAACAGGTTTAGAAGCCTTTGTCAGTAGATTAAAAAACACTGAATTATAATGGAGTTCCCTCGGTCAAGCAACTTGTACTTATTACAAGAATGACGAGGCACACAAACACCTGTTTCGAAAAATGTCCTCAAGACGTCGAAATAAAAACCGAACCAGATCACTGACCTTTATTTTTGCGCAGTGAGGGAAAAATGACAGTCTGTGGTGACCTGGGCCAGTCCATCAGAGAGAGAGAGAGAGAGAGAGAGAGAGAGAGAGAGAGAGAGAGAGAGAGAGAGAGAGAGAGAGAGAGAATCACTGAAGATCATACCGGGATTAATCAGTTCTCTCTCCTACTAGAACTATTGCCACTAAATTTTTGAGATTTGTTACCACTGAGTGCACACACATGTGAGTGACTCTCCGTGCACACACATGTTGTGGGTGATTCTCCAGTGCACACACATGTTGTGGGTGACTCTCCAGTGCACACACATGTTGTGGGTGACTCTCCAGTGCACACACATGTTGTGGGTGACTCTCCAGTGCACACACATATTGTGGGCGAATCTCCCGCACACACACGCACACACACACACACACACACACACACACACACACACACACACACACACACACACACACACACATACACACACACCATTTACGGCATATAAGCGCTATTTCTCCGGTGATAAAAACTGGTCGAGACTTAGGTGGCCTGACACCTGACTGAGGTGACCAGACTCCCTCCTTCCTGGCTACTGTTTGAGTCCCCCTGCGAGGGAACGCCTTATTAATGCTGGCGAAGGACTCTTGATCCAAGGAATTGGAGCTAATCTCTCTCATTCCTGGGATCGAACTGATGACTTCCCAGTCCTCAGGCGTAGTGTGATCCCCCGTACGGTACTAGCGTATTCCGTGGACACTTGCAATGATAAATGCCATGTTGCTGTCATCCACGTTACTGTCATCCACGTTACTGTCATCCACGTTACTGTCATCCACGTTACTGTCATCCACGTTACTGTCATCCACGTTACTGTCATCCACGTTACTGTCATCTACGTTGCTGTCATCCACGTTACTGTCATCCACGTTACTGTCATCCACGTTACTGTCATCCACGTTACTGTCATCCACGTTACTGTATCCACGTTACTGTCATCACGTTACTGTCATCACGTAACTGTCATCCACGTTACTGTCATCCACGTTCCTGTCATCTACGTTACTGTCATCCACGTTACTTTCATCCACGTTACTGTCATCCACGTTACTGTCATCTACGTTACTGTCATCCACGTTGCTGTCATCCACGTTACTGTCATCCACGTTACTGTCATCCACGTTACTGTCATCCACGTTACTGTCATCCACGTTACTGTCATCCACGTTACTGTCATCCACTTTACTGTCATCCACGTTCCTGTCATCTACGTTGCTGTCGTCCATGCTTCTATCATCCACACTGCAATCATGTCCACTTTATTCGGTGCTGCTTCAGATAAAGTTCGCTACTTACCGTCCAGATGCATAATTTCCCACTTTCCATCATGCTTGGAATACTCAGGTGAATATGTAGAGTTTTAGGAAGCATAGAGATGTTTTCTGCTGGTTCACAGGAGACTGATCCACGGTAACCACACAACACACACACCAAACCACAAACACACACACACATACACACACACACATTCACAGGATGTTCCAGAGATGGGACACAGAAACAAGGGTCACAATTGGAAGTTGAAGACTCATATGAGTCAAACGGGTGTTAGGGAGTATTTCTTCAGTCACAGAGTTGTCAGGAAGTGGAATAGCCTAGAGCGTGACGTAGTGAAGGCGGGAACTATACATGGTTTTAAGACGAGGTTTGATAAGCTCATGGAGCAGAGAGAGAGGACCTAGTAGCAATTAGTGAAGAAGCGGGGCCAGGAGCTATGAATCGACCCCTGCAACCATAAATAGGCGAGTACAATAAGTGAGTACACTTATTGTACTCTGGGTCCATCATACACGATGTGCCAGTCTACCACAATGGAAAGGGACAGTTTCTTATCTGGATTTATTCTCCAGAAGACTCCGACACCTCGACTACATCGTTGGTTATAAGCTAGAAGGTAAATTAATTTTCCGGCAAACAGCAGTCCGGTTCCTACCCATTTTGTTACCATCGGTCACACACGACTCACGCGCTGATGCCAAATAAAAACATGGCTGGCGTTCCTCTGCGAGCAATGCCAGGTGGCTTGGACATTTACCGTATATTAATACGTGATCCTATCTTTCAGAGTTCACTGCAGTGTTTATTTTGGACATGTTCAACACCCCCTCGCTCACTTAACCATCTTCCTCGCTGAAGGTTTCTCACCTTCGATGCAGATTCTCTTTCTAACCTAATAACCTAACCTAACGTAATCTAACCTAATAACCTAACCTGCTGCATCAACTACGAGGCTAATTTTACACTTTCACTAACCTTCAACTCTACTAATTCCCTTCCCTGCAACTTAAACAGTTCTTGCAATGCACGATGCAGACGATTTTGGTGCTTATTTCCGGAGATAGGAATAATAATAATGACAAAGTATGGGCAAGGTGCCCACCATAGCCACCGCTGCTAATAACAAGATATCACATACACTAACCATGTAAATGTTTAACTTTCAGTATCCGGCTATGGATTGCGCTTCATGAAGTGCTAGACCCACGTGGGCCATTCACTGGAGGCTCGTTTCCCATCGACGGAGGAGACAATTTCCTGTCACGGGAAGCTGGCTACACTGACCAGGATCCTCGCTGCGAGAAACTTCTGGCGAGTCTCCAAGAGTGAAAGACGTCGGACCACTCTAGAGGGCCGGCGAGGACTCTCGCTTGCTCGTTCCGCACTATTCACAACACCTTCCTTGAACCCTGACCTCGAGGGGCAGTCCAGGGCCACGCTTAAGAGGTTAACCTTTTGTCGTCTCCGCACCCAAGCCTGCATCTAGGACTCTTACAATTCTAGGACACCGGGATAAGCCCGGGGTGTCACTAAGGTATGAATACTGAAGAAGAGGGAGACGTTGAAGGAGCATTTATTGTGACAACGTATCCACGTATTCACGTATGGATACATGAATAACGACACGAGATCAATAACTGGAAACTTGTCTAGATAAAGTACCGCCGGAGCTGGAGGAATCTGTCTCCATAAAACTTCAATAGTTGCTCCTGTATCTTCGTCAGCTACAACCTGTGGGTACTCTCAAGTCAAGTATTACGTATAGGTTTACGCCGAGACGGGGAGAAGAGGGAAGGAGTCGCGGGCGAGTGTATATGAAATGTCTAAGGACGCCCCTCAATAAGCAAAAACCAGGCAGGTGGGCCCCAGGTGAAATCAGTCCTCTCTCTTCCCTACACCTTTCTCTCATGGTAGTACCTCTCTCAATACAAATAATAACACTAATAGTACAAATAATAATAAAACTGTGGGCTCAGACTATCGCTAACTTCAGCAAAATGCTCATTATTGAATTCAACTGAATTATTTAATTCATGAGGAAGTGCTAATCCTGTAGGGGGTCATGAAGATCCATAGGGAATGGGAGGTAATCAGGTTAGCTCCAAGGAAAATGGAGGGTAGCTCCAAATCCTTGGATGAAGAGGCTTTCACTGGTATCAAGGCAC
>NC_069442.1:29478718-29518627 GCF_026875155.1 Cherax quadricarinatus
TTGACTTAGAACCCCCAGCTGAATGTTAGCTAATAATTAGGTTGACAATCATGATACTAGTATTTAATGATGATAATGTGATTATGCTGATGGTTATTATTTGATATTATTATTATTATTATTATTTGATGTGATGAAATTATGATGCTTATGATGTTTATAGCCATAACAATGCTGATGATTACACAGATCAAGCAGCAACAGCATAAACAGTAGTAGCGACAGCAGCATAAACAGTAGTAGCGACAGCAGCATAAACAGTAGTAGCGACAGCAGCATAAACAGTAGTAGCGACAGCAGCATAAACAGTAGTAGCGACAGCAGCATAAACAGTAGTAGCGACAGCAACATAAACAGTAGTAGCGACAGCAGCATAAACAGTAGTAGCGACAGCAGCATAAACAGTAGTAGCGACAGCAGCATAAACAGTGGTAGCGACAGCAGCATAAACAGTAGTAGCGACAGCAGCATAAACAGTAGTAGCGACAGCAACATAAACAGTAGTAGCGACAGCAGCATAAACAGTAGTAGCGACAGCAGCATGAACAGTAGCAGCAACAGCAGCATAAACTGTAGCAGCAACAGCAGTATAAACAGTAGCAGCAGAAACAGCAGCATCAACACAGAACAGTAACACTATTTCCTGTTAGAGGCGACAGTCAACAGTTATCAGTGCACAATAAACATCCGTTGTATTCCGTCCGATGGTGGCGTTGAAACTCGATTTTCTAACTTACTAAAAGTGCATATCTAAGAGCAAATAAAAACAAGGCCGCGATGAGACTAGCAAGAAGGTGACCGGGGAAGGTCAAGCAATGTTCCAACGTGAGCGTTCATCACTGGGGGTGCGAGAACGTGCGGCCGTTCACCATTAAGAAAGTCGCGATGCCCTCGAAGTGGGAGACCGAGGGACGGCCTCGCCAGGTGAGAGACCGAGGGACGGCCTCGCCAGGTGAGAGACCGAGGGACTGCCTCGCCAGGTGAGAGACCGAGGGACGGCCTCGCCAGGTGAGAGACCGAGGGACGGCCTCGCCAGGTGAGACACCGAGGGACGGCCTCGCCAGGTGAGAGACCGAGGGACGGCCTCTCCAGGTGAGAGACCGAGGGACGGCCTCGCCAGGTGAGAGACCGAGGGACGGCCTCGCCAGGTGAGACACCAAGGGACGGGACGTCCTCGCCAAGGCATGACGCAAGGCCACTCTCCTTGCAGCCATATCTTGGAAAGCTTCCACTTTCACCAGGCAGCCTTCCTCCTCCTCCTCCTCCACCTCCACCTCCTCCTCCTCCACCTCCTCCTTCACCTCTTCCTCCTCCACCACCTCCTCCTCCGTGACTTGCATTCAACTCCGGCAAAGTGGGCGATAACTCACAGTGGTAGTTGCAGTGGTGGCGGTGGCAACAAGCACTCAGGACGGCACAGCTTCGCCGCTGGAAGAATACTGACGATCCTCCGATAAAAGCAACAGGCAACGCTGCCGACTTTCACTGTGCTCCGCCCACCACCGGAGGCTCCAGCTTGTATACGCACGTGTATACACGGGCGTATACGCGCGTCTACAAGAGCGTACATGTTTTCAGAGGAGTACAAGCCTACACGGACATAACAGCGCGTCTTAAAGGACGTACACATTTACACAGGCGAACAGTACACAAACAGACACAAGCACTAGAAAAGACACATGCTTACACACATATATATGCTTACACACACACACACACACACACACACACACACACACAAAGGCAATGTTCCAGAGATGGGACACAGCAACAAGGGGACACAGTTGGAAGTTGAAGACACAGATGAATCACAGGGATGTTAGGAAGTATTTCTTCAGCCGCAGAGTAGTCAGTAAGTGGAATAGTTTAGGAAGCGATGTAGTGGAGGCAGGATCCATACATAGCTTTAAGCAGAGGTATGATAAAGCTCACGGTTCAGGGAGAGTGACCTAGTAGCGACCAGTGAAGAGGCGGGGCCAGGAGCTTGGACTCGACCCCTGCAACCTCAACTAGGTGAGTACAACTAGGTGAGTACACACACACACACACACACACAAGTATTTCAGTCTCCTTGTACTACAAAAGAGGAATGAGGCAGATGACTAAGTACTGGAGACAGAAATATATTAATTTCAATAGAAAATGTTCCGGAATCCTCTTTCCTCCACGCAACAGGACCAAGAGGAAAATTAGATTTAAACCGAACGGTTTAAAAAGACGCATTAAGAACCGCAATTGCGAATAGTTAGTATAGGTTTGTCAGGAAACAGGACAAGTGTTTCCTGAGGCGGGTCTGAGTCATATAACCTGCAGCTCTAACCGAGGCCTTCCGCGTAGTAATGAAATGGAAGGTCGGTAGGTTGCAGTGCAGAAGAGGTCGGTACAAGGTCGACTCCAGACACCGGTTCGGAAGTAAATATAACAGAAGGACGAAGTCGAAGAAAAGTTTTAAGTCGCGGGTTGGTAAGAGTCCAGAAGGGATCGAGAGCTCATCCAAACTCCTCAAAACTGCTGTTAATTGCTCAGCTACAGGATCAAGAGCTAGGGATCAACATCGGTAACTCAACTAGGAATACAGCAGTGTTCGGCCATTTTTTTATGTTCTTATGTTGACCTGCTTCACTGTCTCTTCTTAAAATTATCCTCACACAGTGTGCACCTATAAACAAGTGTCTGTATATTGTGCTCAGGATGGAGTGCGAGACATACTGGCCAGTGTTGCCTAAAAAATGATCTTTATTTTCACTTACTATGCTCTATTCCTCTCTTTACTTACTCCTTTACTCTCGTCCCTTTTGCCTCCAATATTCCCACTTACTGCCACTTCCTCCTACCGGCTATCGTTGTTGGGGATCGAGAAAATCTTTTCTCTAAAAAATGGGAAACTGCAGCGAGTCAGAGCCTTGTTGCTCTAAGTTTACATTAAGATTAGAGCTTGACTCTGTGGCCACATTTTGCTTGACGTCGTTGTGGTGAGCGGAGAGCTGGACGTTACCTTCACATCAAAGCTCTAGGTTAAACTCGGTACTAGGTATCCCTCTTCCTTTGTGTATCCTCATCGTTCAGAGAGGAATTTCGCTGCTACGAGTCCTTGCTCAGGGATCCCCGGCCTTGTAAATCTCCTTCTCGTATAGGTATTCCAGTACCTGAAGGAGTTCTAACCTTAGGATTTCTGTTCCCGTGGGAATTACTCTGGAGATTACACTGGAGATTTCTGTGGGGATTACTCTGGAGAATTCGTTTTTAGAATCCTCACCTGGGAACTCCTCTCCCTGTGGAATCAGTGTGAAGGATGATGCTTAAAACCTCACAGGTGATTCCGTATACCAAAACAAAAAGTAACAGCTGAACAACGCGATGCGCACGAAAGAAAACAAAACAAAACAAAAAAAAAAAAAACAGAAACGCAGAGAAAAAAAAATCCACACGAATTTGATGAAAGAAAATATATATAATTTTGATATGGTAGAAGTTTCCAAAGAGTACACAGGTGTTGTGAGAATACACAGGTGTTCTGGGAAAGCAAAGGTGTTCTTGGATGGAAATTAAGAGTATGTTGCTCTCTTCAGAACATTTGCGCGTCTATGCTGACTTTGGAAGGTTCGATGATTTTGCTAATTAGGTGTTCAGTCTGTATAACAGGTGCTCAGTCTACATGACAGGTGCTCAATCTACATGGCAGGTGCTCAGTCTGGATGGCAGGTGCTCAGTCTGCATGACAGGTGCTCAGTGTATATGGCAGGTGGTCAGTCTGGATGGCAGGTGCTCAGTCTGCATGACAGGTGCTCAGTGTACATGGCAGGTGGTCAGTTTGGATGGCAGGTGCTCAGTCTGGATGGCAGGTGCTTAGTCTGGGTGGCAGGTGCTCAGTCTGGGTGGCAGGTGCTCAGTCTGAATGGCAGGTGCTCAGTCTGGATGGCAGGTGCTCAGTCTGGGTGGCAGGTGCTCAGTCTGGATGGCAGGTGGTCAGTCTAGATGGCAGGTGCTCAGTCTGGATGGCAGGTGCTCAGTCTGCATGACAGGTGCTCAGTGTACATGGCAGGTGCTCAGTGTACATGGCAGGTGGTCAGTCTGGATGGCAGGTGCTCAGTCTGGATGACAGGTGCTCAGTCTGGATGGCAGGTGCTCAGTCTGGATGGCAGGTGCTCAGTCTGGATGGCAGGTGCTCAGTCTGGATGGCAGGTGCTCAGTCTGGATGCAGGTGCTCAGTTGGATGGCAGGTGCTCAGTCTGGATGGCAGGTGCTCAGTCTGGATGGCAGGTGCTCAGTCTGGATGGCAGGTGCTCAGTCTGGATGGCAGGTGCTCAGTCTGGATGGCGGGTGCTCAGTCTGGATGGCAGGTGCTCAGTCTGGATGGCAGGTGCTCAGTTCTGGATGGCAGGTGCTCAGTCTGGATGGCAGGTGCTCAGTCTGGATGGCGGTGCTCAGTCTGGATGCAGGTGCTCATCTGGATGGCAGGTGCTCAGTCTGGATGGCAGGTGCTCAGTCTGGATGGCGGGTGCTCAGTCTGGATGGCAGGTGCTCAGTTGGATGGCATGTGCTCAGTCTATGCATTAGATGATCATACTGCATTCAATTTAAAATCAAGGTCTTTACTCTGTATTTGCTAAACTCTTTTCATATGCAACATTCTGTTCCAAAAATCTTGGGCCCAGCGTATGTATATGTATGCTCTGAGTCTAACAAGTATCTTCATTCGTAACTAAACTAGGGAAGTGAGCGAAGCGAAAAGAACACAGTAAGTGCAACCAAAGTTGTCGTTTGGTTGACATCAGTTAACAAAATTAATTCAATAATGAAGCGCTTGGTTGAGGTGCAGCTGCTGGGTCGAGGATGCTACAGGAGGTAAATATTCGTTGGGTCAACCATTTTCATGGTGAACACGAAGGTCTTTTAGCTGTCAATAGCTTCCTTTGTCCTGTTTAATGCGTCTACTGCCTACATTTCCTGTCCACATCGCATCTCCTGTCCACATCTTCGCATCTCTGCTTTCGCTAATCCCTTACCTTCCTCTACGTCATCTCTCTCTCTACTCCTTCCTCTTCCACCTTCCTTCACGGAAACACCCCTCCCCAACCCCCACGTGTCATGGTCAGGTGACGTCACAGTCTACTTACTGTGGGTTCCCCACTGACATCACTGTGGCGTCTCCCTGGCGCTACTGTGGGTTCCTACAGCGTCTGGGGAATAAGAGGTCAGCAGGTTTGATCCGAAGGGGAGGATAGCTCCAATTCCTTTAATGAAGAGCTTTTAATCACTATCACACAGATTATTAAGCCCAGGAGCTCTACGCAGCATACCGCCTCTTGGTGGTTACAGTAGTCCTCACATAATGGTAATGACCTGGGTTCAATAACCGGTTGGTCGAAACGTCTGGGCATGTTTCCTTATCCTTGTTTCCCTCTTTTCACCTACTGAAATTTTTTTTTAAGCTTTTCGTAACTACAAATACCCTGAAAACTAAGCAGCATATAGGTACCTCAGTGTTAGTCGCCTAAAGTCTTAGCAGTAAATAGGTACCTAGGTGCTAGTCGACTGAGGTCTTGGCAATAGGTACCGAAGTCTTAGTCGTCTGAGTAATTAACAGTAACGAGGTATCCTGGTGTCAGGCTCCTGTTGTTGGACGAATCATTGACCATCTCACCATATATTCCACATACAACACATGTCATAACATCCTCCAACACACAGCTTCATGCTGTTAACACTACTGACGTACATGTTTCAGAGCTGTATGTTACCTTTCCTTCTGAAGGTGGTTGTGCGTGGTGATCCACCAGCAGGAAACTGGGCCATCTCAGGGCGTGTCTGGTGGCCGCCCTCAGAGTGTTGTGATGCCGTTATTCCGTGACACTTAATCCACACCTTCCCTTGCCTTTGTAATTCACTTACTCCTCTGTATTCCTACTCTCTTCTTTCTCCCATCCTCATAACTTTATCGGGAATATTTCTGGTGTATGTACACTATAATTCTTTCTCTTGTCTTCTCTCCTCTCATACCAAGCCATCTTTTCAGTCATTTTTACCAATAGGTATATTCTGTTACATAATATGGTACAAAAGATTTAAGCGATACATTGTTGATATATATATATTTCCTGGTAATCATTCAGAGCATCACTATCGTTGCCAGGCTTCCTGTCACTGACGTCGTATAATTGCATCGAACGCTCGCGTAGTTGTACAATTAAATAGTTTAAACTTAAGCTCGTAAATAGGAAACTGTTCTCACTAATGTGACTTGCAATGCTTCTGAGAGTAGCCTACACACACACGCCATCAGTCTGGCTACAAAACGCTTCTCTCTCTCTCTCTCTCTCTCTCTCTCTCTCTCTCTCTCTCTCTTCTCTCTCTCTCTCTCTCTCTCACTATAAACACGTCAGTCTTGCAATCGAGATGTGTGCAACAGTATGCTCGTCATCAATCAGAGCGTTGCGTCGAAGTTACCTCAAGAGGAAAACGATATTGTTGCTGTATCACGTCGAAGCTAAACATTAGAACAGGTGACAGCCATTTGCCATCAGCGCTGCTGGTGTTTGGTAATGGCTGTAGGAGGCCCTAGCGAGTACTGCAGGTGGTGGTGGTGGTGGTGGTGGTGGTGGTGGGGTTACAGTAGTCAGGGGGAAAAATGAATCTAAGCAGAGATTTGTAGTAAACTGGCTAACTGGATTTGAAGCCTGTCGACTACAAGTGGGTCTTCGACGCTGTATGTTACGTATTCACCAACAGTCAAGAAATCTTAAATATCTATGAGAGGGATTAATGTAAACTCAGTATATATACACCACTACTGCCCCATCCATCACCCAATACTGTCTCAGTTCTCATCACTACAGTTACTATCACCTCAGCCGCCACGGCAACAACGACATCTGCTTACCAGCCAGTATTACCTTTTAATCCAAAATTCACTATCTCTTACTATTATCTTTTAAAACCTCTCAACCCCCTTCAACACACACACACACACACACACACAGTCGAGGAGGGCAAGAGACTACAAACCTCACTCAAGGAAAAAGATCTTGGGGTGAGTATAACACCAGGCACATCTCCTGAAGCGCACATCAACCAAATAACTGCTGCAACATATGGGCGCCTAGCAAACCTCAGAACAGCATTCCGACATCTTAATAAGGAATCGTTCAGGACCGTGTACACCGTGTACGTTAGGCCCATATTGGAGTATGCGGCACTAGTTTGGAACCCACACCTAGCCAAGCATGTGAAGAAACTAGAGAAAGTGCAAAGGTTTGCAACAAGACTAGTTCCAGAGCTATGAGGTATGTCCTACGAGGAGAGGTTAAGGGAAATGAGCCACAGAGTAGTCAGGAAGTGGAATAGTTTGAGAAGCGATGTAGTGGAGGCAGGATCCATACATAGCTTTAAGCAGAGGTATGATAAAGCTCACGGTTCAGGGAGAGTGACCTAGTAGCGACCAGTGAAGAGGCTGGGCCAGGAGCTTGGACTCGACCCCTGCAAAATCAACTAGGTGAGTACAACTAGGTGAGCACACACACACACACACACAGTAGGAAGTATTTCTTCAGTCATAGAGTTGTAAGGCAGTGGAATAGCCTAGAAAATGACGTAGTGGAGGCAGGAACCATACACAGTTTTAAGACGAGGTTTGATAAAGCTCATGGAGCGGGGAGAGAGAGGGCCTAGTAGAAACCGGTAAAAAGGGGGGGCCAGAGTAGACTCGCCCCTGAAAAACCACAAATAGTGGTAAAAAAGTGAGTACACAAAAACCACACACAACACACCCCACTTACTTCATCTTTTGGGGGAGGGGAAAAGGTGAAGATAATTGTGAGCAGGCGGTCCTGTGTTTCCCCTTCTCTTATGATGTAGCAGATCTCAAGTTGGTTTACACACCATTTACTTTTCTACTCGTACCGCTTTATGTTTTGACGCCCTGCCCCCGAAAAACTTGTTTTACGCCATGCCTCTGTAATATTGTAGTTGACGCCAGCCTCTGTAAAAACTTGTTGTTGACGCCATGCCTCGTAAATACTTGTATTTTACGCCATCCCCCGTAAAATACTTTTTTGTTTACGCCCTGATCTGTAAAAACTTGTAGTTGACGCCACATCTGTAAATACTTTAGTTGACCCAGCCTCTGTAAATTTGTAGTTTCGCCATCCCCCGTAAATCTTGTAGTGACGCAGATCTGAAATACTTGTAGTTTACGCCATGCCTCTGTAATACTTGTGTTGACGCCACATCGAAAAACTTGTATTGACGCCATGCCCGTAAATAATTTTATTGACGCCATGCCTCTGTAAATACTTGTAGTTGACGCCATGCCTCTGTAAATACTTGTAGTTGACGCCATGCCTCTGTAAATACTTGTTGTTGACGCCATGCCTCTGTAAATACTTGTTGTTGACGCCATGCCTCTGTAAATACTTGTTGTTGACGCCAGTCCTCTGTAAATACTTGTTGTTGACGCCATGCCTCTGTAAATACTTGTTGTTTTCGCCATGTCTGTAAATACTTGTAGTTGACGCCCTGCCTCTGAAATACTTTTTTGACGCCATGCCCCCGTAAATACTTTAGTTTACGCCCTGCCCCCTGTAAAAATTGTTGTTGACGCCAGCCCTGTTTAAAAACTTGTTGTTGCGCCATGCCTCTGAAATACTTTTGGGTTGAGCCATGCCTCTGTAAAGCTTGTAGTTGACGCCATGGCTCTGAAATTTTCTTGTTGTTTACGCCAGGCCTCTGTAAAACTTGTAGTGGGGCCCGCCCTGTAAATACTTGTTGTTGACGCCATGCCCGTAAATGGTTAGCCATGCCTCTGTAAATACTTTTTTGACCCATGCCTCTGTAAAGCTTTTTGACGCCATCCCTGTAAATCTTTTTGTTGACCCATGCCTCTGTAAAACTTGTTGTTGAGCCCTGCCCCTTTTAAATGCTTTTATTGACGCCATGCCCCTGTAAATACTGTTGCGCCATGCCTCTGTAAATACTTTTGGGGGGAGCCAGTCCCTGTAAATATTTTTGTTGCGCCACTCTGTAAAAACTTTTTGTTTACGCCATCCCCTTAAATACTTGTTTTTTACGCCATCCTCGTAAATACTTGTTGTTGACGCCGTCTCTGTAAATATTTTTGTTGACGCCATGCCTCTGTAAATATTTTTGTTGACGCATCCCTTGTAATACTTGTTTTTGACGCCATCCTCTGTAAATATTTGTTGTTGACCCCATCCCCTTGTAAATGCTTTTTGACCCCATCCCCGGTAAATGCTTGTTGGCGCCATGCTCTGTAAATACTTTTGAGCTGCCTCTGTAAAGCTTGTTGACCCATGCCTTGTAAATACTTGTTGACCCATGCCTCTGTAAATGCTTGTTGACCCCCTGCCCTCTGAAAATTTTGTTGACGCAGCTCTGTAAAGCTTTTTGACGTCGCCTCGTAAATACTTGTTGCCCCATGCCTCTGTAAAGCTTGTGACGCAGCCTCTGAAAAATACTTGTTGACGATCCCCTTGTAAATACTTGTTTTTTCGCCATGCCTCTGTAAATCTTTTTTGTTGACCCCCTGCCTCTGAAAATGCTTGTTGACCCCATCCTCTGTAATATTGTTGCGCCATGCCTCTGTAAAAGGGGGGAGTTGGGGTTTTAAGCTGGGAATTTGTTAGGGGATGCTTTGGGCGGGAAACAGTGAAGTCCCATTTGTAGTAATTTTAGAGTTCTGGGGGAATGTAAAAAGCGAATGGGTAGATATTAAAAAAGCCGGGGATTTTGGGGTTTTAAAGGACAGAATTTAGGTTAGTGAAAACAGAAATGAGCAGGAAGGGTAAAGAGAAAGGAGAGTCTTTCAATGTTATTATGCTAATTGCGTAGTGCTAGGAAATAGGGACGAGTTGAGATTAGTTGCTAGTGTGGGTAACATTGATGTATTTGCCTTAACTGAGACGTGGTTTAATTCAAAAAGTGGGGAAACTTTGCCTGCGGAATGTCATATTCAGGTTTAAATTGTTCCAATAGATAGAAGTATCGGGGAAGGGGGGTGGGGGTGGCATTGTATGTCCGAGATCGCTTGAACTGTTGCATAAAAACGGGTATTAAGTCTGAAGTAACACATACAGAGTCTGTTTGGATAGAATTTTCAGAGGGGCATGAAAAACTGATTTTAGGAGTGATATACCGTCCCCCAAACTTAGATAGGGACCAAGGGAGACTACTATGGGAGGAAATTGTTAAGGCCACAAGGCACGATAATGTAGTAATTCTAGGAGACTTCAACTTTAGTCATATTGATTGGAATTTCTTGACTGGGAATTTAGAATCATACAACTTCTTAGAAGTAGTTCAGGATTGTTTTTTGAAGCAGTTTGTGACAGAACCTACAAGGGGAAATAACCTGCTTGACTTAGTTATGGCAAACAATGAATCCCTTGTTAATAATTCAGAAATTTCAGAGGAACTGGGTGCTAGCAACCACAAATCAATTACATTTAGCATTGAATGGAAGTACGATAGTAGCATAACTCAGTAACAGTCCCAGATTTTCGCTTAGCAGATTACGATGGGCTTAGAGAACACTTATCTGTTGACTGGGGTAACGAAGTGAGCTATCAATATGACAGTTTTCTGAACACTATACATGCTGCTCAAAGAACGTTTATCCCATATAAAGAAATTAGATCAAATAGAAATGACCCAAAATGGATGAATAATAGGCTGAAATATCTACTAGGGCATAAGAAAGGAATTTATAGGCGTATCAAAAGAGGTGAGGGTCATCTTATGAATCAGTATATTGACATTAAGAGGGACATTAAAAAGGGGATAAGAAAAGCTAAAAGGGACTGTGAAATAAAAGTTGCTAGGGATTCTAAAACTAACCCAAAAAGTTTTTTCCAGGTCTATAGAACAAAAGTTAGAGATAAGATAGGTCCCCTTAAAAATAACTATGGGCACCTTACTGACAAAGAGAACGAAATATGCTCAATTTTTAATAATTATTTTCTCTCAGTTTTTACACAGGAAGACACTATCAATATTCCAGTAATTCATTTTTATAGTGGGCTAGAAGAAGATAAATTATGTAACATCACAGTCACTAGTGAAATGGTTGTGAAGCAGATAGACAGACTGAAGCAAAATAAGTCGCCGGGTCCTGATGAGGTTTTTTCAAGGGTTTTTAAGGAATGCAAAATGGAAGTCTGTGAACCATTAACTAATATTTTTAATTTATCTCTTCAAACAGGTGTAGTGTCTGATATGTGGAAGATGGCTAATGTAATTCCTATTTTTAAAACAGGGGACAAGTCGTTACCGTCAAATTACCGCCCAATAAGCCTGACCTCAATTGTAGGCAAATTACTAGAGTCAATTATAGCTGAGATTATAAGAAGCCAACTCGATAAGCATAGCTTGATTAATGATACTCAGCATGGATTCACAAGAGGCCGGTCTTGTCTAACTAATTTATTAACTTTCTTCAGTAAAGCTTTTGAGGCTGTTGACCACGATAAAGAATTTGATATTATTTACTTAGATTTTAGTAAGGCATTTGATAGAGTTCCGCACCATAGACTGTTAAAGAAAGTGGCAGCTCATGGCATTGGGGGAAAAGTGCTCTCGTGGATCGAGTCATGGCTCACTGACAGGAAGCAGAGAGTGTCTATAAATGGGGTTAAATCCGAGTGGGGATCTGTAACGAGTGGCATTCCACAGGGATCAGTCTTGGGCCCGTTGTTGTTTATAATATATATCAATGATCTTGATGAGGGAATTACTAGTGATATGAGCAAATTCGCCGATGACACAAAGATAGGTAGGATAATTGATTCAAACGTAGATGTTATGGAACTTCAGGAGGATTTAAACAAACTCTGTTCTTGGTCAGAAAAATGGCAGATGCAGTTCAATGTAGATAAATGCAAGGTTCTGAAGCTTGGGCGTGCCCATAACCCTAGTACTTATAAGTTAAATGATGTAGAACTTACCCATACAGATTGCGAAATGGACTTGGGGTTATGGTGAGCAGCAACCTTAAACCAAGACAGCAATGCCTAAGCATACGTAATAAGGCAAATAGATTACTGGGATTTATATCAAGAAGTGTAAGCAACAGAAGTCCAGAGATCATACTGCAGCTTTATACATCATTAGTAAGGCCTCACCTAGATTATGCAGCTCAATTCTGGTCTCCATATTACAGAATGGACATAAATTCGTTAGAAAACATTCAGCGTAGGATGACTAAATTAATACATAGCATTAGAAATCTTCCTTATGAAGAAAGATTGAAGACTTAAGTTACATTCACTTGTTAGACGAAGAATGAGGGGAGACCTGATCGAAGTGTATAAGTGGAAGATAGGTATTAATAAAGGGGATATTAATAAGGTCTTGAGGATGTCTCTCCAAGAGAGAACCCACAGTAATGGATTTAAATTAGATAAGTTTAGATTTAGAAAGGACATAGGAAAGTATTGGTTTGGAAATAGGGTAGTTGATGAGTGGAACAGTCTACCTAGTTGGGTTATTGAGGCTGGGACTTTGGGTAGTTTCAAATTTAGGTTGGATAAGTACATGAGTGGGAGGGGTTGGATTTGAGTGGGACTTTCACATCAGAGCTTATTTTTTGGGTGGCATTGAAAATTGGGTTGGGCAAATGTTTTGTTAGTGGGATGAATTGTAAAGGACCTGCCTCGTATGGGCCAGTAGGCCTTCTGCAGTGTTCCTACATTCTTATGTTCTTAAATGCTTGTTGACGCCATGCCTCTGTAAATACTTGTTGACGCCATGCCTCTGTAAATACTTGTTGACGCCATGCCTCTGTAAATACTTGTTGACGCCATGCCTCTGTAAATACTTGTTGACGCCATGCCTCTGTAAATACTTGTTGACGCCATGCCTCTGTAAATACTTGTTGACGCCATGCCTGTGTTAATACTTGTAGTGTGTATTACTGACATTCCTTCATCAATGGTCCATCTCTCTGCTACATCATCAACCTCTGATCTAAAATAAGTTACATTTGCTACATTGTACAGTCACAGACCGGGGCGCTGGGGCGTTGACCCCCGGAACTCTCTCCAGGTAAACTCCAGGTAAACAGTGTGTACTTGTGTATGAGACTCTCGGTGCAAAGTGTAATTAACGTTTGGAACTTGATAATTCATTATAATTATAATAGCTTACGATTATTATGAATTATTATGAATTTCATTTCTTGTCTGATTCAGTTATTTTATTTTATGGAAATTGATGACGCTTATAGTTTCAAAAATATTTTCTTTATAAAGTGTGTTTGGTTTTTGACTCTCAGAACACAATAAGTGTCAGGGGTCCAAGACTGTTCAACTGCCTACCAGCATACAAAAAGGGGGATTACTAATAGACCCCTGGCTGTCTTAAAGAAGGCACTGGACAGGCACCAAAAGTCAGTACCTGACCAACCGGGCTGTGGTTCATACGTCAGCTTGCGTGCGGCCAGCAGTAACAGCCTGGTTGATCAGACTCTGACCCACCATGAGGCCTGGTCTCAGACCAAGCCGCGGGGGCGTTGACCTCCGAAACCTTCTCTAGGTACACCAGGTGAACGACTGAGTTCATGAAAAAACATTATCTCAGGGAAGGGGAGAGAGAGAGAGAGAGAGAGAGAGAGAGAGAGAGAGAGAGAGAGAGAGAGAGAGAGGCTGTGTAGCTATAATGGTCATCTCTCTCTCCCTCTCTTCCCTGCAGTGCTGAGTGTTGCAACATGTTCACATGTCTTAGTAACTCCCGGAATGTGAACGATCGATCGTCTCAGCTCGTGGCGTCGCGGCTCTCTCTCTCAAGTTCTGGATTGCATAACAACGACATCATCCCGCTGGTTCACGTGATTATGCGAAGACGAGAAGCAAAAAAAAAATGATTTACATAAATATTATATATTATATTAATATTAGAAAGCTTTAATCCCGTGGAGATTATACTAAGCCTGATAAATTGGTTATAATTCGGCTTTATCCATGCATCTGGAGAGGCAGCTTGAATTTTGTGGTATCAAAAGCCCTTAACTAGCACCAAGGCAACAACCTCCCCTTCCTTCCTCGAAGGGAAAATATGTACGACAATACAAGAGAGATGTTTACCTCTGTGAGGTCCATTTACCATCATGGTGTGGTAACACCCACCTGAGGAATCCACCACAGAGAAGTAACACAACAATCTCTCTAAACGCACACTGACGTAAGCACAGGAGCTGGGATGGGAATGAATGTTAAACACCCAGAGCTCAGTGATGGATATCCTGCGGTGAAATCCGACACTATCATGACTTTAAAGAAGCAAGAGACTGTACGACTGGTGGAAAACACTCAAGAGTGCTAGATGTCTAGTATCTCTAGTTCTTTCTATTGTAATGATTGCAAAACTGAGAAAGAGAGAGGCTGGCATGCTCGCACGTTGACTATGTTCCACACTTTAAGGTGGCATATAAGTGAGTAGAAATAGGAAGTGCGTCTGTCCGGCCATCAGCAGACGAAGGTTTGTAGATGAATGGTTCAGAGAACCGACATGTTGATAAATTAGACACATGTGCAACTCTTGCGTATCTTTATTGAGGAAACGTTTCGCCACACAGTGGCTTCATCAGTCCATGCCTAATTCTTGGGCACAACCTACTTCCACATTGAACAAATGTGACACGACCTATGACTGCTGCACCTCTCCTGCCATACGGTTTATAAGCTGCTTCTCCGCTCATCTGCCGTATTCTACTCAAGATTGATGGACTGACCACATCGACTCAAGGTTGAGGGACTGATTACCTCATTCTCCTCCTGTTCTTCAAGTTTCTCCTATGTATGGACTGATGAAGCCACTGTGTGGCGAAACGTTTCCTCAATAAAGATACCCAAGAGTTGCACATGTGTCTAATTTATCAGCAGACGAAGGATCGAGGATCCACCATCTTGCGCTGATGACCCACACGAGTTTATTTATACACACACTATGATAAACCTCCTCCGTGCTATCTCTAAATTCTAGATGGTTCAGAGAGCAGAGTAAGACGGATCATGACTGAGGTGTGGTATAGCGTTGGGATTTCTCTAACTTCAACTTCTCTTGGCTCTTTGGAAGGTAAGAGCTGTCGTAAAAGCTTACTATTATGCATTAAGACAACGGAGTTCGTGTACAGACAAAAGACAGCTATTATACCGCAGGACGGGCAGCCACCAACTGCCTCCCTGAAGAAATAACCTTCTAAAGGTCATTGTACCATCAGCAATCATATACTTTTAAATAATATATTCAGAAGGAAGCGCTAAATCCTAATGGCCATACAGTATCTTATATTTTTAAATAATTCCATTTGGAAATTCTCACAAATATATATTCACTGTGTTAAGATATAGACCAAACGAGAGCGTTAGTCTCGTTTGGTCTATATCTGCATATATCCAGTGGTATTTACCACTATATATATGCAGTATCCAGTGGTATTTACCACTATATATATGCAGTATCCAGTGGTATTTATCACTGGATACCAGTGACAGAAAATTAGGTAAGGAGTACATGCTCGGTGTTTACAAAAGTCCAGGAAAATGAGAAGTGAAGAAGAGAGAGAGAGAGAGAGAGAGAGAGAGAGAGAGAGAGAGAGAGAGAGAGAGAGAGAGAGAGAGAGAGAGAGAGAGAGAGAGAGAGAATGTTGTGTGTCTGTGTATATGTTGTGGGAAGACAAGAGTTCTCTTCATCAGAAAGTGAACGGCAAGAAAGCCTGGAACTACTGAGGCGTCTCGTGGGAGCCGTGGCTGAATGGTATTTATCTACGCTACTCTAACAATCCCCCCCCCTGCCCCCTCCTTCAAACAAACAATTGATAAACTCGAGTTGCTGGAACTGACGCCTGCTGCCTCAACGGAACGGGGATCGTATCTTACAACCTGACACCCCGACGTTTGCTCTGGGTCTACCAAAACAAGATTTAGTATATTATATTAACCTAAAAAAAGGCACAATACCGTGACTGGAACAATATACAAATAACCCTCACCTGGGAGAGACAACCTTATAACCTCGTTTCGGTCTGGCTTCGTCTATTTACAAGTCGATAATGGCCCGGAGGCAGATCGAAAGGTCGGTCAGGTCTCATTACCACATCTTCGGTCAGTTATCCTCTCGTGAGGAAACATTGTTTAATGATAGTCAATTATTTATCATTTTCCCTTTTGTATCATGAAAAGCGCATTGCAAGTAGAAGTTTTGCCGTAACGAAGTATTATCAATAGTAGTAGTAGTAGTAGTAGTAGTAGTAGTAGTAGTAGTAGTAGTAGTAGTAGTGGCAGTAGCAATAGTAGTAGTAACAGCAGTAGTGGCAGTAGCAACAGTAGTAGTAACAGCAGTAGTGGCAGTAGCAACAGTAGTAGTAACAGCAATGGTAATATGAATGGTAATGGTGGTGGTGGTAGTAGTAGTACTAGTAGTAGTAGTAGTAGTAATAGTATTATGGCTCGCCCAGGTAAGCCTGATGTAAACAACAGTGATCACTGCTGCGTCACTTTAGCAGTGAAAGTCACTACGTCAGACCGTATTTTCCTCAAGAAAGTGAGGTAGATTTTAATAGATTTTTGCCCTTCTTATAGACGGTACCTGCGTGTTTACTACACACACACACACACACACACACACACACACACACACACACACACAAGAGCAGCTGTGGTCTAAGATGACAGTGGTGTAGGCTACAAGAAAGTGAAAGTCGTGAGTGTGTTTACATCGGGACCAACACTAATTTTTACCTCCCTGTCTGCCTCTCCCCCTCCTTGTAAATCAGAATTCTTTGATATGTACTGTGGGTAGGAGAAAGAGAAGGAACTGGAAGAAGAGGAAGAGGAGGAAGACTAAGAAGTGAAAAAGGAGAAACCAAACTTAATAATTTTATACCAGTGAAACAATGTGATTATTCAGTTTTTTGAGAATGTATCTAATTTGTTGCTATCATGACTCACATTTCGTATATTATGACAATAATCAAAACAATTCGATGTTCGCTAGGCGAAGCTCAAAACTGTATCCGTAGCTTCTTCCAAGTCATAGGTTTCTCGTAGCAACACATTTTAACAAAAGGGAAAACCTCCCCGCTATTTAGGTATAAAATGGATTTCTGGATAAGGTGTTCCAGCGCAGGGTATAATGGGAGGAAGGAAGATTTAAGCGTGTGCTTGTGGAAAGCAGGTAGAAAGTCGACCTGGGAAAGGCAGACAGGAGCCTGTTCCTGAGTAAGGCCTGCACCTAGGGAAGAAGGCAGATAGGAGCGTGTACCTGAGGAAGGCAGGTAGCAGTGTGCACCTAGGAGGAGGAAAAAAAGGGCATCATACATTCAGGTGTACCTCTCCCTCCTCGACATCACACCAGACTGCATTACACAGAATTCTTCGCCTGCCTGACCACACACACGTAACAACTAATGTAATGATCCCCCTCCCCCTCTTCCCCTGTACACTCCAGAAACACACTATTATCGCATTATGGCTCAATATTGGAGAAACTCGTAAAGAGAACGTATGTTTTGCTAATTCAAATTCCCGCTGAACCGTTGAAGGGAATTTGGTAATAGCTAAATATTACTTTGGGAATATCTTGACTGGTATAAATAGAAGCGAATCTGACAATATTAGCTTGAAGCTTCAAGTTGACTGCAAATATTTTTAAGAACGTGAAAAAGAATGAAAAACTTAAATGTATAATTCGCTGCGATACATAACAAGTGGTACTGTTCGTGGTACCTTGTACTGCGTAAGGTACTACCGTTTGTGGTACCTTATTTACATTGATAAATGAGACACTTGTACAACATCTGGGTATAAAGTGAGTACATGAGTACTTGAGTGCATCACCAGGGACAAGGCTGCTCCTCGACCTTCAGTCAGGAATTTCGTTACTCTTGAGAGAGTTATCTCAGAAGAGTAGCCTCCTGTGTAGTACATAACTGTGTAGTGGCAGTAACGGGAATTATAACTGGTTTGGATTGGCGAGGATTAACTTGCTTTTGAGTGAGTTGTCTGTTGGACTCTCCACCTTGATCTTCATCCAGCGGGATCATGTGTCTGCGAGGACACATTCTCCTGCGCTGACACAGATGTCTCCAAAGAAACATAATTCACACACTGTGCAAAAAATATAACAACAAATATGTCCACCAGACTGTTTTCTATATGTGTAATTTTTTCACGTAACGAAGAGCTTTCTTACACACACACAAAAAAGATTGAACGGGCGTTTTTTTTTTTTAGTTATGGCTTGCAGGTTTTCACTGAAAATAAAAACACACAAACATTCCCCAACAACATATACGCAACACATTTTTTGTCTCAGTATTCTGAACCAAGCCGATTATTACAACCAAAACAAAGCCCTGAAACACAAGGGTCACACAGTGAGCCGAGCCGAGCAAAACTAACCATCACTTGAAGACACACTTGTACATTATTCAGGAATTTTTACTGAAGAAACGTCTTTCCAGCCGGTGGCTTCTTCAGTCCAATACAGAGAAGACCGATGAGCAAGGAGGAGAATAAGGTAACCAGTCTCTCAGCCTGGAGTCGAGGTGTTCACTCCATCAAGAGAGTTTCCGAACTGTTCACAAGTGTCTCATTGTTCAATTCGTTGTTTTTCTAAAACCATTACATCACCTAATTATCACCCGTACCTGCGTCCTCGACACCTGAGGAATATCAGTAATGAACCAAAGATACAACGCTACTCACCAGTCCAACTCTTGTAGGGACGGAATAAACGTTTTTATATATTATTCATTAACATTATTAGGTACACGAATAGCTTTTACCTAACACTTTAATATTTTAAATAGGTACTGGAATTACCGTACGTATTTTTACCTGGATGCGACCTACTTCAGTTAGCCAGCACATAGGTACCTATTTTTACCGTTAGGTGGACAGGGGTAGCAAGAGTGTAAGGAATCCAGCCCAGATGTCAATCCCCACCAGGGATTCGAACCCAGGATCTTGCTACTGTGAGTCGAATACTCTCACCTGTGGGCTGTACGGCCCTCCCGGGGGAGGATGGGGAGGGGATTAAGGGTATATATATATATATATTATATAATATATATATATATATATATTATAATTATATATATATATATATATATTATATATATATATTTATTTTTATTTTTTTATTATCACACCGGCGATTCCCACCAAGGCAGGGTGGCCCGAAAAAGAAAAACTTTCACCATCATTCACTCCATCACTGTCTTGCCAGAAGGGTGCTTTACACTACAGTTTTTAAACTGCAACATTAACACCCCTCCTTCAGAGTGCAGGCACTGTACTTCCCATCTCCAGGACTCAAGTCCGGCCCGCCGGTTTCCCTGAATCCCTTCATAAATTTACTTTGCTCACACTCCAACAGCACGTCAAGTATTAAAAACCATTTGTCTCCATTCACTCCTATCAAACACGCTCACGCATGCCTGCTGGAAGTCCAAGCCCCTCGCACACAAAACCTCCTTTACCCCCTCCCTCCAACCCTTCCTAGGCCGACCCCTACCCCGCCTTCCTTCCACTACAGACTGATACACTCTTGAAGTCCCTTCTGTTTCGCTCCATTCTCTCTACATGTCCGAACCACCTCAACAACCCTTCCTCAGCCCTCTGGACAACAGTTTTGGTAATCCCGCACCTCCTCCTAACTTCCAAACTACGAATTCTCTGCATTATATTCACACCACACATTGCCCTCAGACATGACATCTCCACTGCCTCCAGCCTTCTCCTCGCTGCAACATTCATCACCCACGCTTCACACCCATATAAGAGCGTTGGTAAAACTATACTCTCATACATTCCCCTCTTTGCCTCCAAGGACAAAGTTCTTTGTTTCCACAGACTCCTAAGTGCACCACTCACTCTTTTTCCCTCATCAATTCTATGATTCACCTCATCTTTCATAGACCCATCCGCTGACACGTCCACTCCCAAATATCTGAATACGTTCACCTCCTCCATACTCTCTCCCTCCAATCTGATATTCAATCTTTCATCACCTAATCTTTTTGTTATCCTCATAACCTTACTCTTTCCTGTATTCACCTTTAATTTTCTTCTTTTGCACACCCTACCAAATTCATCCACCAATCTCTGCAACTTCTCTTCAGAATCTCCCAAGAGCACAGTGTCATCAGCAAAGAGCAGCTGTGACAACTCCCACTTTGTGTGTGATTCTTTATCTTTTAACTCCACGCCTCTTGCCAAAACCCTCGCATTTACTTCTCTTACAACCCCATCTATAAATATATTAAACAACCACGGTGACATCACACATCCTTGTCTAAGGCCTACTTTTACTGGGAAAAAATTTCCCTCTTTCCTACATACTCTATATATATATATATATATATAATATATAATATATACACACACACACACACTAGTCAGCTGTCATTAGTGAAAGCTACCAGACTCCACTTCCCTCTCCTCTCCTCCCGCCCTTCACAAAACCTCGCTAAAACGAAAGTAAGGGATGTTAGAGTACACGACCTTTACACACACACACACACACACACACACACACACACACACACACACACACACACACACACACACACACACACACACACACAGTTCAATAACATCCTCTCGGCATTAATCTTAGATATCCAAGATGGTAGTAATTATTTTTTTGATAACAAATTTTGCGTAACTCTGGTAGCAACACCACGACGGCACCTATCTCGTTGTTTTACGGGAGCAACCAACCGTTACTGTCTTGTCTAGCGGCGCCACTACCACTCTTATGACTAGAGTACAAAGAACGTTGCAGAGGGAAAGAGTACAGAGTTGAGTACATTATACAGTAGCCGACTACTTGGCATACACCACACACAAAATTTCCCACGAGGAAGATGACCCAAGAGGTGGTCACAAAACATGGACACTAGCTAACCATGACACTAGCTAACCATGACACTAGCTGACCATGACACTAGCAAACTATAACACTAGCTGACCATGACACTAGCTGACTATAACACTAGCTGACCATGACACTAGCTGACTATAACACTAGCTGACCATGACACTAGCTGACTATAACACTAGCTGACCATGACTCTAGCAAACTATAACACTAGCTGACCATGACACTAGCTGACTATAACACTAGCTGACCATGACACTAGCTGACTGTAACACTAGCTGACCATGACACTAGCTGACTAACACTAGCTGACCATGACACTAGCTGACTATAACACTAGCTGACCATGACACTAGCTGACCATGACACTAGCTAACCATGACACTAGCTGACTATAACACTAGCTGACCATGACACTAGCTGACTGTAACACTAGCTGACCATGACACTAGCTGACTATAACACTAGCTGACCATGACTCTAGCAAACTATAACACTAGCTGACCATGACACTAGCTGACTATAACACTAGCTGACCATGACACTAGCTGACTATAACACTAGCTGACCATGACTCTAGCAAACTATAACACTAGCTGACCATGACACTAGCTGACTATAACACTAGCTGACCATGACACTAGCTGACTATAACACTAGCTGACCATGACACTAGCTGACTATAACACTAGCTGACCATGACACTAGTTGACTGTAACACTAGCTGACTATAACACTAGCTGACCATGACACTAGCTGACTGTAACACTAGCTGACCATGACACTAGCTGACCATGACACTAGCTGACTGTAACACTAGCTGACCATGACACTAGCTGACCATGACACTAGCTGACTGTAACACTAGGTGACCATGACACTAGCTGACCATGACACTAGCTGACTGTAACACTAGCTGACCATGACACTAGCTGACCATGACACTAGCTGACAATAACACTCGCTGACTATATATAACACTAGCTGACTATTAACATGATGTACACTAAACCTATCGTAAAATAAATCAAAGGGTCACTTGTGGAACGTCGAGATTTCTGGCACGATGAGAAAGATAAATATAAACCCGCCTCTCGGTTTGTTACCTAACCGAACTTAAATTTTGATCGCCTTCACAAGGGTGATTAAGGCTGCACTTAGTCTGTATACTACCAGTCAAAACTATTTTAATCATTGCAGTAAGGTTTAAGGTGATATATATATATATATATATATATATATATATATATATATATATATATATATATATATATACAAGGAATTCGCGAGAGCATGCGAAATATACACAAACACTGATCTCTGGCTGAAGGAGACTTGAACCTACGAACCTTAGGACAAGGTACGCAGTGCTTTACCAATCTACCCATATATATATATATATATATATATATATATATATATATATATATATATATATATATATATATATATATATATATATATATATATATATATATATATATATATATATATATATATATATATACGTCGTGCCGAATAGGCAGAACTTGCGATCTTGGCTTAAATAGCAACGCTCATCTTGCCATATAGGACAAGCGAAAATTTGTGTATGCAATAATTTCGCCAAAATCATTCTGAACCTAACGAAAACAATATATTTCACTGTGTTTGTTTAGTACTAAATTATTGTAAACAAATTAAAATATATTTAGTTGGGTTACGGTAAAATAAATTGTTCTTGTTATAATAAGGTTAGGTAAGTTTTCTAAGATTCTTTTGGTGCAAAATTAAAAATTTTTACATTAACATTAATGAAAAAAATATACCTGTAAGCGTATAAGAGAAAATTATAGAAAGGATTTAATTTTGAATGAGTTCTTGCTAATTGACCAGTTTTACATATTCGGCACGACATATATATATATATATATATATATATATATATATATATATATATATATATATATATAATATATATATATATTATATATATATATTACGCAAATATTGCAAACCAAGCGATACAGGATGCAAAACAACCACGGGGGGGAGTACAATGATAGTTTTAGGCCTTTCGTGTTGCAATTAACACATCAGGAGCTTGCAGAATTTCAGAAAAGAGGAGGATGTCCAAGCAAGTACGTTCCCAAAGGACGTCAAACATTTTGAGAGAAGGATACGAAGTGAACTTACCTTCGACGTGCTGGTGGAGTAGCTGTCTAGAGGACGCAGTCCAATGTAAAAATCCTTGAGTGTGCAGGATACACTGCTGGTCCACTGATCTTATCAATATACTTTTCACTACTTAATCTTGTTGACTGTAACTCCCGCAGATGTTACGCTGCTGTGAGGAGTCGGAAGAACAGCGTTCGTAGATTCGCCTATACCAGCTCCTCAATAGAAATAAATATGAAAGTAACTTGAAAGATGTTTTGAACAGCGTTCGCAATTGGATGCTTACAATATCAGTCCTGCTAGAGATTCCTAGAGTGCGTATATACTAATTTGTGATTTTTTTTTGGTGGATGGAGTGTTAGTGTGTGAGAGGGCGGGATGGGGGTGTATGATTGTACGGTAAGTAACAGCAGCGGCAGAGGAAAAAGGGAGCACAGGGAGATGTGCTCAATATGGCTGTGGAAGAACCACTGATGACCGGCGCCACATCCCCCACACTCTTCAACCGACCAGCGAAAGTTACACATTTTGTCCAGCAATCCTCCCTTCACCGTCACTTGTAAACCCCTTCCCCCCCTTCACCCCTTTCCCCTTCACCTCCTTTCCCTTCACCCCCTTCACCTCACCCTCCTCGCAGTTAAACTTCCTGTCACTTATCATAAATAGTCTTTCCTTTCAAACAACAGAAATAATCATAGCCAGTTTCCGCGTGTTCCTCTGAACGTTGGTCGTCCCTCAGACGGCATAACGGTCCGTTAAAAGAGAAAGCCAGCACACAGCCTTTTCTTCTATGCTCGGTCAGCCTCGCGGCCTTGGACTCTCTCGGCAGAAAAGGGCTCCAGACCGAGGTCGAAATGTACAGAGCAACTTTTTCCTGTTACGATTTACTATTAGTGATCACCACTGGCTCAGGATTACCATTTTTAACAAGTAATAACTCATTCTAAAATAATACCTTCATCAGCATTGTGTCGAGACCCACTCGTTGGTGTCTTCCAGTGAGAATATAGCCACTCTATATAGACTAGCTATATTCTCACGTTATATAATAGCCATTATATTAGCCGATTCACGTTTAAGTGAAATCGGATGTTATGTAGCGGGACATCACAGAATTGCTCGGTTTGTTGTATCAAGTGGATTATTATACACCCAGTATACATAAAGTCTCTTAGACCCCTAGAAAGAGTTTCACGAAGAAATACTCGATTTTAAAAGAAATTACTGATGGGAAGAATATTAACAAGTATTGAGCAAAGTAGAGAAGTATCGGATGTGAAAATTTAGATATCCACGGATGCGGATGTGTATGAGGATGTCTTACTTATTTTGCGGATGTGGATGCATATGCAGATATTTATTTACAGTAAAATGCGAATGAGGATGCGGATGTAAGGAATTATGCGGATGTTCCGCGGATGCTGGAATATTGCTGCACACTAACAGCACCTTTCAAGGCAGGTGAAATTGCTGACCTAGAAAATGTACAGAGAACCTTCACGGCGCGCATAACGGAGATAAAACACCTCAATTACTGGGAGCGCTTGAGGTTCCTGAACCTGTATTCCCTGGAACGCAGGAGGGAGAGATACATGATTATATACACCTGGAAAATCCTAGAGGGACTAGTACCGAACTTGCACACGAAAATCACTCACTACGAAAGCAAAAGACTTGGCAGACGATGCAACATCCCCCCAATGAAAAGCAGGGATGTCACTAGCACGTTAAGAGACCATACAATAAGTGTCAGGGGCCCGAGACTGTTCAACTGCCTCCCAGCATACATAAGGGGGATTACCAACAGACCCCTGGCAGTCTTCAAGCTGGCACTGGACAAGCACCTAAAGTCGGTTCCTGACCAGCCGGGCTGTGGCTCGTACGTTGGTTTGCGTGCAACCAGCAGTAACAGCCTGGTTGATCAGGCTCTGATCCACCAGGAGGCCTGGTCACAGACCGGGCCGCGGGGGCGTTGACCCCCGGAACTCTCTCCAGGTAAACTCCAGGTAATGCGGATATCCGATACATCTCTAAAGCAAAGTTCTCAGAAGGCTAGCGCGAGACATCGGTAAGAAGGCACACTGAGTAGAGCAAAACATTCGTAGACGACGTTTTGCTCAAAGTAGAGCTAATAAAGCTCTTCTTAGAACCATCGTCTGTAAACAAACACTGATCAAGAAAGTGTTATACATTTAGTTCCACATTCGTCGACAGGTCTTGCAAAGGCAACAGTAGATTGAATCCTCTACAAAACTTGCAAGTAACTACCAGAGACCGGGTAACCACATTGGTGGTTTCTGTTGCGCAATTCTAACAGCAAGTGCTGACGGCTACCAGGGAAAGTGGTGGTGGTGTGCGTTCACTCTTCCCCCCCCCAAAAAAAAAAAAATACTTAGGATTCACACCATAAACTTCACCGCCTCGCCACTGTCAGAAATTAATCAAGGCGTCCCGCACACGTGAAAGTCTGTCAACACGTTTATGAGTTTTTATTTTCCCTTATAACACGGCACTGATAGAGAATTTTTATTATTTTGCTAGAACATATAAGGCTGGATGGTGGTTTTTCAAAGCTTATAGACTGTTAGGTCTATAGGCTGTTAAGGCTGCACGTGATCTGTTTACAACCAGTCAAGAATAATTTCTACACTCTACACTAAGTGTATACATGAGGCTTGGTCACAGACCAGGCCGCGGGGGCGTTGACCCCCAAAATCCTCTCCAGGTATGTACAGATAAATATGAAGACACGAATCATAGATGGCGTTGCCTTGTACTGCTTAGCTTTAGATAATTTTAAGTAATAATAAGTTTTCTTTGGATATCTGTAAATTATACGAGTTAAAGAACATGGGAATTGAATGCAATCAGGTTTTAAAACCAGCAACGTGAATGAAACTCCAATTCATCGGATTATAAACCGTTCACCAGCATTAAAAGACCCTCCATCTTCCTTCATAAATGAAGAAAATCAGTGCTAGCCTTAACTCCCAACTGCCACATACTTACTGCCACTGGAGAAACTGAAAGCTTAATATTTTGGTACCGGTTCGTACTTTTGCAATCCATGCCATGCATATTTTATCGCTCGTTGGTGATTATTGCCCTTGTTACAGTGGAGTGTGACCACTCTGACATGGCTCAACGCTTTACGCTTCTGCCTCGCCTCAGAGAATTATTTCCCCACCTAATATCTGTTCATATTCTTGCAACATTGCATAGCTCCTGACGACGCACAAGAATGCGAAAGATCTTGAGCTAACGATTTCCATCCCCATGTGGCTTGTTCTGCATTGTTAAAATCTCCTGTTTGTGATTGTACTGCGCATATATATATATATATATATATATATATATATATATATATATATATATATATACACATATATATATATATATATCTATATATATATATATATATATATATTTATATATATATATTATATTTTATATATATATATATATATATTTATATATATATATTTATATATATATATTATATATATATATATATATATATATATATTTATATATATTTATATATTTATAAATATATATATTTATATATATTTATATATATATATATTTATATATATTATCTATATATATATATATATATATATATGTAGTGCCGAATAGGCAGAACTTGCGATCTTGGCTTAAATAGCAAGGCTCATCTTGCCATATAGGACAAGTAAAAATTTGTGTATGCAATAATTTCGCCAAAACCATTCTGAACCTAACGAAAAAAATATATGTCACTGTGTTTGTTTAGTATTAAATTATTGTAAACAAATCTAAAATATATTTAGTTGGGTTAGGCTAAAATAAATTGTTCTTGTTATAATAAAGTTAGGTAAGTTTTCTAAGATTCTTTTGGTGCAAAATTATAAATCTTTACATCATCATTTATGAAAAAAATATATCTTTAAATTTATAAGAGAAAATTTCAGAAAGGACTTAATTTTAAAGGAGTTCTTGCTAATTGACCAGTTTTACATATTCGGCACGACATATATATATATATATATATATTATATATATATTATATATATATATATATATATATATATATATATATATATATATATATAACATAATATGTTTAAACTATCATGTATTAGGTTACCTGGAGTTTACCTGGAGAGAGTTCCGGGGGTCAACGCCCCCGCGGCCCGGTCTGTGACCAGGCCTCCCTGGTGGATCAGAGCCTGATACAACCAGGCTGTTGCTGCTGGCTGCACGCAAACCAACGTACGAGCCACAGCCCGGCTGGTCAGGAACCGACTTTAGGTGCTTGTCCAGTGCCAGCTTG
Organism: Cherax quadricarinatus; assembly: GCF_026875155.1. Classification (NCBI taxonomy): domain Eukaryota; kingdom Metazoa; phylum Arthropoda; class Malacostraca; order Decapoda; family Parastacidae; genus Cherax; species Cherax quadricarinatus. Next base: position 29,506,086 of record NC_069442.1, read on the forward strand.
AAGACTGCCAGGGGTCTGTTGGTAATCCCCCTTATGTATGCTGGGAGGCAGTTGAACAGTCTCGGGCCCCTGACACTTATTGTATGGTCTCTTAACGTGCTAGTGACACCCCTGCTTTTCATTGGGGGGATGTTGCATCGTCTGCCAAGTCTTTTGCTTTCGTAGTGAGTGATTTTCGTGTGCAAGTTCGGTACTAGTCCCTCTAGGATTTTCCAGGTGTATATAATCATGTATCTCTCCCGCCTGCGTTCCAGGGAATACAGGTTTAGGAACCTCAAGCGCTCCCAGTAATTGAGGTGTTTTATCTCCGTTATGCGCGCCGTGAAGGTTCTCTGTACATTTTCTAGGTCAGCAATTTCACCTGCCTTGAAAGGTGCTGTTAGTGTGCAGCAACATTCCAGCCTAGATAGAACAAGTGACCTGAAGAGTGTCATCATGGGCTTGGCATCCCTAGTTTTGAAGGTTCTCATTATCCATCCTGTCATTTTTCTAGCAGATGCGATTGATACAATGTTATGGTCCTTGAAGGTTAGATCCTTCAAGTAAAAAACAATAAAAAACTAAAATACACATACTGTACACTCACTACTTACCTTAAAATATTTGTACTCTTAATGTAGGATGAATATTTATTGTAGAAAGTCAGGCGTGGTAACTCCCCCTGCTACCAGACCAACACGAAATATAAACCATACCACGGACGGGGATAGAACCCGCGATCAGAGAGTCATAAAACTCCAGACCGTCGCGTTAGCCACTGGACCAGCTAGCCACAATAAGATTCATCCAACTAGGTATATTTCTACACCATAGGAAGGTTAGCATAGACACCACTGTGACCACAAATGCAAGTTTTTACAGACGAATCTCCAGCTAGCGTGGCCGTGACGAACTCTAGCTCAAGTCCCTTCAAAGCCGTCAACATGACTCACGAAATCGTAATGACACGATTTGGATGAATCTTATTGTGGCTAGCTGGCCTAGTGGCTAACGCGACGGCCTGGAGTTTTGAGACTCTGATCGCTGGTTCTATCCCCATCCGTGGTATGGTTTGTTTGCAATCGTGTCATTACGATTTCGTGAAACACGAAATATACATTTAAAGCACCCCAGAGCGATTATTATTAATATTATTATTATTATTATTATTATCATCAACATACCTTATTCACTGAGTTCAATCATTTCTAACAATTACCCTAAGATGCCATCGTAAACGAGAGAGGCGGAGAATATCAACAAACAGTTGAATGCGTGTCAATTCCTGTCCGCTTACAGTTCATTCACGTTCATTGATTGTGCATACGTTTGTGAAGCTTTTGCCACAATACAAACACCTTACATTGTGTACAAGTTGTTTTTACGTTGGTGCAATAGAATAAATAAACAGCAATACTCTCATTCTTATGCAACGCACCATTTATAGAGCAAATGACGCTGTGATCGGGTTTTATGAGATCTTACTCGACCGACGCTTCCCTAATTAATCTTATGGACTGAAATGTCACTAGGGAATCTCATAAGTATCGTAATCTTAGATTTGTAAAAGGCCTTCGATACGATCAACCACAATATATTATGGAAGAAACTACAAGCTATCGGCACAGGTTCTGTAAATTGGTTTAAGTCCTACCTGAGCAACGGGCAACAAATTGTCAAGATCAACAACACAGAATCAGAACCCCTGCCGATTGCATGTGGGGTTCGTCAGGGTAGTATTTTGGGTACCTTATTGTTCCTGTTTTACGTGAATGACATGCCCATCAGTGTCAAGTGTAAGCTTCTGTTGTATGCAGATGACAGTGCTCTGTTATTGTTAGGTAAAGACTCACAAGATATAATTAATGTAATAACACTAGAACTAGAGTCCTGCAGCAAATGCTTAGTAGATAACAAATCGTTACACCTCGAGAAGACGTAAACCATACTCTTTGGCATGAAACAAACTGAAAAGGGGTAGATAATTTTAATGTCCAGTGTAATGGGGAACCCATCACTTCAGTTTCCTCAGTGAAATATCTGGGAATTCCCATTGACCCATGCATGTCAGGAGAATTGATAAGCAACTGCGTAGTAAAGAAAACGAGTGCCTGACTAAGGTTCCTCTACAGACAAGCACAGTGTCTACCACCGAGGCTCGCTGGCCCCTATTTCTAGCTCTTATACAATACCATATGGACTACGCTTGCTATTCATGGTACCCTTCCTCGACAAAAAGTTGAAAGATAGACTATAAATCACTCAGAACAAAATGGTATGATTCATCCAGGGCCTGGGTCCAAGAGAACATGTAGACCAGGGCGAATTATAACAACTGAATAAGCTGAATATTGAAGACAGAGTAAAGCAACTGAAGTTAAATCACGTTTATAAAATTGTTCACAATGTCCAGAATATCTTTCTGCCAAGTTTATCAAGGCTTGGAACCAAAGCAATTATATTACTATGGGAAGGGAACACAACTTTGCAGTACCCACAGTCAGTGGTCGGTCTTCAAACACATTTTATTGTACAGCAGTAAAGGAGTGTCATAGCACGAGCCTGTCACAGCATGAGCCAGTTCAAGAAGAGAGCCAAAAGGTACCTAACGAATATAGCTATAAAAAGCGAGGAGAATGATTCCTTGTATACCTAACATACATGTACCTAATACTGTGAACTGATCCTCCCGTTAATGTTAATGTATGTAACTCAGTTTACCTTATTCCAAGAGTATCTACTTTTATTGCAACTGCTTTTCACATAAGTTATTTACCTGTTTTACCTGTTAAGTAAGTAAGTAAATGTTATCGTTTAAATAATAAGTTATTACAAGGGCACCAATGGAAATAAGTTACTGACTTTTTTTTTTGGGTTATCCTAGGTAATCTACACATATGCTGGTATGTATCATAATTTATGTTACTGTATTTATGTGTACCTGTACCTGAGTAAACTTACGAGTGAAAGCATACGAGAGGAATAATTTTCTTTAGTTACCCCAGTAATACTATACTGTACACAGTTTCTCTGGTGTTGAGCTAGAGAAAACGTAATTCTTTCCGTCACTCCTGGGACTCAACTTGTGGCGATTGTAAGTATGTTTATTCAGGTATACACAAATACAGTTACATAGATTATCATACATAGCAGCATATGTGTAGGGAACCCTGGGATAACCCAAAAAAGTCAGACAAAGTGACTTATTTCCATTGAGTCGTAAAACTCTGGGCCAGCAATCGTGTCAATACGACTTCGTGAGTTTTTGTAATTAAGATACCTAATTACTTGACTACTTCTCTACATCTCATCTCATCTACATCTACATCTCATATTTATATTAATTTGTTCTACTGTGGGTATATTAAATTTATATTATGTAATGTGTTTGTTATATAATTTTGAAAAAAATATCATAGATGGATTAATGAAAATGTTTATAATGTAATTACGTCAAAGTGCCCCAGACCGATTATTATTATGATGTCTTCAGCACTAGTGAGACTCTTATTCATTTTAATGTGTACCTGCTTACCAGAACAATGTGTGTTTATTTAGTTACAGGTTCACATATACTTATCAGAGTATAAAATTCAAAATAACTTTAAAGCAATTGAAATTTTGGAAAGGTTCTTCACAGGAGATGTAAACAGATTGACATGCGAAAACCATAACAGCTAATTAGGGAAGGTATGAACGAGTTTTGGTCATAATTTGAAGTGTCCTTATTAGCGAATCACCTTAAAGCGAAGCGCCGTAAAGCGAGGACCTCCTATAAATGCTTCATAACATGTTTTCACTATATACCCAGAGACATGGAGTATACCTGGAGAGGGTTTCGGGGGTCATCACCTTTTCGACCCGGTCTGTGACCAGGCCTCATGGTGGATCAGAGCCTGATCAACCAGGCTGTTACTGTTGGCTGCACGTAACCCGACGTACGAACCACAGCCCGGCTGGTCAGGTACTGACTTTTGGTGCCTGTCCAGCGCCTGCTTGAAGACAGCCAGGGGTCTATTGGTAATCCTCCTTATGTATGATGGGAGGCAGTTGAACAGTCTTGGGCCCCTGACACTTATTATGTTGTCTCTTATCGTGTTAGTGACACCACTGCTTCTCATTTAGGGGATGTTGCATCGTCTGCCGAGTCTTCTGCTTTCATAGGGAGTGATTTTCGTGTGCAAGTTTGGTGCTAGGTTAGCAATAGAACTATGCATTAAAAACAATAAAAATGTAAAATACACATACAGTACACTCATTACTTACCTTAAAATGTTTGTAGTCTTAATGTAGGGCGAAAGGAGTATTTATTGTAGAAAGTCAGGTGTGGTAAGTTACCAGTGCGGTAGAAGTGCGAGTTACCACTGGTAACTCGCGCTTCTACCGCACCTACCTGAAAGATACGACATTTAAATCGCCCCAGAGCGATTATTAATATTACCATCGACATACCTTGTTCATTGAGTTTAATAATTTCTAACAACTACCCCTAGATGCCATCGTAAACGAGAGAGAGACGTGGAGAATGTAAACAAACAGATGAACGCGTATTAATTCCTGTCCGCTTACCGTTCATACACGTTCATTTCTCATACGTTTATGAAGCTTTTACCCCACAATACAAACACCGTATATTGTGTACAAGTTGTCTTCACGTTGATGCAGTAGAATAAATAAACAGCAGCACTCTCATTCTCATACAACACACCATTTTTGAAGCAAATGGCACTAAACATACTCAACCCCTGCCAATTTGGATTCAGGAAAAATAAAAGCACTAATGATGCAATCATAAAAATGCTAGATCTGCTTTACACATAATTGGAAAATAAGGAATATCCACTAGGAATTTTTATTGACCTAAGAAAAGCTTTTGACACAGTAGACCACGACATCCTACTCCACAAACTTGATCATTACGGTATAAGAGGCCATGCGCTTGCTTATTTCAAATCTTACATTACTAATAGGTATCAGTATGTCACCATTAAAGACACAGCATCAGCAACACGGCCACTTGATACTGGAGTTCCGCAGGGAAGTGTCCTTGGTCCCTGCTCTTCCTCATATACATCAATGACCTTCCAAACGTATCCCAACACCTGAAACCCATTCTCTTTGCTGACGACACGACTTATGTCATCTCTCACCCTAATCTTGCCACCCTCAACACCAGTGTGAATGAGGAGCTGATCAAAATATCGACTTGGATGACAGCCAATAAACTTACGCTTAACACTGACAAAACCTACTATATTATGTTTGGTATCAGAGCAGGAGATGCACAAATTAACATTAAGATTGACAACACTCTAATTACCAGAAATAATGGGGGCAAATTCCTAGGCTTATACCTTGACAACAACCTGAATTTCAGCACCCATATCCAGCATATAACCAAAAAAAGTATCCAAAACGGTTGGGATCCTCTCCAAGATACGAATACTACGTGCCGCAAAATGCCCTTCTCACACTATACCACTCACTTATTTATCCATACCTCACCTATGCTATTTGTGCTTGGGATCAACTGCAGCAACACACCTAAAGCCAATAATAACCCAACGAAAAGCTGCAGTAAGAATAATCACTAAATCCATCCCTGGCAACACACCCCCCCCACTCTTCATAGACCTAAAATTTACTCCCTGTTTCAGTACATCCACACTTACTACTGTGCAATCTACATCTACAGGGCCTTAAACTCTAATATCAACCTTGACCTAAAACGCTTTCTTGATAGTTGTGACAGAACCCACAGGCATAACACCAGACACAAACATCTCTACGACATTCCCCGTGTCCGACTAAACCTTTACAAAAATTCAATGTATGTCAAAGGCCCTAAAATCTGGAATACCCTACCTGAGAACTCTAGAACTGCAGACACATTCATCACCTTCAAAACTACCATTAGAAAACATCTTATCTCCCTGATACACCCCGTCAACTAATTACACGAATACCACCTGGTGGTTCACACTTACACTCACTCATTTGACCATAAACAGAAATATTAATCTCAATCTTAAAATAATGAATCCTGTGATACTCCAATACTGAAACTATGTACTGTGCCAAAACAAAAGCATTCACATTGCTAAACTCACAAACTAGTATTTAGTCACTTAGCCATAATACCAACTTACCTCATAATTTGTAATATTTTACAATTAAGAATAAAACTAAGTCCGCCCGGAATGCCTAGCCATGCTAGGCGTTCTAGTGGTACACTCTGTAATCACTATTTTACTACATGTAAACCACACAAAAACCAAATTTCTGTAAACTCAGCATTGTAATCCTTATAGAGAATAAACTTTGAATTTGAATTAAGAGTGAAGGCTTACGAAAAGAATAAAATTCTACAGTTACCCCAGTAATACTATACTGTACACAGTTTCTCTGGTGTTGGACTAGAGAAAACGTAATTCTTGCCGTCACTCCTACAAACCGCCTGGCAACCACACCTCATATTCATTTCAATTTGTTCTACTCTGGGTGTATTATGTTGATGTTATGTAACGTGTTTCTTATATAATATAAAAAATATATATCATAGATAGTTGAATAAAAATGCATATATTAACGTAATATACGTCAGAGTGATTCACTGAAACGAAAAACACGAAACACTTTTATCGCCATTCACTCCATGGCTGTTTTGCCAGAAGAGTACTGACATCACAGCTAAGATAAGCCTCTGAACTGCAACATTCCGACCCCATCTGGCTAACTGGACTTCAAAAATAACGCTAAACCCGGTGGAGTCATCCAGTGCATGGGAAATACCAAGCAGACTTAATTTAGAGAAGTGGAAGGTCGCTTCAGTCCTCAGGGATCAAGAGCCCGCCAGCAGCTCTTTCTCACCCCTATGAAGGCTCTTTTACAATTAATCTCAACAATAGACTCACCAACCACGAGGAGTCTCTGAATGCTAAACATAATCACCACAATATTATTCTTCTTACCTTGTGGAGAATCATTACTTCTGATTCCTGCTACTTGATATGCACCTATGCAACTCTTTTTAGGAAATGAAATTTGATTATTAACATTGGGATAATTTTTCCCTTTGTGAAACTTGACAGATACCTCAAAGTTATTGTGTATTGCATCTTTAAAATGAGTTAGTTGGTTGGTCTGCAACTGCACAATTAATTCTTGTAGACCTAGTCTTATTTCCTCCAGTCCAAAATAACCCTTGTGATATTTGAGAGCCATTCAAGTGTTTTACAGCTTAATTTATTCTGTACCATGGCACTCAATAACCAGTCTGATTCCTTCAGATTATATTTATTACTTAAAGTTTTGAGAGTGCTCTCCAGTTTAAAATCTAAACTGCTGTAAACCTTTGTAAGTGTGATCTGGAGATTTTAAATTAACAATGATATTCAATAGATCTAACCTACTTTGTTCTATATTACCATAAGTGACCTTCAGCAAGTGAACTGCTTCCTTGTAAGATCATCTACATTGGGAAAGGCTTGTATGAGTATGGTGAGCATCTCCTCTTACCTGTCCTTTGAGGTAAAATAATTTAGTTATACAGGCTAGGTCACTCCTGTCATGCAACCTTTTAAAAAAATTGCCCAAAAATTTTCCCCCCAACTTTCCCCAGGATTAAACACATAAACATAATTCGGGATTTTTTGGCAAAGCATTTTATTTTTTGGAGCAACTGATTAACTGCCTGGTTTACACTTTTTTAATTTATTCAAGGACGACTTTTACAAAAAGAATCTTTTCCTCTAATTCAAAATACTGATTAACATGAGATCTACTTCACCCTTTCTACAAAAGTTTATAAAAAATCCCCTTTCTTTTTGTTTAATATAATTGTATGAATCATTTTATTACCTAAAGCTCTAAATACAATCACCCTTTTCACAGTTTCTCGATTCTTTAAATTAAACCCTTTATTAATCCTTGGTTCATGAACTTTTCTACCCTGTTTTATGCTTTCTTTACTCTATATTCCATATGTTTTCTGTATTAATTTCCTCTTTTTCAGCCATGATGAATTTTTAAAATTCAACTTAATAACATGATATGTAAAAATTATGCACTTTAAAAGGTAAATAGTACAACTTGCCTTTGTAAAAAATCCTACTACTTGACTTAGCAATTACGTGTAAAAAAATTATATCTTTTTTAAAATGTACTTTAAATACAAACCTTTAGCGACCCTTGGGCTTTCAAAAATTAATTTTACAAAAAAAATAAATCCTCCCAGAATTTGGCATAGCAAAATTAATTTAACAATTAAATTAGTTACACTGGGTTTATAAATTTATGCATACACTGATAAAAATCTTGGCGAAATTATCTTATCAAATTAAATTTATACAAATAAAAATTTTAAAATCCTCCCCTTTTGGGCTTTGAAAAAATTAATATACACTTAAATAATTAGACCTTGGCTTATCAATTCAAATCACTTATACACTTAAATAATCTTTAGCCCACTTGACTTCCAAAAATATTGTAAAAATTTAAAAACCCTACCATTAAAAAATTTTGTGAACTTAAACATCCACCTCCTTCTTTTATTTCACATAAATTATTAAGTAATTAACTTTAATGACTTCCACTAATTACCCCCGGTTCAAAAAGGCCCAAACGGGCAAAAAAATTTGGGGAAAAAATTGCTTTTATCTGAATGTTCATTATATGCATAACAGTAAATGAAAAGAAATTATATCAGTTAAATGTGGGAATTTTGGGGGGCCTAGTCGCAAAAAATTTCCCCTTCGTCCCTACCACTGTAACCACAAGTTTCTCGGGGCCTTTTAATTACAAATGAAAAATATCACCAGGAAGCGGGTAAATTTTAAAAATTTGGGGATTTATATTAAAAATAATAAATGATTATATATATCACTTTAACAACAAAAGGAAATGTATCTTAATCAAAAACACTCCCCAAATTTTTGAGGGAGATTAATTGCATGTACAGGACCCCCCCTTTTGCCTACATTTATAAAAATTTTTACGGCCAAAAATTAAACAAAATTTAGACAGCTTATCTGGGGTTCCTGGAGTTGCCCTGTCCTGTCCCCTGATACCAAGTTTGCAGGGAATGCACATCCAAAATTTCGCCTCCTTTGAGAGGTGTAAAACCCAAAGTTTAACCCTCTAGAGCACGAAAATTCCTTTCCCCTTTACACTAACGTTGTATCCAATTCAAAACCAAAAGGGCATTCCCCTGTCTGCGAGGCGCAGCCCATTTCCCCATTTTCCTAAATAATTCTTTTAAAATACAGAAATGGCCACTATTTACAATAACTCTGTATTTCGGGAAAAATATATCCACGGGGTGGCGATGATGGGGGCGAGTGATGGGTGGCAGTGGGGGGCGAGTGGGGTGGCGAGTGATGGGGGCGAGTGAGGGGTGGCGAGTGTGGGTGGCGATGATGGGTGGCGAGTACGGATGGCGAGTGAGGGGTGGCGAGAAACAAAAACCTAACAATGACATATCACCTGCTTAATTAACTTTTACACCCCCATTGTTTAAAAAATTTTACATTCATGAGGGGCGGGAAAACCTACGGCGTCACCTTTTCCGGGTTTCACTAATTTCTCGATACAACCTTCTAATAAGTATAACAAACGCCCCTTACGTTCAGTGCCCCCCTTACGCCCGGAGACGACTCGAACCTTTCCCGTGTTTGCTACCTTTTTTCTGCTTGTAAGACAAGGGATAATTTAAGTATGTTGATGGAAGAGTTATATATGGCGTGGATACAAAGTATCTAGTGAAAAAGCGCAGGAAACATAGAGGTTCGGTATAACCTTACTAAGGTAAAGCTTCGCTCTATATAGAGTTTCGAAAAAGCTTGCACGAGCAAACTTTGTCACGGTAGAAGCTAGTCCTGCACCCGTGTTTCTTCCTCAAACAGGGAGTTAAATTGTGTCATTACATTTGTAAACATGACAATGGCTGCCTTTTATTGATGTTGTTCGCAACACGTCATTTTCAGGATCATTTTTTTTTTGAAGACATGAAGAAAAAGATAAAGGGCAAGACAATTTTCCCAATTCTGTCGACAGTTCTAGGGTTTTTGCTCAGCCCTTTATTGTGATTCTGGCGGAAAGGGAGGTAATCAGGGATCAGGGTTTGATCCTTAAGAACGCAAAAATCTAATTATTTGAACGGAGTTATATATATTACATACATTTTTAATTATAAAAATATTATTTAATTTAAAATAAAATAAATTTTATATATATTATATATATATTATAATATATATTAATATATAATTTTTTATATAAATTTATATTATATTTATATATATATATATATATAATTTAAATTTATTATATATATATATAAAATTTTTTTATATATAAAAATATAAATTTTTAATTAAATTTTATATTATATAAATTTTATAAATTTATATATAATTTAAAAATATATATTAAAATATAATAAATTATATATATATTAATAATATATAATAATATATATATATATTTTATTATAATATATATTAAATTTATTTATTTCGTGCCCACTAATAAAAAAATTACGATTTTTTATTAAATTACAGCGCACTTTTTTCCGAAAAGGCAAGGAAAATTTGTGTTACAAAAATTCCGCAAAAATCATTCTGAATCTAAGGAAAAAAATATTTTTTTGTGTTTATTTAAAATTATTGTAAAGTTGATAAACTATATTGTTTTGGGTTTGGCTAAATTTAAAATTTCGCTTGTTATAAGGTCGAAAGTTTCCCAAGGTTTTTTTGGAGAAAATCATTAATTTTTTTTAAATAAATGAAAAAAAATATCTTTAATGTATAAGAGAAAATTTTAGAAAAGAGTTATTTTAAACGATTCTCGCTCATGACCAATTTGACCTATTTATCGACAAATAATTAATATATATATATATATATAAATATATATATATATATAATAAATTTTTATTATATTATATATAATATATATATATTATATATAACCCCCAAAGGGCAGCTTCCTGGAGTTAAATACTATTTTAAATAAGGGAAAAAATAAAAAAAAATAGATTTAATTTTTCCCTATTTGTGAGAGAAAATTATTCGATAGACTTTATTTGATAACTCTAAGCTTTTCTTTTTTACCTTGAATTCAAATTTTTTATTGATGACATATTGTCCTAAAACCCCAAAAAATACAGAGGGAATAAATTTTTTAATAACTAATTTTTGTTTTGTCTATTAACTTTAAAATGTTCGCAGATTTAAAACAGGGGAACACCGAGTTGCCTCCATGAACGAAAAAAACAACAATGAGTCCCGCTCAGTGCCGGCCCCCTCGGCCGCTGTCGGAGGATGGGGGGGTCACGTTTTAAAAGTGGGTAATGGACACCCTATTCTTGCAATTGCTTATTTTTTTATTTTGAATTTTTTAAAAAGTTTTGGGTAGATTTTTTTTGTATTTTAATTTTTTTTTTTAAGCGATGAAGGGCACTATTACCCTATTTTAAAAAATTTGCAAGGCTACGGGAATACTTTTAAACCACGAACTATGTACTTCTACCTAGATTAAGAAAACCCATTTTTCATATATCTGTAATGAGTTTTAAAAAGAGGGAGGAAAATGGAATTAGAGATTGAGGGAGGGAGGAAAAGGGAGGGGAAAAAGGGGGGGGGGAGGGGGAGGAGGAAGGGGGGGGAGGGAGAGGGGGCCTTGTTTGGGTTAAAGTTTTGGGGGAAATCAATTAGTGGGAAATATTTTTAATTTGAAAGGGAAGTCCTTTAAATCAAAAAATTAAACCCCCCTTTAAAACCCCAAAATTATATTTTTTCCCTTTTTTTCCCCCCCTTTCCCATTTTTCCTTTTATTTTTTTACAGACCCTTTTTTTTCCCCGGATTTCCCAAAGGGGAAATTAGGGGAAAGACCCCAAAAAAGATCCAGGGGTTGTAAACGAATTATTTGGAGATTTTAAAAACAGGAACCCCCGGGGGATTACCCTTTTAAAAAGTGATTTGGGGGGTCAATTTAAAAAATGAGGGAAAAAAAAAGAGATTTTGGTCATTTTTAAAAAGTGATTTGGGAAAAAAAGAGATTTTGGGGGTTAAAAAAAGAGACCCCCCGGGGAACCCAAAAAAAAGGATTTTTCGGGAACCCCAAAAAGAGATTTTGGGAGTTATTTAAAACAGAGACCCCCGGGAATACCCAAAAAGAGACCCCTGGAGAAATTTAAAAAAGTGACTTGGGAAAAAACAGTGTCTTGGGGGAACAAATTAAAAAGGATCCCCGGGATATTTAAAAGAGAGGGGGGGGTTATTTTAAAAAGGACCCTGTGAAAAAACAAGTTTGGGTTAATTAAAAATGGTTGGGGGATATTTAAAAAACGGATTCCCCCGTGACTACCCCCAAAAATGATTTTGGTGACTTTAAAACAGAAATTTTGGAACCATAAAACAGTGATTTTGTGAATTTAGGAAGATTTTTAAAAAAGGGCCATTTTTGGAATTTCCCCCTGGGGGGGAGAATATCCCCCGCTGTAATGGTAGTTTTGGTTCCCTTAAAAATTTGAAGGGAAAAGGGGGTGTTCGGGGGGGAAGTC
>NC_069442.1:29519127-29539362 GCF_026875155.1 Cherax quadricarinatus
ACAAAAACCGACCACAAGTCAAGAATCACAACTCAGAATGAAATATATTATAATGTTAATCGTCCTGAATAGGTAAAAACTTGTGATTTTGGCTTAAATAGCAGCGTCTTCTTGCCGAATAAGGCAAGCGAAAATTTGTGTATGCATTAAATTCGCAAAAATCATTCGAACCTAATGGAAAAAATATATTTCATTGTTTGTTTATTATTAAATTATTGTAATCTTATCTAAAATATTTTTTGTTGGATTGGGGCTAAATTAAATTGCGTTTGTTATAATAAGGTTAGGTAAGTTTCCAAAGGTTCTTTTGATACAAAATTAAAATTTTTGCATTAAACATAAATGAAAAAATATGTCTTTGAACTTATATATATATTAATTAACAGAACTGCGGCTAGCGCGCCAAAATATTAGGGATTAAAAAGAAAACGGGAGGTAATAAGGTTTGTTCCTAGGAGTGAGATGATACTGGGGGACAAAAGGGATAGGGAGGACATGTAACGACAAAAAAAAATACTGAGAGGATTGCAGGGTGGACAGAGGCTATAGAGTCGTCGGGAAAGTGTAGTAATCTGGAGCGAGGTAGTGGAGGCAAGATCCATACATAGCTTAAAAGTTACGATAAGCTCATGGAGCAGGGGGGCGGGACCTAGTAGCGAGCAGCGAGGAAGGACCAGGAGCTTTGACTCGGCACATGCAGCCAAAAAATTGGTAAGTAAAGCCCAGTTACCTGGTAATCATTAAAACTCATTTTTAGCACAAGCTTTCTCCTGCTCCTGGAGCTTGTGGACTCGACCGGGTAATTTTCCTGTCGTTAGCAGATCCCCTCGTCCAGCATATAACCTCCTCTCTTCCCCACCTGTTAATGATTCTCTAATGGTTACCTTAGAGTTTCGTCACCGAGGGGGAAAGGGGCACTATGAGACAGGTAATTACGGTGATTATTGACCGACTCGATCGATAGGAATTATTATTACACGAACAATTAAAAAAGTGTATGTGTGTGTTATATTTAAATTTAGTTGTCAAAGTCACTTGTCGATATGTTGTGAGTTGCAAAAACGAATGGTGCGTTGGAGAAATACACAACTTCTGTGTCGGCGCTGATTGCGAGGTATTGTCTTGCCGTCTGCTACCGTATCTACATGTATCCTTTCAGCCAGGGCCTACACCTTAACTGAGGTTATCCCCTGTGGGGAAAGCCAAGGGGCAACCCGAAGGGTTGAACTAGAGGTCAGCGTCTGTGACCTTAGCATGCCCAAACAGTGACACTGTAACGGCCCATACGCCACTGACGATTGATACTTGGCCTGTGGGTGGATTTGTTAGTTGGGTACTCACCTAGTTGTACTCACCTAGTTGAGGTTGCGGGGGTCGAGTCCCAGCTCCTGGCCCCGCCTCTTCACTGATCGTTACTAGGTCACTCTCCCTGAGCCGTGAGCTTTATCATACCTCTGCTTAAAGCTATGTATGGTTTCCCGCCTCCCTACATCGCTTCCCAAACTATTCCACTTACTGACTACTCTGTGGCTGAAGAAATACTTCCTAACATCCCTGTGATTCTCTGTGTCTTCGCTTCCAACTGTTAGAGTGTGTGTGTGTGTGTGTTTGTGTGTGTGTGTGTGTGTCACCTAATTGGGCTGCAAGGGAAGCAAACCTAGCTGGTACCGGGAGGCTGGTCAAGGACTGGGCAGCAGGGGCGCTGACCCTGGAAAAACCCTCCAACAGGGCTCTGCTGCCTTCAAGACCATCTACCTTCCACCATACAGGTAAAAAATGACGCTTCTCTTGTAGGGCCATTTTTCTAAAATACACCCTTCAGCATATAGGGATTCCTATTTGGGGGTTTTACTGGCTCCGAGATCGTTAATTCACTGCAAACGCTTCACAGATTTACGCACTTTGGTTTCCCCCCTCGTCTGGTTTTTCATTTTCTTTTCTCCCTGGGGGAATCCTGCTTCACAAAAACTTCCAGACTTTGGTATTTTTCCTACCACTTCGGTTTACACTCTTGTTTATTCATCTTTGGATGGTATTACCTGGTTACCTGGAGGGGGAAGCAGGTAATACCAATGCAATTTTTTCATCAGGACTAAAAAAACGTTCCTAGAACCCGGGAAATCCAGTCATACGTTTATCTGGTTATGGGTAAATTATGTGTAATTTGTATTCTCTGTATGACTCGATAAAGATCTTAATAGTCGAAAATGGCACAATAAAAGTTTTTTACTCTTATTCATCTTCTCTTGTTTCTCCTAAATCCTTCATTATCTAGCGCTCTTGTCCGTCTGTTTTTATTTTTAATCTCTGTTCTTCCTTTCAGTTGAATATTCCACTCCTTCCACGATCGCTTTCCACCGCCACGTCCTTTCATTCCACCCAAGTTGACCTCCAGTTGATCTCCCTGCTAACCTCTGACCTCCCCCCTTCTCCCATCACATATTCCACCTGACACGGACTGGTGTTTGACCCGCCAGTGACCTCCGGAGGTGCCACGCCCAGTGATGACTTTCTTCTTCCTCGGGTTACTCACTCGATGAAAACTTTATTCGGATTAAGAACAAAAAGTCGCAATATCGTGACTGGAACAGTACACAAATAACACGCACATAGGAGAGAGAAGCTTACCACGACGTTTCGGTCCGTCATGGACCATTTACAAGTCAGGAGACGTTGATAAATTAGACATGTGCAACTCTTGGGTATCTTTATCAAGGAAACGTTTCGCCACACAGTGGCTTCATCAGTCCATACACAGGAAAAGCTTGAAGAATATGCGGAGAATGAGGTAATCAGTCCCTCAACCTTGAGTCGATGTGGTCAGTCCATCAATCTTGAGTAGAATACGGCATTTGAGCGGAGAAGGAGCTTATAAACCGGAGGTAGGAGAGGTGCAGCAGTCATAGGTGGTGTCACATTTGCCCAATGTGGAAGTAGGTCGTGCCCAAGGGTTAGGCAAGCGAAGAATTCCTAAGTATTAAGATCCCAAGAAGTTGCAGTGTCTGACAGGATTGTAGATGAATGGTTCACAGAACCGACACGTTGATAAATTAGACACATGTGCAACCATTCATCTACAATCCTGTCAGACACTGCAACTTCTTGGGATCTTAATACTTAGGAATTTTTCGCTTGCCTAACCCTTGGGCACGACCTACTTCCACATTGGGCAAATGTGACACCACCTATGACTGCTGCACCTCTCCTACCTCCGGTTTATAACCTCCTTCTCCGCTCAAATGCCGTATTCAAACTCAAGATTGTTTGGAACTGACCACATCGACTAAAGGTTGGGGACTGATTACCTCTTTCTCCGCATATTCTTCAAGCTTTTCCTGTGTATGGATTGATGAAGCCACTGTGTGGCGAAACGTTTCCTTGATAAAGATACCCAAGAGTTGCACATGTGTCTAATTTATCAACATGTCGGTTCTGTGAACAATTCATTTACAAGTCAGGAGACGGTCGATACTGGACCAAAACGTCGTCTTTTATGTGTGGAATATTCGTGGTGTTTCGGATTGATCCTGGAAAGTTAATAACACAGGATAACCCCCAGAATTTCTATCATGCGAATGGTATACGATATAGAAAAGTGGATGAATAACCCAGTGTAGACAAGCAGTGTGGCTTCACGCCATTAATATTCTTGTTCTTATAGGCTCACTCAAGATATGACAACGTTGCTGCTCCAGTACAGCCACAGCGTTGCTGCTCCAGTACAGCCACAGCGTTGCTGCTCCAGTACAGCCACAGGTTGCGCTCCAGTACAGCCCCAGCGTTGCTGTTCCAGTACAGCCACAGCGTTGCTGCTCCAATACAGCCACAGCGTTGCTGCTCCAGTACAGCCACAGCGTTGCTGCTCCAGTACAGCCACAGCGTTGCTGCTCCAGTACAGCCACAGCGTTGCTGCTCCAGTACAGCCACAGCGTTGCTGTTTCCAGTACAGCCACAGCGTTTTCATGCTCCAGTAGAGCGACAGCCACAGCGTTGCTGCTCCAGTAGAGCGACAGCCACAGCGTTGCTGCTCCAGTAGAGCGACAGCCACAGCGTTGCTGCTCCAGTAGAGCGACAGCCCCCAGCGTTGCTGCTCCAGTAGAGCGACAGCCACAGCGTGTCGCTCCAGTAGAGCGACAAGCCACAGCGTTGCTGCTCTAGAGCGACAGCCACAGCGTTGCTGCTTCCAGTAGAGCGACAGCCCCCAGCGTTGCTGCTCCAGTAGAGCGACAGCCACAGCGTTTCTGCTCCAGTAGGCGACAGGCCAACAGCGTTTGGGTGCCCAGTAGAGCGACAGCCACAGCGTTGCTGCTCCAGTAGAGCGACAGCCACAGCGTTGCCCGCTCCAGTTTGAGCGACAGCCACAGCGTTGCTGCTCCAGTAGAGCGACAGCCACAGCGTTTTCTGCTCCCGTAGAGCGACAGCCACAGCGTTGCTGCTCCAGTAGAGCGACAGCCACAGCGTTGCTGCTCCAGTAGAGCGACAGCCACAGCGTTGCTGCTCCAGTAGAGCGACAGCCACAGCGTTGCTGCTCCAGTAGAGGTCAGCCACAGCGTTGCTGCTCCAGTAGAGCGACAGCCACAGCGTTGCTGCTCCAGTAGAGCGACAGCCCCAGCGTTGCTGCTTTCCCCGTAGAGGCGACAGCCACCAGCGTTGCTGCTCCAGTAGAGCGACAGCCACAGCGTTGCTGCTCCAGTAGAGCGACAGCCACAGCGTTTGCTGCTCAGTAGAGCGACAGCCACAGCGTTGCTGCTCCAGTAGAGCGACAGCCACAGCGTTTGCTGCTCCAGTAGAGCGACAGCCACAGCGTTGCTGCTCCAGTAAGCGACAGCCACAGCGTTGCTGCTCCAGTTTAGAGCGACAGCCACAGCGTTGCTGGGTCCAGTTTGAGCGACAGCCACAGCGTTGCTGCTACAGTAGAGCGACAGCCACAGCGTTGCTGCTCCAGTTTGAGCGACAGCCACGGCGTTGCTGTTCCTTATAGCGACAGCCAAAGGCGTTGCTGTTCCAGTATAGCGACAGCCACGGCGTTGCTGTTCCAGTTTTAGCGACAGCCACGGCCCTTTTCGTTCCAGTATAGCGACAGCCACGGCGTTGCTGTTCCAGTATAGCGACAGCCACGACGTTGCTTTTCCAGTACAGCAACAGCCACGACGTTGCTGTTCCAGTGTAGCAACAGCCACAACGTTGCTGTTCAAGTTAGCAACAGCACAACGTTGCTGTTCCAGTGTAGCAACAGCCACAACGTTGCTGTTCCAGTATAGAAAACAGCCACAACGTTGCTGTTCCCAGTAAAAGCAACAGCCACAACGTTGCTGTTCCAGTATAAGCAACAGCCACAACGTTGCTGTTCCAGTGTAGCAACAGCCACAAACGTTGCTGTTCCAGTGTAGCAACAGCCCCCAACTTTTGCTGTTCCAGTATAGCAACAGCCAACAACGTTGCGTTCCAGTATAGCAACAGCCAACAACGTTGCTGTTCCGTGTAGCAACAGCCACAACGTTGCTGTTCCAGTGTAGCAACAGCCACGACTTTTGCTGTTCCAGTATAGCAACAGCCACAACGTTGCTGTTCCAGTATAGCAACAGCCACAACGTTCCCTGTTCCATTTATAGCAACAGCCACAACGTTGCTGTTCCAGTATAGAAAACAGCCAACGTTGCTGTTCCAGTTGTAGCAACAGCCACAACGTTGCTGTTCCATTATAGCAACAGCCACAACGTTGCGTTCCAGTATAGCAACAGCCACAACGTTGCTGTTTCCATTATAGCAACAGCCACAACGTTGCTGTTCCAGTATAGCAACACCCACAACGTTGCTGTTCCATTATAGCAACACCACAACGTTGCTGTTCCAGTATAGCAACAGCCACAACGTGCTGTTCCATTATAGCAACAGCCACAACGTTGCTGTTCCAGTGTAAGCAACAGCCAAAAACGTTGCTGTTCCAGTATTGCAACAGCCACAACGTTGCTGTTCCATTATAGCAACAGCCACAACGTTGCGTTCCAGTATAGCAACACCCCACGACGTTGCTGTTCCATTATAGCAACAGTCACAACGTTGCTGTTCCAGTATAGCAACAGCCACAACGTTCGTTCCAGTAAGCAACAGCCACAACGTTGCTGTTCCATATAGCAACACCCAACAACGTTGCTGTTCCAGTTAGCAACACCCACAAACGTTGCTGTTCCATTTATAGCAACAGCCACAACTTGCTTTTAAAATTATAGCAACAGCCACAAGTTGCTTTTTCCAGTATGCAACAGCCACAAACTTTGCTGTTCCAGTATAACAACAGCCACAACGTTGCGTTCCAGTATAGCAACAGCCACAACGTTGCTTTTCCCATTTATAACAACAGCCACAACGTTGCTGTTCCAGTATATACACCAGCCACAACGTTGCTGTTCCAGTGTAGAAATCGGACAAGCTGGAAAATGAGACACTTCTTCAAATCTGTAAATCTTTTTGAAGGAAACGTTTCGCCAGCCACTGGCTGGCGAAACATTTCCTTAATAAAGATTCCCAAATGTTCCACCAGAAATAGTCGACTACCGACTAGGTAACTACTGCTGCGCAAACGGGAGCAGCAGGTGTACGGAGACTACGTCCGGCCTCGCCCAGGGTTAGACCAGGTTATTCTATTCTTATCTACGTTATCATTCGCTAGTTTTGGGATAGGCCTAGTCGAGCGAGAATGGGAGCGTGAAGTCGCAGCTTAACGGTAAAGCTGTAGAATCACAACCGAAATGTCCCGTGTTTGATCCCGGGAAGGGTGAGATGAATTGTCAGATATCTCATTATCTGATCAAACTGTTTACTAACCTGAAGTGTAATTGCACAGGTAGAGGAACACAAAAACAACAAACGCAAAAGCTAAACAAAAACAACAAAAAAAAATAATAATCCAAACAACAAGAGTTTATTTTTTGCCTCGAATTGTCAGCTTAAGTTAAGCTTCTGTTGTTTTCTACCAAGAAATAAAATCTGGGCCAGGAGCTATGAATCAACCATTTTTATGGGTTTTAAAATCTCAGCACTGTCATAGCAGAATCCAAAACCTCGAGTAACAGTCTAAGAGTTATATCTGTTTTGACATTAACGGAGAAAGGACTCATCATCATCATCATCATCATCATCATCATCATTATCATCATCATCACACGTGCTTCAGTTCTCAAGAAACATTATCATAATGACATAGTTACGACCAGGACTCTTAACGAGACTAACTACTACGTTGAATGACGGCGAGTGTGGACTGGTAAACAGACTTCAGTGTTGTAAAAAAAGAATTTGATTTATAAACAAGTTTAACCTATTAATTTACCTTAGTGATGACCTGCAGACAGCAGGTGACCCGACCTGTCTTGAGATGTGGGATATTAGTAGTGTGGTAGTAGTAGTGTAGTAGTAGTGGTGTAGTAGTGGTTGTAGTACTGTAGCCAGTGTATAACCACCACTACGACTATATCCCCGTCACCAGAAGACTCGTCAAGTCACCCTGAAGGCTTGAAACCTGGAGAATATATCGTTGTATTATACACATCCGAGTGTCAGTTTCACCCCTTGGGGGAGAGCACTTACACGGGTTTTTTCACCCAATGATGGCTCTGTATCCTTGCCTGCCCCCCCTGGTCTTTACAAATGGTTAAAATTTGGTGGCAGTGCATTTTCGTATGTAACTTTTTTATATTCTTTGTAACTTCATTTTCCTTCAGCTTAGCACGCTCAGGTATGTTGTCTGTTCGTCTCAACAAAGGCATTAAAACAAAAAAAAAAATAGTACTGGAAAATTTTTTATTGCAGATGTAAACAAAGTCCTTTTCATTCCTTCTTTACGTCAAGGCACTGGAAGGCATTTTTTTTGTTTGATTCTCGGAGGGCGAAGCATTAAATTAAAAGGTGTTTTTATGGGTAGAGTAAGAGACGGGTGTTTCATCCCTATATCAGAAGCGACGACCCCACGACGACCCACGCGCCCCCACGCGCCCCACGACCTTCCACTTGTTCCCCACCCCCCAAATTATATACTAAAAAAAAACTAAAAAACTCACTATAATATATTTATATATATATTTATATTTTTATTTTTAATATATAAATATTATATAAATATATATCTGAAGGTTACCTAAAGGGTTTTCGGGGTCAACCCCCCGCGGCCCGGTCCATGCCCGGCCCCCCCGAGGGGTCGGGCCCTTACAACTGGGGTTTTTATACGGGCCCCGCCGCGTCCAAGTACAACCCCACACCCCCGGTGACCCGGCCCTGTTTTTGGGTATTGCCCACCCTTCTTTTGAAGGCAGCCAGGGGTTGTGAAAGAATAGAAAAATTCAAGGCTTCGTGATTTACATTACAAGGGAAAGGATTATTGTTTCCCCTTTTATGTGAGTAGTCACGAAAAACGCTTGGAATTTCTGTATTCTTCCGTGGTTGTTTTGCATATTCGAATCCCTGTTTTCTGTGATCTTTTGCATATAATATATATATTTTTATATATAATATTTATATTTATATATATAAATATTATATATATATAATATAATTTTATATATTTGCTTCGCCTGGATGGCGAGGTGGGACCCATGCACAAGAAGGGCCCCCTAAATTCTCACTACAGTTAATATTACCCCCTACAGTTCATGTATAAAAGCGTCCCAATAATAACACCCTGCAACACCCAAAAGAAAAATAACCCCAATTTTTAAGAAGACACATACTGGTTTATGGCCCTTTACGAGAAAAGGCTTTTTCCCACCCGGGAAATGCGTTTGTGTACTTCTTTGGGGTGTTCACCAACGTACGTAGATTTAGTCCAGTTATTAAATGAATGGTGCATACACAAAAACCCTTTTAAAAAGTGAGGCAATGGGCCTAGGGGAGTTTGCTCCCTACTTTAGGTAAAAAACAACAAACTATATAGCTTCCCCGTTAGGGTGTGTTCATGATTTTGGGGAGTAGCTTCACACCCTCGGGCATTTTTTTTTAATTTTGGTTCCAGGAAAATTTTTGCCCTCTCATTTGCCCATAAATGTAACAGTGACTTTCCAAGCTATTAAATATGCTTACTTTCTCAGACTTGGGAAGACGGCTAGAGACCATAAGACAAGAAGAGCACTGCAATAGGTCTACTGGCCCATGTTAGATCCCTGGAATTTCTCGCGTTCACGAAATTCTAGGCACTATTAAGAGGACTTTGAGGCCGAGAACGAACAAGTCATATCGGCTGGAGGAAGAGCGGAGGACAGAAGGTAAGGGTCGGGACAGAGAGCAGCAATACAGAGTGAGGTCGGACCAGGTTTCACACGCTCGAAAGGCCAGATTAAGCCTTCAAGGCATTCCCGCCGAGAGGAGGCAGTCGCTTTTGATTTTCGGCCAGGCATACAAACGAGAAATAGATAGGTCACTGGTGGAGTTCCCAGCACCGTCAGCATAGCCAGCACCACCACCAGCACCCCCAGAAGGCACCATCACACACATACAAACGAGAAATAGACGGGCCAACTACAGTGTCCCCAGAACTGTTACCACTGCTACGGTCGTCAGCATCACCACTACAAACACCACTCCCACATTTGGGGTTCATAGAATTTCCTGCACTGCAAATGAAAGACGATTTTAATATAAGTGGGAGTAAAATGTGTTTGCAATGTGAATCAAAAACTTACAATAAACGTGAGTTGGGGAATTTATATACTAATTTACCATTCCTAAACTCTTACAGGGGTTCCGTTATGAAGTCCGTGTGTGTGTGTGTGTGTGTGTGTGTGTGTGTGGTGTGTGTGTGTGTGTGTGTGTGTGTGTGTGTGTGTGTGTGCACTCACCTAGTGGTTGCAAGTGTCGAGTCACAGCTCCTAGCCCTGCCTCTTCGCTGGTCGCAACTAGGTCACTGTGTTTCTGATCCATGTGTGTGTGTGTGTGTGTGTGTGTGTGTGTGTGTGTGTGTGTTGTGTGTGTGTTGTGTGTGTGTGTGTGTGTGTGTGTGTGTGTATGTGTGTATTTGAAGCTGAAGTAAGCTTGATTATACAAAAATGTGTAATGGGTGCAAGATATGCTGGTTCCCCAAGTGCTGTGTGACCTGTAAGGGTCACACAGCAATTAGGGAATGGGAGGTGACAGGTTCGGTTCGGAGGTAGGGAAGGGTACCTTCAATTCCCTGAATTGAAAGCCCTCCCTAGCACCAAGACAGCTCGCCAGAACATCACACCTGAAAAATATCCGACTTCAAATAAAGAGTGGTCAAACACGCGCTTTTAAACATCGAAATATATCTGGAAGAACTAAAAACATCTAGTGTAGGAAAAGCCTATCGTAAATAGAAAAAAAATCTAAATAGTTATAACGGCAGGTGGGAAAGATTTAGAGATCTTCACGGGATGTTTATTCTGAAGTAAATCAGCGTCTCGGTGATAAATCAATCACCATCATCAGGAATCATATTCTGGAACATGACATATTAATAATGCAACAGTAAATTTCCCACGACGGTCTCGTGGGCTTTCTCACCTGCCAGAATTATAGTTCTTGAAGCTCAGTACTGTGAAAGAGACAAAGGTGATCTATCGAATTATATTGTATCAGGGACACTAATTACCCCACTTCCGTGTTAAGTCATCTTAAAATAGACAAAAACTATAAAGGCAATTTCTAACAATGTTTATTATCATTCTTAACACCGGCCGAGTCCCACCAAGGCAGGGTGACCCGAAAAAGAAAAACTTTCATCATTCACTCCATCACTGTCTTACCAGAGGTGTGCTTTACACTACAGTTATAAAACTGCAACATTAACACTCCTCCTTCAGAGTACAACAATATAGTTTATAAACAGAGGAGCTGTTTTTACTGCTGGTGTTTCTTTACTGTTGTTATTACTGCTGTTCCTATGCCTTTCTCTCTGTTACAATTGCCACACCTATTGATACCACTGTTACCATTGCTATTGTTGACCAAGACCTTCCACTGGCTTACCCATCCACACCTTCAAATACCAATATCACTTTCTTTACAATTCACGATTATGAAGTTATCTTAAGTTATGGAAATAACTAAGTTGCAACCTACCCTATAATTAGGTTTAATAATTAAAGTTGGCTGTGGTACCTACGTAGACCTCCAGCACCTAACACACACAGTGACACAGTGAAATGGGTTACCTGATCATCTCAAAATCAGTTACGAATAGGGTAATTCAAGAATAAGGAATAAAAAACAGAGAAAAGAGCGTAATGAATTAGGCTACAAAAAGGCAATAGAGTTTTTTTGTTAAATTACCCATAATTACAAAATTTATTTTGTTAACATATTCTTAACGTGGTTTTAACCTGTTTCTGTTTTATTAATACTGTTAGAAATATATATATATATATATATATATATATATATATATATATATATATATATAATATAATATATATATGCCGTGCAGAATAGGTAAAATTGGTCAATTAGCAAACCCAATTACAGTTAAGTCCTTCCTAAAATTAATAATTTTGTACCAAAAGCACCTTAGAAAACTTACCTGACCTTATTATAACAAGCGCAATTTAATTTAGCCTAATCCAGCTAAATATATTTTAGATAACTTTACAATAATTTAATAATAAGCAAACACAATGAAATATATATATTTTTTCGTTATGTTTGGAATGATTTTTGCGAAATTATTGCATACACAAATTTTCGCTTGCCTTATTCGGCAAGAAGAGCGTTGCTATTTAAGCCAAAATCGCAAGTTTTACCTATTTGGCACGACATATACAAAGGACCCCAATGAAAATAAGTCACTGACTTGTTTGTGTTATTCCAGGTTCTCTACACATATGCTGCTATGTATGTAACTTTTTTGTGTATACCTGAATAACTTATTTATAAAAGTTATCCTAGGTTTAAAATTTACATTTCATGTCCCCTCAAAAACCCCATTATTAAAAAAAATGTTGTAATAAAGTAAAAAACTAAGAAAAAGACTTACTCACGACTATTTACCACGTACTTAAGTACTCTTCCCTGATTACCTTGCACTGAGGAAAAAAGCAGAGGGTTCCCCCCAATGACCTGCCGGGGGAAAAACCCCTTAAAAGGGGCACCTTCCCCCCTTTGGTGCTGCCACTTTTTGTCAATGCGACACCTGCTTCGCTTTTTTATGATCTTCCCAACGATGGCGGCTGTTCCATGAACCCTACAACCTTTCCCCCAAGGGGTTAAAAACCCCGAGGGTGTATGGGCCTTGTATAGTAAGAAGTAAGTAAGTTTTTTATTTATACACAAATACAGTACATAAAAATTTATCTACATAGCAATAGTTAAGAACCAGGATAACCCAAAAAAGTCAGACAGAGTGACTTTTTTTTCCATTGGGGCCTTTTACCTTATTTTTTAAATAAAGGTTTTATATTTTTTTATTATTCTAAAAATGAAGATAAAAATATATTACTACTAAAAAGACTACTACTACAAAAAGGTCATCAATCAGGGTCATTTCTGGGAAAAAGGTAAAATTTAAGTATTTGCTAAAAAATAGAAAATATTCCCCTCCCTTTCTGTGTCATTCATCAGACCCCTTTTGGAAACTCTTCTTGAAGGGTTTGTTTGACTGGCTTTGAATGTGGGGGCAGTCTGTTCCTTCCTTTATTGTTGTACAATAAAAGGTTTTTGGCCGGGCCCTGTTTGGGGATAAAAAGTTTGCTCTCCCCCCCAGTACTATGATTGTTTGGTTCCCAATTTGCAAATTGACAGCAAGATTTCTGAAACTTTTTTCTGAGAAAATTTTTAAAACTTTTTTTTTCTTCAGTTTTTTTTACTCTGTTTCAACATTAGCATACCAACTGTGAAATTCATCCGGGCCCCTACAGTTTTTTTGGCCCCAGCCCCAGGATAAATTTACGTTTTTTTCTGGGTGTTTTGCAGTCTATTTTTCCATTTTTTTGTCAAGGCAAATTTCCAAAAAGAGCAAGCGTAATCCTAGGATTTTTAAAAGGGGTAGACTAGGGTCCTGCGAGCCTCAGTAGGTGACACTGGTTGCTATACAGGAACTTCGTCTGGCTTTTCGCTTTCTTTATACATGTTCCCTATCATTCTCCTGACGGGCATGGGTAAAAGGGGTTTCCCCAAATATTTTACGATGAAACCAAAGTGTGGGCTCCCCATTACTTTGCATTAAAATTTTTTACCTTCCAGTTTATTTTTCGTGCCCAAAGAAATGGCTTCAGTTTTCCCTAGGTGTAATGATAGTTTGTTGTTAAAAACCTTTGCGCGGGGACCCCTTTTCCAGTGTTAAAACATTAGAATATCTTGTGGGTCTTTACTGACACTAAAGGCATGCATTGTACATAGGAGTTTGTACTTGACAGATAGGCATATCATTAATAACAAAAGAAAATGGGGGCCCCGGGAATATACCTTGGGGAACTCCAATGTTTGGCGGGTTTCTGATTTGTTTTGTTGTTTTTGACTTTTGTCTCCTTTTCAAAAGGTAGGACAAAAACCAGTCTACAGAACCTATACCGATGTTTAAATTTTATTACATAATAATTGGGTTGAAGTTCGAAGGCCTTTTGCGGGTCAAAGGTTCCTACCTATGGGTTCCCCTTTGACATTTAGTTCTCAGGAATCCATCAGTTAAAAAGGGAGGGTGTGGGTTGAGTAGGATCTTCTAAAGCCCGATTGATGCTATGGGAAGTTGTTGTATTAAGGTACTTAACTATTGAGAATACACCGCCCCTTTTTAGAATTTTTGATATTATATGAGTATCTAACAGGCCAAGTTGCTACATAGACCTTTTTTTTGAAGATGGGAGTAATTTGGGCCTCCTTGAACCCCTCCGGTACGGATTAGTGGTGAGTAGATTTATTAGGGGAGCAATAGGGTTGACAGTTCGAAGCACCATCTTTAGGAATTGAGGGGTTATGGGGCCCTTGCTCTTAGTTGGGTTTAACCTGTTTAGTTCTTTTTGAATAAAGTATGAGAACCTTATATTGACAACTGTTGGGGTTACCCCTTTTTTGGTATAGTATGTTTAAAAATTTCGAATTTTGTTAAAGGTATTTGATGCAGTGGTAGTTTTTTCTTATAGTGTTGAGCAACAGATGTGTAGTAGGAATTTTAAACAATTTGCCCACCTTAGGTTTCATGGCATACCTATTATGAAAGGAGTACTATGTTAGACCCATCTACTGGCTTATGGCTATACCCAATGTTTTAGTTGTTTCCGGTTTCTGGGGTTATGCTTATCTCTTCAATTTTTGAGCAATAGTGTTTTCCTTTGCTCCTTTTTTAAGTCTCTGTACCTTTTTTCCCCCCTTTGGAATTCATTTTGTGCTGCAATTCCTGTCTGTTTGCTTTAAATCTTTTTAGCGCTGGTCTCTGAATTTCTATTTTAATATTCAGAGTCATCCGGGTTCAGTTCTTCGTTTAATCCTAACCTCTTTAACTGGTCAAAATTTTTAAGGATGGTAGTGAACATTGTTTTTTAATTTTTCCCGGATATTTACGTCCGTGAAACTTGTTATCTCGTCCAGTCACAATTGTGTAAACCCATTTTTCCAGTGTTTCTTTACTGTAGTTTTAGTGACTCATTTTTATTGTTGTGTGGCCTATCCCATCCCTAGTGATTTTTTCCCGGGGCAGTAAATGATGAAAAGATCACAAGACCCGGGGTTAAAGCGCCTGCTGACTAATGTTCTCAAGGGTTAAAAGTTGTGGTCAAATTAGAGTGGCTAGAACTGTGTATCCGGTGGAGTATTAATTGTTGAGTGAATATTTAATCCCAGAATTTGCTTATACCTTTTTCTGCCCCTTTTTTGCTGTGAAAAAATTTGAAAACGCCCCGTTTGTCTGCAATTGTTTTTCAAAAATCCGGACAAGACTTGGAAAAATCTTCTAAGAAAAGGGGCCCGGGGTTGGAGGGGGGTAATGTTCCCAAAGATGGGGTTTTTCTTAGGAAAGCATTCAAACCATAGAATTCCAGTTTTTGTTATTTAAATCAGGTCTTGGGTCGTAAAGCTAAGTCATTTCTAAGTAGGCACACTCCACCACCCCTTTTGTTTCCCATTAAGCGTTTTATATTGAACCATCTATTTTGACCTCGTGTCGTCACGTTATCCAACCAAAATTCAGAGGGTGGTTTTTTAAATGCCGCCCTTTTTTTGTTAGCTAGAATCCAATCTTGCCAATTTAGGAAGAAGTGATCTTGCATTGACCTGAATAAGTGAAGGCCCGTTTTTATAAAACAATCTAATCATCAAAATAGGAATGGGGGCATTTGTATTAAATTTAGGTAAAAACAATGTCATCACTACAAAGGGAAAATGTGCCCAAAATGCTTTGTTACAACAAAATGAATTCTGGCACCGTTGTTATAATTTTACAACATCCATCTGCACCCACCCCCCTTCACATTTTTCAAAAAGGGGCTTGTTGTTTTTTGCGAATTTTTCAGTGAGCACCTGTTTGGTTTGGTTTGAGAAATTAAAGGGGTATTGTCTCAATTGGGCCTATGTTGCATTACATTGGGTTAAGGTTATCTTTCTAGTACTGCCGTCTTTTTGCCGTCATTTATCTGTCTGTTTTGCCTTGCCAAAATTTGAGGGCCCGGTTAATTTGGATATCCCACTTAAGAGGTACAATAAGCTGGTGCCACACTACACAGCATATTTTAATCTTAATATAGGATTAAATCGATTTGCCGGTGGTAAATAGGTTAATGAAACCTTAAAGACTCGGGTAGTCAAAAAAAGCGGTGGAAATAAAATTTCTTTTTTGTTTTACTTGTGGCTAAATTACTATTATAGACCTATATCCAGTAAAAGATTCGAAAATAAATTTTATTTTTAAAAATATGGGATTTAAAATCAAAAAATCGTGATCTCTGGTAAGCATAGTATTCAGGTATGAAAAACTGTGTAATATAGACTTAAGTGGGTAACCAGCAAGGTGATAAAAGTGAGACCTAATTTCCATAGAGGTTCAGTTTCCATTGTGGTTCAATTTCCATGGGGGTTCAATTTCCACAGAGGTTCAATTTCCATAGGGGTTCAATTTCCATAAGAGTTCAATTTCCATAGGGGTTCAATATCCACAGGGGTTCAATTTCCATAAGAGTTTAATTTCCACAGGGGTTCAATTTCCATAAGAGTTCAATTTCCATAGGGGTTCAATTTAAGTACGTTTTTATTTAGGCCAATAATATTTAATATACATTTAATTAATTACAATGGCCATGAAGTCACACAGATAATATTAACATTCGTGTATGAATAACATTTATCTAGATTTAACTTACGATGATTTAGTCAAGTTAAATATTGTAACTTAACCCCTCTGAGGCTCCTGTTAATATATGCTAATACTCTCTTGCTTGGTTAATGGGGTTTAAAGTCTATCTACTACACGAGGGTCATTAAGGTTGGTTGGTTAATGGGGGTTTAAAGCCTATCTACTACACGAGGGTCATTAAGGTTACTTGGTTAATGGGGTTTAAGGTCTACTAAACGAGAGCCATTAAGGCTGTTTGGTTAATGGAGTTTAAAGTCTACTACAGGAGAGTCAGTTAAGATTTCTTGGTTAATGGGGTTCGAAGTCTACTACACTAGGGTCATTAAGTTTGCTTGGTTAATTTGGTTTAAAATCTATCTACACACGAGGGTCATTAAAGGGTGATTCTCTCCTTAATAAAACCAAATAAAACATTTTAATTCTTGGAAAATGCTGTCTAGTAGTTTGGTTTATATTAAGACTGATCTTAACTTAATCTAGTAACCCATTCTAGTTTTTTTACTGTGGTATTCAAACAGCAACGTTTCGCTCTCCAGGAGCTTTGTCTAGCTAATACCATAACATTATTACATAATTTTTTTTGGTCTGGCCACCTGGGCACAAACAAAAAAAATCTCGCTTCCAATAAAATATAGGTTTTAATTTATAATTTTTACAAGATTTGAAAAAAAAGTTATTCTGGGCACTTGTTAGCACTTTTTTGGAGGGTTAGCATTTTCTTGTAAGGTTAGCACTTTTTTTTGGAGGGTTAACACTTTTTTTGGAAGGTTAGCACTTTTTTTTGGAAGGTTAGCACTTTATTTTTAGGGTTACCACCTTTTTTTGGAGGGTTAACACTTTTTTTGGGAGGGTTAGCACTTTTTTTTGGGAGGGTTAGCACTTTTTTTTGGAGGGTTAACACTTTTTTTGGAAGGTTAGCACTCTTTTATGGAGGGTTAACACTTTTTTTGGAGGGTTAGCACTTTTTTGGAGGGTTAGCACCTTTTTTGTTATGGCAGAATACCATGAAGAGCAAAAGTAGCTATATTATAATAATAATAATAATAATAATAATAATAATTTTATTTCTGCAAGTACATGTACAAGGTATAGAGATCTAGCTGCCATTAGTGACATACTATTTAGTAGTAGTAATAATAATAATAATAATAATAATAATAATAATAATAATAATAATAACCTTTATTTCTACAAGTACATGTACAAGGTATTCAGGTCTAGCTGACATTAATGTCATACTACTATATAGAAAGCCACTTGTTATGCAGAACATTTCGGGTAAATTAGGTTAATTTTGTCCGCCCAGGATGCGACCCACACCAGTCCACTAACACCCAGGAATCCATTTTACTGCTAGGTGAACATGGACAGCAGGTGTCTTAACTAAACACGTCTTAATGTTTTCACCCGTACCGGGGATCAACCCCCGGCCTTTAGTGTGTGATCCGAGTGCGCTAGCGACCGAGCTATGGCACTGTGCCTAGCCAACCTGAAATGCCTGGAACAAAAAATCTCCAAAGATATTTCGCAGAATTATGACACCATCCTTATTACTCGCTACTTTAAAACTACTGACCCATTTCAGATTACGTTTTGAAGCTAATACCAGTGTGTTATCAATTACCAAACTATTAACAATAAAATGGCACAATACCGTCACTAGTCAATGGTACAAATCGGACCGAAACGTTTGCCAAAGATTCATTCTCCTATGTACGGGTTATTTGAGCAAAGAAAATATTTAGAATACCCCTATGGGTATCATCCTTAAAGGCGATGCCATGAAATAATACCCTGTTTTTTCTGGTACAAGGTATTAAACGTAGCTGGAGTAACCAAGCAAACCAGTGATTACTTAACCTGTTCATCAATGTGAGTACAAACAGGAAAGAAGTCTGTCTCACACTCGGAAGACGAAGGATCGAGCCTTCACCACGTCTTGAGCTGAATGACCCATATAGATTTAGCGCTTAACATGACTTATTAATATGACAATGTGACCAGGTCAGCATCTGAATAAGACCTGTGGACCAGGTCATCCTTCTATGATATTGATACAGAGGGATGATGCTATCAGATTCTTATTATTATTGATATTAAAGTATTTTATAATTATTATAATATAATTTAATACATTTTATATTATTTTATTATAATTATTAATTGATATATTATTAGTATTATTATAATTATTTCATTATATTATAAAAATTATTATTTATTATTATTATTATTATTATTATTAATTCAGAATGTTCTTATACACAAATTTTGAAAAATCACAAAAATCAATGCCCAGTAATATATTTACTTAAACCAATTTAACCCAACATGGGATAAAAATTGCTGTTAAACCATATTAGAGCCGTGAAAAGGTTATGAAACAAGATATTATCTTTTAAGTGTTAGTTGTTAAACCTGTGGCGTGGCCGGTCCAGGTTAGAGAGAGAGAGAGAGAGAGAGAGAGAGAGAGAGAGGGGAATAAGGTAGGGAAGGGGGTGAGTAATGATCAAGAGTCACTAACAACAGGCTATGTGAAGATCTTAAACACTAGTGTCAGAGGCTGCACCATCGCCTGACCCACCAAAACACCACCACAGTCTTGCCCGGGCTCCTGACCCACCAAAACACCACCACAGTCTTGCCCGGACTCCTGACCCACCAAAACACCACCACAGTCTTGCCCGGGCTCCTGACCCACCAAAACACCAGCATAGTCTTGCCCCACTGCTTCAAGATTCCATTTATACATCAGTCTGCGACCAGCCCCACCAATATTAACAAACTCGTTTCGCCCATCAGGGCATTTCCTGAATAAATGCCATTAACCACATAACGAGTCTTGTGGAGAAATATTCTCCAGGAGGGGAGTATCAGCTCCTTTCAGCCCTTTTCAGTCCTGAGGGACCCGACCCTCTCAGAAAGGGCAATGGCGTCTTGCTTCTGCATCTGTGCATCAACACTAATTGATTTCAGATGCAGTACCAGCGTGTCACAGATCACACCACCTCTTTGCAAGAGAAAATGTTGCAACCAATGTGAGTTAACGAGAGGGTCGGGCCCCTCAGGGCTGAAAAGGACTGAAAGGGGCTGATGCCCCTTATTGATGTACATGTCAATGAATAATAGAGCTGATATATAAATCCAAATCTGAAGCTGTGGTCCAGTTTCACGCGTAATGTTTGTACCAAACTCGCGTATTCGGTGTTATTGTTCTTGGAAATTATCAGTCTTAATCTCGCTAATGAAGTCTCCAATGTACTCGGGAGTACGTGAGAGTACATGTGGGTACATAAAAGTACATGGGAAAGACAGATACCAAGGGACTTGTAAGTCCTCACTGAGGCTGATTCTATATAGTTTAAAAACTACGGTGTATTATCTACGAGTATGTGAATAAGTCAAGGATAGAAGGCTCTCTCACTCTCACTCTCTCTCTCTCAAGTGTAGGGTGCCTGGTCAGAGGCAGTCAATAAAATTAACGACCAGGAATTAAGGAATAAAGAATTAAAGAATAAATTATTAAAGAATAAGGTATTAAACAATAAGGTATTAAAATAAGGTATTAAACAATAAGGTATTAAACAATAAGGTATTAAGCAACAAGGTATTAAACAATAAGGTATTAAATAATAAGGTATTAAACAATAAGGTATTAAATAATAAGGTATTAAACAATAAGGTATTAAACAATAAGGTATTAAACAATAAGGTATTAAACAATAAGGTATTAAACAATAAGGTATTAAACAATAAGGTATTACACAATAAGGTATTAAATAATAAGGTATTAAACAATAAGGTATTAAACAATAAGGTATTAAACAATAAGGTATTAAACAATAAGGTATTAAATAATAAGGTATTAAATAATAAGGTATTAAACAATAAGGTATTTAAGAATGCCTTATGAGGGTTACTAAGCCAAAAAAAACATAAAAACTGATATATAATAC
>NC_069442.1:29539862-29622362 GCF_026875155.1 Cherax quadricarinatus
AGTTCAATCTTTTCTCAATTACCAAAGAGCCACGTAAACGAAGAGAGGCGGAGAATATCAACAAACGATGAATGCGTGTCAATTCCTGTCCGCTTACAGTTCATTCACGTTCATTGATTGTGCATACGTTTGTGAAGCTTTTGCCGCAATACAAACACCTTACATTGTGTGCAAGTTGTTTTTACGTTGGTGCAATAGAATAAATAAACAGCAATACTCTCATTCTTATGCAACGCACCATTTATAGAGCAAATGACGCTGTGATCAGGTTTTATGAGATCTTACTCGACCGACGCTTCCCTAATTAATCTTATGGACTGAAATGTCACTAGGGAATCTCATAAGTATCGTAATCTTAGATTTGTAAAAGGCCTTCGATACGATCAACCACAATATATTATGGAAGAAACTACAAGCTATCGGCACAGGTTCTGTAAATTGGTTTAAGTCCTACCTGAGCAACGGGCAACAAATTGTCAAGATCAACAACACAGAATCAAAACCCCCTGCCGATTGCATGTGGGGTTCGTCAGGGTAGTATTTTGGGTACCTTATTGTTCCTGTTTTACGTGAATGACATGCCCATCAGTGTCAAGTGTAAGCTTCTGTTGTATGCAGATGACAGTGCTCTGTTATTGTTAGGAAAAGGGACCCACAAGATATAATTAATGTAATAACACTAGAACTAGAGTCCTGCAGCAAATGCTTAGTAGACAACAAATCGTTACACCTCGAGAAAACGTAAACCATACTCTTTGGCATGAAACAAACTGAAAAGGGGAAGATAATTTTAATGTCCAGTGTAATGGGGAACCATCACTTCAGTTTCCTCAGTGAAATATCTGGGAATTCCCATTGACCCATGCATGTCA
Organism: Cherax quadricarinatus; assembly: GCF_026875155.1. Classification (NCBI taxonomy): domain Eukaryota; kingdom Metazoa; phylum Arthropoda; class Malacostraca; order Decapoda; family Parastacidae; genus Cherax; species Cherax quadricarinatus. Next base: position 29,540,735 of record NC_069442.1, read on the forward strand.
GGAGAATTGATAAGCAACTGCGTAGTAAAGAAAACGAGTGCCTGACTAAGGTTCCTCTACAGACAAGCACAGTGTCTACCACCGAGGCTCGCTGGCCCCTATTTCTAGCTCTTATACAATACCATATGGACTACGCTTGCTATTCATGGTACCCTTCCTCGACAAAAATTGAAGATAGACTATAAATCACTCAGAACAAAATGGTATGATTCATCCAGGGCCTGGGTCCAAGAGAACATGTAGACCAGGGCGAATTATAACAACTGAATAAGCTGAATATTGAAGACAGAGTAAAGCAACTGAAGTTAAATCACGTTTATAAAATTGTTCACAATGTCCAGAATATCTTTCTGCCAAGTTTATCAAGGCTTGGAACCAAGGCAATTATATTACTATGGGAAGGGAACACAACTTTGCAGTACCCACAGTCAGTGGTCGGTCTTCAAACACATTTTATTGTACAGCAGTAAAGGAGTGTCATAGCACGAGCCTGTCACAGCATGAGCCAGTTCAAGAAGAGAGCCAAAAGGTACCTAACGAATATAGCTATAAAAAGCGAGGAGAATGATTCCTTGTATACCTAACATACATGTACCTAATACTGTGAACTGATCCTCCCGTTAATGTTAATGTATGTAACTCAGTTTACCTTATTCCAAGAGTATCTACTTTTATTGCAACTGCTTTTCACATACTTAAGTTTTTTACCTGTTAAGTAAGTAAGTAAATGTTATCGTTTAAATAATAAGTTATTACAAGGGCACCAATGGAAATAAGTCACTGACTTTTTTTTGGGGTTATTCTAGGTAATCTACACATATGCTGGTATGTATCATAATTTATGTTACTGTATTTATGTGTACCTGTACCTGAGTAAACTTACGAGTGAAAGCATACGAGAGGAATAATTTTCTTTAGTTACCCCAGTAATACTATACTGTACACAGTTTCTCTGGTGTTGAGCTAGAGAAAACGTAATTCTTTCCGTCACTCCTACAAGCCAAACTATACTATGGGCTGGGACTCAACTTGTGGCGATTGTATGTTTATTCAGGTATACACAAATACAGTTACATAGATTATCATACATAGCAGCATAAGTGTAGGGAACCCTGGGATAACCCAAAAACAGTCAGACAGAGTGACTTATTTCCATTGAGTCGTAAAACTCTGGGCCAGCAATCTTGTCAATACGACTTCGTGAGTTTTTGTAATTATTATTATTATAATCAAGGGGGAAGCGCTAAACCCGGAGGATTATACAGCGCCTGGGGGGGGATGTGGAAGGCATTCAGGCTTAATTCGGGGAACTGGAGCACAGATCCAATTCCCTAAATCAAGAGCCCCTCACCAACATCAAGGAACCTTCCTTGAGGGGTTTTGTAATTAAGATACCTAATTACTTGACTACTTCTCTACATCTCATCTCATCTACATCTACATCTCATATTTATATTAATTTGTTCTACTGTGGGTGTATTAAATTTATATTATGTAACGTGTTTGTTATATAATTTTGAAAAAAATATCATAGATGGATTAATGAAAATGTTTATAATGTAATTACGTCAAAGTGCCCCAGACCGATTATTATTATGATGTCTTCAGCACTAGTGAGACTCTTATTCATTTTAATGTGTACCTGCTTACCAGAACAATGTGTGTTTATTTAGTTACAGGTTCACATATAGTTATCAGAGTATATATAAAATTCAAAATAACTTTAAAGCAATTGAAATTTTGGAAAGGTTCTTCACAGGAGATGTAAACAGATTGACATGTGAAAACCATAACAGCTAATTAGGGAAGGTATGAACGAGTTTTGGTCATAATTTGAAGTGTCCTTATTAGCGAATCACCTTAAAGCGAAGCGCCGTAAAGCGAGGACCTCCTATAAATGCTTGATAACATGTTTTCACTATATACCCAGAGACATGGAGTATACCTGGAGAGGGTTTCGGGGGTCATCACCTTTTCGACCCGGTCTGTGACCAGGCCTCATGGTGGATCAGAGCCTGATCAACCAGGCTGTTACTGTTGGCTGCGCGTAACCCGACGTACGAACCACAGCCCGGCTGGTCAGGTACTGACTTTTGGTGCCTGTCCAGCGCCTGCTTGAAGACAGCCAGGGGTCTATTGGTAATCCTCCTTATGTATGCTGGGAGGCAGTTGAACAGTCTTGGGCCCCTGACACTTATTATGTTGTCTCTTATCGTGTTAGTGACACCACTGCTTCTCATTTAGGGGATGTTGCATCGTCTGCCGAGTCTTCTGCTTTCATAGGGAGTGATTTTCGTGTGCAAGTTTGGTGCTAGGTTAGCAATAGAACTATGCATTAAAAACAACAAAAATGTAAAATACACATACAGTACACTCATTACTTACCTTAAAATGTTTATAGTCTTAATGTAGGGCGAGAGGTGTATTTATTGTAGAAAGTCAGGTGTGGTAAGTTACCAGTGCGGTAGAAGTGCGAGTTACCACTGGTAACTTGCACTTCTACCGCACCTACCTGAAAGATACGACATTTAAATCGCCCCAGAGCGATTATTAATATTACCATTGACATACCTTGTTCATTGAGTTTAATAATTTCTAACAACTACCCCTAGATGCCATCGTAAACGAGAGAGAGACGTGGAGAATGTAAACAAACAGATGAACGCGTATTAATTCCTGTCCGCTTACCGTTCATACACGTTCATTTCTCATACGTTTATGAAGCTTTTACCCCACAATACAAACACCGTTTATTGTGTACAAGTTGTCTTCACGTTTATGCAGTAGAATAAATAAACAGCAGCACTCTCATTCTCATGCAACACACCATTTTTGAAGCAAATGGCGCTAAGAGTGAAGTCATACGAAAGGAATAAAATTCTACAGTTACCCCAGTAATACTATACTGTACACGGTTTCTCTGGTGTTGGACTAGAGAAAACGTAATTCTTGCTGTCACTCCTACAAACCGCCTGGCAACCACATCTCACATTCATTTCAATTTGTTCTACTCTGGGTGTATGTATTATGTTTATGTTATGTAACGTGTTTCTTATATAATTTAAAAATATATATCATGGATAGCTGAATAAAAATGCCTATATTAACGTAATATACGTCAGAGTGATTCACTGAAACGAAAAAGACGAAACACTTTTATCGCCATTCACTCCATGGCTGTTTTGCCAGAAGAGTACTGACATCACAGCTAAGATAACCCTCTGAACTGCAACATTCCGACCCCATCTGGCTAACTGGACTTCAAAAATAACGCTAAACCCGGTGGAGTCATCCAGTGCATGGGAAATACCAAGCAGACTGAATTCAGAGAAGTGGAAGGTCGCTTCAGTCCTCAGGGATCAAGAGCCCGCCAGCAGCTCTTTCTCACCCCTATGAAGGCTCTTTTACAATTAATCTCAACAATAGACTCACCAACCACGAGGAGTCTCTGAATGCCAAACATAATCACCACAATATTATTTCCTCCCAGACATGGAATGACTTCCGGTACTGCCCGTGTCGTGCAACAGTATATTCGGGGCACCGCTGCCCCTTCTTAGATCATACCCAGTCAACGAGCATGTCTGTGTTTTGCAACTTTAAAATAATCAACAAATTATTATAATCATGGGAGAGCACTAAACCAGTAGGGATTATACAGCGCCTGTATCAACGATTAAAATGAGATTGTTTTTGGATACGTGAATATGACATGATTTGCGATTTATGGCATTTATTTAGAAGACGTTTCGCCTTTTGTTATAAAGGCTCGTTAAATAGAGCATATTTTTTTTGCTAGAGTTAACGCTTAATATATTTATTATCCATATGAAGCGCTAAACCGGTGTGTGGTGGGGGTGGGGGGGATTCAGCACTGAGTTGTCGAGGCTCGATCCTACGTTTAAGTGTGACAAGCAAGGTGATGGGTGAATAAAGTAACGAGTGTCGATAAAGGGGACGAGTGGTGAGATGGTATGGTTAGTAGTAGTAAATGATGGGTAGCGGTGATGGGTAGTGGGGTGGGTAGCGGGTGATGGGTAGTGGGTGATGGGTAGCGGGTGATGGGTAGTGGGTGATGGGTAGTGGGTGATTTGGGGAGTGGGTGATGGGTAGCGGGTGATGGGTAGTGGGTGATGGGGGAGTGGGTGATGGGTAGTGGGTGAAAGGGTAGTGGGTGATGGGTATGTGGGTTTATGGGTAGCGGGTGATGGGTAGTTGGGTGATGGGTAGGGGTGATGGGTAAATGGGTGATGGGTAGTGGGTGATGGGTAGTGGGTGATGGGTAGTGGGTGATGGGGTAGCGGGTGATGGGTAGTGGGTGATGGGTAGCGGGTGATGGGTAGGTGGGTGATGGGTAGTGGGTGATGGGTAAATGGGTGATGGGTAGCGGGTGATGGGTAGTGGGTGATGGGTAGCGGGTGATGGGGAGTGGGTGATGGGTAGCGGGTGATGGGTAGCGGGGGGATGGGTAGTGGGTGTGGGTAGCGGGTGATGGGTAGTGGGTGATGGGGTAGCGGGTGATGGGTAGTGGGTGATGGGTAGTGGGTGATGGGTAGGGGTGATGGGTAGTGGGTGATGGGGAGCGGGTGGGGTGGTAGTGGGTGATGGGTAGCGGGTGATGGGTAGGGGGGTGATGGGTAGTGGGTGATGGGTAGTGGGTGATGGGTAGCGGGTGATGGGTAAATGGGTGATGGGTAGCGGGTGATGGGTAGTGGGTGATGGAGTGGGGTGATGGTAGCGGGTGATGGGTAGTGGGTGATGGGTAGCGGGTGATGGGTTAGGGGTGATGGGGAGCGGGTGAAAGGGTAGTGGGTGAAAGGGTAGTGGGTGATGGGTAGTGGGGATGGGTAGTGGGTGATGGGTAGTGGGGGATGGGTAGCGGGTGTGGGTAGTGGGTGATGGGTGCGGGGGATGGGTAGTGGGGTGATGGGTAAGCGGGTGATGGGTAGTGGGTGATGGGTAGCGGGTGATGGGTAGTGGGTGATGGGTAGTGGGTGATGGGTAGTGGGTGATGGGTAGTGGGTGATGGGTAGCGGGTGATGGGTAGTGGGTGATGGGTAGTGGGTGATGGGTAAATGGGTGAGGGTAGCGGGTGATGGGTAGCGGGTGATGGGTTGGGGTGATGGGTAGTGGGTGATGGGTAGGGTGATGGGTAGGGGTGATGGGGAGCGGGTGATGGGTAGCGGGTGATGGGTAGTGGGTGTGGGTAGCGGGTGATGGGTAGTGGGTGATGGGTAGGGGTGATGGGTAGTGGGTGATGGGTAGTGGGTGATGGGTGTGGGTGATGGGTAGGGGTGATGGGTAGCGGGTGATGGGTAGTGGGTGATGGGTAGTGGGTGAGGGTAGTGGGTGATGGGTTTGTGGGTGATGGGTAGCGGGTGATGGGTAGCGGGTGATGGGTAGCGGGTGATGGGTAGCGGGTGATGGGTAGTGGGTGTGGGTAGTGGGTGATGGGTAGTGGGTGATGGGTAGTGGGTGATGGGTAGTGGGTGATGGGTAGTTGGGTGAGGGTAGGGGTGATGGAGTGGGTGAGGGTAGTGGTGATGGGTAGTGGGTGATGGTAGTGGGTAGTGGGGTGATGGGTAGCGGGGTGATGGGTAGCGGGTGTGGGTAGGGGGTGATGGGTAGCTGGTGATGGGTAGGGGTGATGGGTAGCGGGTGATGGGTTTGGGTGGTGATGGGTAGCGGGGGATGGGTAGCGGGTGATGGGTAGCGGGTTTATGGGTAGCTGTGATGGGGAGGGGTGATGGGTAGTGGGTGTGGGTAGCGGGGGGATGGGTAGCGGTGATGGGTAGGGTGATGGGTAGCGGGTGATGGGTAGCGGGTGATGGGTAGTGGGTGATGGGTAGCGGGTGATGGGTAGCGGGTGATGGGTAGCGGGTGATGGGTAGCGGGTGATGGGTAGCGGGTGATGGGTAGCTGGGATGGGTAGCGGGTGATGGGTAGTGGGTGATGGGTAGCGGGTGATGGGTAGCGGGTGATGGGTGGGGTGATGGGGAGTGGGTGATGGGTAGTGGGTGATGGTAGTGGGTGTGGGTAGTGGGTGATGGGTTAGCGTGATGGTGTATGGGTAGCGGGTGATGGGTAGGGGTGATGGGGGGGTGATGGGTAGTGGGGTGTGGGTAGCGGGTGATGGGTAGCGGGTGATGGGTAGGGGTGATGGGTAGGGGTGATGGGTAGCGGGGATGGGTAGCGGGTGATGGGTAGCGGGTGATGGGTAGCGGGTGATGGGTAGCGGTGATGGGTAGTGGGGGGATTTGGGTAGCGGGTGATGGGTAGGGGTGATGGGTAGCGGGTGATGGGGAGGGTGTGGTAGCGGGTGATGGGTAGCTGGTGATGGGTAGCGGGGGGATGGGAGGGGTGATGGGTAGGGGTGATGGGTAGCGGGTGATGGGTAGCGGGGGATGGGTAGGGGTGATGGGTAGGGTGTGTGATGGGTAGGGGTGATGGGTAGCGGGTGATGGGTACGGGGTTGCTGGGTAGCGGGTGATGGGTAGCGGGTGATGGGTAGTGGGTGATGGGTAGGGGTGATGGGTAGTGGGTGATGGGTAGGGGTGATGGGTAGTGGTTATGGGTAGCGGGTGATGGGTAGCGGGTGATGGGTAAACGGGTGATGGGTAGGGGTGATGGGTAGCGGGTGATGGGTAGTGGGTGATGGGTTTGGGGTGATGGGTGTGGGTGATGGGTGCGGGTGATGGGTATGGGTGATGGGGAGCGGGTGATGGGTAGGGGGTGATGGGTAGCGGGTGATGGGTAGCGGGTTTAGGGTGCGGGTGATGGGTAGCGGGTGATGGGTAGCGGGTGATGGGTCTAGTGGGGTGATGGGTAGCGGGTGATGGGTGGGGGGTGATGGGTAGCGGGTGATGGGTAGCGGGTGATGGGTGGCGGGTGATGGGAGCGGGTGATGGGTAGCGGTGATGGGTTGCGATGAGATGGCAGGGTGGGATGGGTGGGGGGGATGGGTGGCGAGTGATGGGTAGCGGGGTGATGGGGCAGCGGGTGGGAAAGGGTGGCGAGGGAAAGGGTGGGGGCATGGGTGGGGGAGTGATGGGGGCGAGTGATGGGGTGGCGGTGGATGGGTAGCGGGTGATGGGTGCGCGCGGTGGAAGCTGGGTGGGGTGGCGGTGGCGAGTGGGTGGGGAGTGATTGGGTGGCGAGTGATGGGTGGCGAGTGGGGTGGCGAGTGATGGGTGGCGAGGATGGGTGGCGAGTGAGGGTGGCGAGTGGGTGGTGGCGAGTGATGGGTGGCGAGTGATGGGTGGCGGGAGGGTGGCGATGCACGATGGGGGGGCGATTGAAAGGGTGGCGAGTGTGGGTGGGATTTAGGTGGCGAGTGATGGGTGGCGGTGGGTGGGTGGGGAGCGACGGGTGGCAAAAGGGTGGGTGGGAGATTGACGGATGGCGAGTGATGGGTGGCGAGTGATGGGCTGGAAGAGTGAAGGTGTTCGAGTGGCGGGTGGCGTGCGAGGGGTGGAGATTGACGGATGGCGAGTGGCGGGTTGCGAGCGATGGGTGGGCCGAGTGTCGGGTGGCGGAGTGATGGGTGGAGATTGACGGATGGCGAGTGAGGGTGGCGACGTTGATGGGTGTCGAGTGCGGGTGGCGAGCGATGGGTGAGCGAGTGACGGGTGGCGAGCGATGGGGTGGAGATTGACTGATGTGAGTTGTGGGTGGCGAGTGATGAGTGGCGAGTGATGGGTGTCGAGTGATGAGTGGCGAGTGATGGGTTTGGGGTTTTTTTTCCGAAAGGGGTGGACGGCTGGCGCGCGATGGGTGGCGAGTGACGGGTTGCGAGTGATGGGTGGCGAGTGATTAGTGGAGATTGACGGATGGCGTGTGATGGGTGGCGAGCGATGGGTGTCGATTATGGTTTGGCGGAGCGAATGGTTGGAGATGACGGATGGGAGTGATGGGTTTGGCGAGCGATGGGCGGGGAGTGACGGGCTGGAGAGTGTGGGTGGCGATTGACGGAGGCGAGTGATGCGTCGGGCGAGTTGTGGGCGCGTGTGAAGGGTGACGGAGCGACGGGTGGCAAGCGATGGGTTGGAGCATTGACGGATAATGGAGAGTGATTGGGTGGCGAGCGATGGGTGGCGTATGTGACGGGTTGGCGAGTGATGGGTGGCGATTGGAACGGGATGGCGAGTGAGGGTGGCGATTGACGGAGGGCGACGTGATGGGTGGCGATGACGGATGGCGAGGATGGGAGGCGATTGAAGGATGGAGAGAGACGGGGTGGTGTGGAAAATTGCATTTTATCTGAATGTATCATTATAACATTACTGTTAAATGAAATGATTATTTATTTATCAGGTAGGACAGTAGAATTTGGGACACCTAGGTCGCAAAAAATGTCCCCCTTCGATACCTACCACTGTCATATCCACAAGTTGCTCTGGACCTATTAATTAAAATGAAAAAATTCATCACCAGGAATGGTGGTTTAATATATAAATTTGTGGACTGTATATTAAAAATAATAAATGATTATATATTACACATTTATACAACGAGGTGAATATATCTTAATCATAACACTCATCAATTTGACTGGTCATTAATGTGTCATGTTCAGGACCCCCCCCCCCTTCTGCCTACATTTTGAAATTTTACTGGCCAGAAATTAATCAATTAGACGCTTATCTGAGGTCCCGGACTGTTTCTGGTCCAGTCGCCTGATATCTCAAGTTATGGCAGGAATGCACATCCAACAATTTCGCCTCCCTAGTTGTGAGGTGTCAGCCAATTTTAACCTCTTGAGCACGAAAATTCATTCCATTACACTAACGTGTATCCAATTCAAAAACCAAAATGGCGACTCTCCTGTCTGCGCAGGACGCAAGTCCAGTTTCCCATTTTCCAGATATAATTTTTTAAATCCAGACTGGCAATCTCTTTACATATAACTTCTGTATGTTCTGGAAAATTATACAATATTTTCACAGGTGGCGACGTGAGGGGTGGCTTGTGATGGGTGGCGAGTGATTGGGGTGGCGAAGTGATGGGTGGCGAGTGATGATGGGTGTCGGTGATGGGTGTCGAGTTGAGGATGGCGAGAGCGTGAGATGGGGGGCGGCGAGTAACAAATACCTAACAATGACAGTATCACTTGCTTAATTAACTCTTACACCCCCATTAGTTTAACAAATTTACATTCACTGACGGAGCAGGTAAACTCTACGGCGTCACCTTGCCAGGTTTCACTAAGTACTCGACTACAACCTTCTAATAACGTATAACAAACGTACCTATGACGTTCAGTGTTCCCCTGTACGCCCGGAGACGACGTCGAACCATTATCCGTGTTTGCTACCTTTATTCGTGCTTGTAAGACAACGGATAATATAAGTATGTTGACTGGAATGAGTTATATATGGCGTGGATACAAAGATATCTAGTGAATAATAGCGCAGGAAACATAGAGGTTCGGTATAAGCTCTTACTAAGGTAAAGCTTCGCTCTATATAGAGTTTCGATAAAGCTGTGCACAGAGCGAAACGTTGTCACGGTAGAAGCTAGTCCTGCATCTGTGTTTCTTCCTCAAACACGGAGAATTAGAATTGTGTCATTACGATTTTGTAAGACATGACAATGGCTGCCATTTATATGATGTTGACGTTCGTCAACACGTCATGTTCAGGATCATTTTCTTTTTGAAGACATGAAGAAAAGATACAATGGCAAGACAAGTTTTCCACGAAGTTCTGTCGACAGTTGCTGAGAGTGTTGCTCAGCCCATTATTGTGATTCATGGCGGAAATGGGAGTAATCAGGTATCAGGTTCGATCCTTAGAACGCAAAGTCTAATTATTTGAACGGAGTTATATATATATACATACATATATATATATATATATATATATATTATATATATATATATATAAATTTATATATATATATATATATATATATTATATATATATATTTATATATATATATATATATATATATATTTATATATATATATATATAATATATTAAAATATATAAATTTATATTAATATATAATTATATATATATAATATAAATATATATAAATTTATATATTTTATATAATATATATATATAAATATATTATAAATTTATATTATATAATATTATTATATTATTATAATATATATTTATATATCATATATAAATATATTATATATATATATAATTTATATATAGTATATATATATAAATATATAAATTTATATATATAAAGTCGTGCGACTAAAGTAAAAATTAACGATTTTGTATTAAAATAGCAGCGCACTTCTTAACGAATATGGCAAGCGAAAATTTGTGTATACAATAATTCCGCAAAAATCATTCTGAATCTAAGGAAAAAAATATTTTATTGTGTTTATTAAATTATTGTAAAGTTGTATAAACTATATTTAGTTGGATTAGGCTAAATTAAATTGCGCTTGTTATAAGGTCAGGAAAGTTTCCTAAGGTTGTTTTGGTAGAAAATCATTAATTTTTATATTAATATAAATGAAAAAAATATATCTTTAAATGTATAAGAGAAAATTTTAGAAAAGAGTTAATTTTAAACGAGTTCTCGCTCACTGACCAATTTGACCTATTCAGTACGAAAATATATATATATATATATATATAATATATATATATATATATATATATATATATATATATATATATATATATATATATATATATATATATATATAATCCCCGAAGGTCAGCTTCCTGGAGTTAAGTTACGTATTTGAAATAAGTGGAAGATAAGAGAAATAAATAGATTTAATTTCTCGTATTTGTGAGCAGAAAATTAGTTGCGATAGACCTTTATTCTGATAACTCTAAGTCTTTTCTTTTTACTTGTAATTCAAATTTTTCATTGATGACATCACTTGTCCTACATCAGCCCAAAAAATACAGAGGTAATAAATTTTGTATATAACTAATTTGTTTGTTTTGTCTATTAACTTAAAATGTTCGTCAGATTAAGACAGTGGCAACACCGAGTTGCCTCCATGAACGAAATAACAACAATGAGTCCCAGCCTCAGTGCTCGGCCAGCCTCGGCCGCTGTCGGAGGATGAGGGGGTATCACGTTTTAATGTGGATAATGGACACCCTATTCTTGCAATTGCTTATTTTGTATTTATGAATTTTTAAAGAGTTTTGGATAGATGTTTTTTATGTATTTTACTTTTTGATTTTTAAGCGTATGATATTGGCACTATTACCACTATGTATAAATAATTTGCAAGGCTACGGAGAATACTTATATCCACTAAGAACTATGTACTTCTACCTAGATTAAGACCTATTGTTCATATATCTGTATATGAGTCAAAGAGAGAGAGAGAGAGATAGAGAGATAGAGAGATAGAGAGGAGAGAGAGAGAGAGAGAGAGAGAGAGAGAGAGAGAGAGAGAGAGAGAGAGAGAGAGAGAGAGAGAGAGAGAGAGAGAGAGAGAGAGAGAGAGAGAGGAGGGGGAACTATGCTACTGGATTCATTGTTTAGGGAGAAGACTCCATATTTATCTTGTGAAATACTTTTTATCTCTGCAATGGGAAGTCACTCATTCTCACACTCAAACTCTTACACTCGCGCTCATTCACACACACACAAACTCACTCACTCACTCACTCTCTCTCTCTCTCTCTCTCTCTCTCTCTCTCTCTCTCTCTCTCTCTCTCTCTCTCTCTCTTCACTCTTCTCTCTTACAGACCTCTGTTTCTCCAAGTGACTTAATCTTTTCAGGGACCTATCCCATCCTCAGTGACCTTACCACTGACCTATCCCTCAAAACAGTGATCTCCATTGGTGATCTAGCCCTCAAAACAGAGATCTATCTCGGAGATCTATCCCTTAAAACAGTGATCTCCCTCGGAGATCTATCCCTTAAAACAGTGATCTCCCTCGGAGATCTATCCCTTAAAACAGTGATCTCCCTCGGTGATCTATCCCTCAAAACAGAGATCTCCCTCGGAGATCTATCCCTTAAAACAGTGATCTCCCTCGGTGATCTATCCCTTAAAACAGAGATCTTCCTCGGTGATCTATCTCTTAAAACAGAGATCTCCCTCGGAGATCTATCCCTTAAAACAGAGATCTTCCTCGGTGATCTATCCCTTAAAACAGAGATCTCCCTCGGAGATCTATCCCTTAAAACAGAGATCTTCCTCGGTGATCTATCCCTTAAAACAGAGATCTCCCTCGGAGATCTATCCCTTAAAACAGTGATCTCCCTCGGTGATCTATCCCTTAAAACAGTGATCTCCCTCGGTGATCTATCCCTTAAAACAGAGATCTTCCTCGGTGATCTATCCCTTAAAACAGAGATCTCCCTCGGAGATCTATCCCTTAAAACAGAGATCTTCCTCGGTGATCTATCCCTTAAAACAGAGATCTCCCTCGGAGATCTATCCCTTAAAACAGTGATCTCCCTCGGTGATCTATCCCTTAAAACAGTGATCTCCCTCGGTGATCTATCCCTTAAAACAGTGATCTCCCTCGGTGATCTATCCCTCAAAACAGAAATCTCTCTCGGAGATCTATCCCTTAAAACAGTGATCTCCCTCGGTGATCTATCCCTCTAGTGAAGTATTCCTCCTCCTACAAACGGGACCTATCCTCTTCCCTGGAACCTTCTCCTTCCCTGGGGGGCCAGAACTATCCCTGCTCGTAACTTCCGGTCCAGTTCACCGGTCTCCTCTAAAAATGTTGAAGGAAAACCTGGAGCGATGCTTACGCTGGAAGCCTCGCTGATACGAGATGTAAACACCAGATTTGTGCTGAAGAGTGTTGGCTTTACGGTGGTGATGTAGCATTGTGTCCCAGCTTCCTTGAAGGAGGTGGGAGACTGCCATTACCACTGTCGCAGACTGTTCCTCCCTTCTCTGTCTTTTCCCTCCTTTTCATGTATTTCCCCCTGCCTTCCCTGTCTTGCTTCTTTCAAGCGACTTTAGAATCTTTGATGATGGAGTATTGTGTCTCTCGGTGACAGTATAGGAGAATGTTACTTATATTACTACTGTCTCTAGTTGCTACTCTTCACCCTTCTCCGTCCTAATCCGTCCTTGCTGTGCCCCTCCCAGCCCTACTTCGCCCCTTTCCCCCTCTCTTCTCGCCCTTCTGAGAATAGCTTCGTCCTCGTTCCCCGCCGTTTTCTGCCTATTCCCGATCTTAGAAACGGCGAAAGAGGGCGATTACCGCTGCTTCTATAGTGCTCCAACTCGGCCCCTCCTCGTCCCGTCTTGGCGAAGCCTCGCTGGGAAACTCGTTTGCCAGGCACTGGAGTGTGGTGCATCTGCCTGGCGACGCATCACCCAATACTTCACATAGTTTCTCAGCTGTTAGACATGGCTCATATCTTTTCTATCTGGCAGTCAAGAGATTTGCGTCAACCAAGTCATCTCCTCCGTGGCTCAGTGACGCGAGCCAGCTTACCCTGGCATTGCCATGCCGTGCCTGGCTTCCGAACTCTGATACTTTTCGTGATAGTGCCATTCCATGCCATGTAGTGCTTAGCATTTTCCACTGCCGCTTCTCAGAGGGCCACGATGGTACGTTAGACAGTCTAGCATCACCGTACGGCGGAATTTGTTGTAAACACGGTAGAAACCAGGAATCAGTGAGGAAGAGACCAGTACAAGGACTAAAGACCAACACAGCAGAAACCAGTACGGTAGAGACTAAAACCCAGCACAACACGGGACGATGAAACATGACGTAATTGCTTAAACCAATGGAAATTAAAACCAATGTATATATATATATATATATATATATATATATATATATATATAATATATATATATATATATATATATATATATATATTATATATATATTATATATATAATGAACATTTTGGATAGGGGAAATCAGGAGCATAGATCTACTCCTATAACTACAAACAATTACAAATAGGTAATTACTAATGTATCTCTCTACTTCCCTCACCTGGCATCTACTAACACTACCCATACCATCGCCACTACGACAAATCACCAACCCTCCTAGTAACACCACCACCATCACCGTCTTCACAGCCTCCAACATTACCATTGCCTCTCGAAAATCCTTACCATCTTAGATGATTCTACCATCTTAATTTATTCTTCCATCTTAACTGATTCTACCGTCTTAACTGATTCTACCGTCTTAACTGATTCTACCGTCTTAACTGATTCTACCGTCTTAACTGATTCTACCGTCTTAACTGATTCTACCGTCTTAACTGATTCTACCGTCTTAGCTGATTCTACCGTCTTAGTTGATTCTACCGTCTTAGCTGATTCTACCCTCTTAACTGATTCTACCATCTTAGCTGATTCTGCCGTCTTAACTGATGTTGCAGCTGTGGTTCACGATCTTGAACGATCTTTACGAGATGAGATGACTCGTTACAGCTTCCTGCCCAGAGGTGTGACACCTGCAGTCATCTTTCAGTACATAAGCAGGTTAATAAACAAACCCACTAAATAAAAAAATATAAGCAAATAATAGCCAAACAGAAGACAAAAAAATATATCTCCACATAAATCAAAATCTGCTGGAAAAAAACGATTTTATAACAATATCTTTTCAACTTTGGGAGAGACATAGATGTATATTTTTCTGTCTCCAAATTCTACACTACACTATGTATATGAATACACGGATACGTAGACATGAGTGAGTTTTTTGTACTCGTTACACCTCCTAAATTTCTGGTCGATCTCAACCTTAACCAAAATTTCATATTTGGTATTGCAATTTAGGTTGGGCCGTGCGGACGTGCTGCGCAGTAGCTCCTGATTGAGTTGGCATTTGCGCAGTGTTGACGTGTACTTGGCTCTGTGAAGACCTGTTTGCGCGCTCTCTAGAATTGAAGCAAGATGCCCTCCATCGAGCAACTTTACCAACAGCTTAAGGAAGAATTGAGGTTGGCGAATTTGGAAATTCGGCGATTGACCGAGGAAAACAAGAAGATTCGTAGTAGTCCTCCTGTTTTGAGTCCTCAGGTCAAGAAGGGAAACTGGTCAGTGGCTGGACAGCAGGGAAAGAAGTTGACGATCAAGAAGACGAATGGAAAGGTAGAAACGATGAAGAAGAAAGAGACTGCCGTGGAAACTGTTGTGGAAACATCCAATACATTCTCAGTGCTACCCGACGAATGTGAGTTGACTACTGGGAACGACACGACGAAAGACATTAAGGAAGGTAAGAATATTGTTGTTGTTGGTGATAGCCAAGTTAGGTATATGGATAGGGCGTTCTGCTTGAAGGACAGGAGTAGGAGACAGAGAGTTTGCTTTCCTGGGGCTGGGATGGAGGATATTGTTAGCCATCTGGATGACATCATGAGAGGTAATGGGAGCAATCCTATTATCTGTCTCAGTGCTGGAGGCAACGATGTTGGCAGACGTAGGAGTGAGGACCTGATTAGCAGGTATAGGTCAGCAATAGAAATAATTAGAAGTAAGGGTGGGAACCCTCTCATATGTGGTATTTTGCCAAGGAGGGGAGTTGGAAATGAATGGTTGTCCAGGGCAATTGGTGTCAATTGCTGGCTGGACAAATACTGTAAGGAAAATGCGGTAACATTCATTGACAACTGGGACCTCTTCTATGGCAGAAATGACATGTATGCTAGGGATGGGGTTCACTTATCTAGGTGTGGGGTGGGAGCACTGGCAACTGCAGTGGAGGGAGCAGTTAGGACTTTAAACTAGGAATAGTTAGTGGTATGGGTTTTGGCAGGAAAACAGTGAAGTCCCAGTGTAGTAATATTACGAGTTCTAGGGGAACTAGTAATAATAAGAACGAGATAGATATTGAAAAGCCAGGGACCTTGGGTGATAAGGACAGTAATAGGTTTAGTAGAAAAATAGAAATGAGCAGGAAGGGTAAAGAGAAAGGAGAGTCTTTCAATGTTTATTATGCTAATTGCCGTAGTGCTAGGAATAAGATGGACGAGTTGAGATTAGTTGCTAGTGTAGGTAACATTGATGTATTTGCCTTAACTGAGACGTGGTTTAATTCAAAAAGTCGGGACATGCCTGCGGAATGTCATATTCAGGGTTTTAAATTGTTCCAAGAAGATAGAAGTATTGGGAGGGGGGGTGGGGTGGCATTGTATGTCCGAGATCGCTTGAACTGTTGCATAAAAACGGGTATTAAGTCTGAAGTAACACATACAGAGTCTGTTTGGATAGAATTTTCAGAGGGGCATGAAAAACTGATTTTAGGAGTGATATACCGTCCCCCTAACTTAGATAGGGACCAAGGGAAACTACTATGGGAGGAAATTGTTAAGGCCACAAGGCACGATAATGTAGTAATTTTAGGAGACTTTAACTTTAGTCATGTTGATTGGAATTTCTTGACTGGGAATTTAGAATCGTACGACTTCTTAGAAGTATTTCAGGACTGTTTTTTGAAGCAGTTTGTGACAGAACCTACAAGGGGAAATAACCTGCTTGACTTAGTTATGGCAAACAATGAATCCCTTGTTAATAATTTAGAAATTTCAGAGGAACTGGGTGCTAGCGACCACAAATCAATTACATTTAGCATTGAATGGAAGTACGATAGTAGCGATAACTCAGTAACAGTCCCAGATTTTCGCTTAGCAGATTACGATGGGCTTAGAGAACACTTATCATCTGTTGACTGGGGTAACGAAGAGAGCTATCAATATGACAGTTTTCTGAACACTATACATGCTGCTCAAAGAGCGTTTATCCCATATAAGGAAATTAGATCAAATAGAAATGACCCAAAATGGATGAATAATAGGCTCAAATATCTACTAGGGCATAAGAAAGGAATTTATAGGCGTATCAAAAGAGGTGAGGGTCATCTTATGAATCAGTATATTGACATTGAGAGGGACATTAAAAAAGGGGATAAGAAAAGCTAAAAGGGACTATGAAATTAAAGTTGCTAGGGATTCTAAAACTAACCCAAAAAGTTTTTTCCAGGTCTATAGAACAAAAGTTAGAGATAAGATAGGTCCCCTTAAAATAACTATGGGCACCTTACTGACAATGAGAATGAAATGTGCTTGATTTTAAATAATTATTTTCTCTCAGTTTTTTACACAGGAAGACACTGACAATATTCCAGTAATTAATTTTTACAGTGGGCTAGAAGTAGATAAATTATGTAACATCACAGTCACTAGTGAGATGGTTGTGAGGCAGATAGACAGACTGAAGCAAAATAAGTCGCCGGGTCCTGATGAGGTTTTTTCAAGGGTTCTTAAGGAATGCAAAATGGAACTCTGTGAACCATTAACTAATATTTTTAATTTATCTCTTCAAACAGGTGTAGTGTCTGATATGTGGAAGATGGCTAATGTAACTCCTATTTTTAAAACAGGGGACAAGTCGTTACCGTCAAATTACCGCCCAATAAGCCTGACCTCAATTGTAGGCAAATTACTAGAGTCAATTATAGCTGAGATTATAAGAAGCCATCTCGATAAGCATAGCTTGATTAATGATACTCAGCATGGATTCACAAGAGGCCGGTCTTGTCTAACTAATTTATTACTTTCTTCAGTAAAGCTTTTGAGGCTGTTGACCACAATAAAGAATTTGATATTATTTACTTAGATTTTAGTAAGGCTTTTGATAGAGTTCCGCACCATAGACTGTTAAAGAAAGTGGCAGCTCATGGCATTGGGGAAAAGTGCTCTCGTGGATCGAGTCATGGCTCACTGACAGGAAGCAGAGAGTGTCCATAAATGGGGTTAAATCCGAGTGGGGATCTGTAACAAGTGGCGTTCCACAGGGATCAGTCTTGGGCCCGTTGTTGTTTATAATATATATCAATGATCTTGATGAGGGAATTACTAGTGATATGAGCAAATTCGCCGATGACACAAAGATAGGTAGGATAATTGATTCAAACGTAGATGTTAGGGAACTTCAGGAGGATTTAAACAAACTCTATTCTTGGTCAGAGAAAAGTGGCAGATGCAGTTCAATGTAGATAAATGCAAGGTTCTGAAGCTTGGGAGTGCCCATAACCCTAGTACTTATAAATTAAATGATTGTAGAACTTAGCCATACAGATTGCGAAAAGGACTTGGGGGTTATGGTGAGCAGCAACCTTAAACCAAGACAGCAATGCCTAAGCGTACGTAATAAGGCAAATAGATTACTGGGATTTATATCAAGAAGTGTAAGCAACAGAAGTCCAGAGGTCATACTGCAGCTTTATACATCATTAGTAAGGCCTCACCTTGATTTGCAGCTCAGTTCTGGTCTCCGTATTACAAAATGGACATAAATTCGTTAGAAAACATTCAGCGTAGGATGACTAAATTAATACATAGCATCAGAAATCTTCCTTATGAAGAAAGATTGAAGACTCTTAAGTTACATTCACTTGTTAGACGAAGAATGAGGGGAGACCTGATCGAAGTGTATAAGTGGAAGATAGGTATTAATAAAGGGGATATTAATAAGGTCTTGAGGATGTCTCTCCAAGAGAGAACGCGCAGTAATGGATTTAAATTAGATAAGTTTAGATTTAGAAAGGACATAGGAAAGTATTGGTTTGGAAATAGGGTAGTTGATGAGTGGAACAGTCTACCTAGTTGGGTTATTGAGGCTAGGACTTTGGGTAGTTTCAAATCTAGGTTGGATAAGTACATGAGTGGGAGGGGTTGGATTTGAGTGGGACTTTCACATCAGAGCTTATTTCTTGGGTGGCATTGAAAATTGGGTTGGGCAAATGTTTTGTTAGTGGGATGAATTGTAAAGGACCTGCCTAGTATGGGCCAGCAGGCCTCCTGCAGTGTTCCTCCTTTCTTATGTTCTTATGTTCTTAGTTTAGCATAGGCAAAATTAACGCAAGTTATCCTCTGTTTAACGCAGTTAATCTGTGTTAATCGAAGATTAGTCGAAGATTAACACAGAAAGAAGACATACGTCTGGATTCCACTGTTACGTATAACGTATTAAATATAACGACATTTTGCAAGGAGACAAGAAAGGTTACATAATAGGTCATGTCTGCTGCATTTCACTGGACGCGTCGAGGCGTCTGACTCCTAAAGTGGTGCGTAATTATGCCCATTAAAGTTATTTCTGGCATAACAATAACATCAGCCAAGATTAATGATATTTTATTACCTGTGTGTAGTGTAATTTAACGGAAATAACCTTGTTAAAGCTACACGAGTGAAATGAAGGGCTAAAGAAAACGCGACGTAATGGCAGACCTGTGATGTAGAAAATGTGGTTAGGTTACTATGATTTGTACGCGAGTACAAATAGGAAGTGCGTCTAAAAAAAAGAAAAAATCATAACACGGGTGGGATTTGAACTCGCGGTCAGAGAGTCTCAACCACTGGTTCAAACCCCACCAGTGGTATGGTTTGTTTGCAGTCGTGTCATTACAATTTCGAGAGTCAGGAAGTGCGTCTGTTTGGCGCTCAGCAGACGGAGGATCGAGCCTCCACCGCGTCTTGCACTGAATGACCCACATGGGTTTAGCGCTTTATATGAATACAATATTATTAATATTATTTGATTTTTTAATAATAATAATTCTACAAATAGGGTATTGAATCACCGTGTTCATTATATCCACCGGATTCACACTTTGAACGTGTCAGTGTTATTACATACGTCGTTCTGACGGCTAAATGCAAGCCCCCTCCCCCCCCCCCAAAAAAAAGAAAAAAAATCTCAAATTTAATATCCGCAGAAAACTCAGATGTTTCTGTGGCTGTTGAACCTCTAATGGAACATTTGACGATATACTGACTAACGAAATAGCAATAACACGATCGTTATGCGTTCAAATCCCATCCGTTCCGTGGTTTGGCGATATATACATCGCTATACTGAAGTCTCACTACCCAGATCGACACACCTTATCACTTGATATAAGAAATTTATCTGGTGTGGAAATGTGACAGGGAAATTCATCCTGTGTGATGGAATGTGACAGGGAAATTCATCCTGTGTGATGGAATGTGACAGGGAAATTCATCCTGTGTGATGGAATGTGACAGGGAAATTCATCCTGTGTGACAGAATGTGACAGGGAAATTTATCCTGTGTGACAGAATGTGACAGGGAAATTCATCCTGTGTGATAGAATGTGACAGGGAAATTCATCCTGTGTGATAGAATGTGACAGGGAAATTACAACTTAACTTCAGTTAGGTTACATAACTATCTTGCAGTACGTTACTCATGCACAAAGTTTTGCTAAAGAATGGAAAATAGGTATCATGTAGAAATAGCGCGTTGGTAGGGTCCAAGCACCCCAGGGAGCCTCCAAGTACTCCAGGGAGCCTCCAAGTACTCCAGGGAGCCTCCAAGTACTCCAGGGAGCCTCCAAGTACTCCAGGGAGCCTCCAAGCACTCCAGGGAGCCTCCAAGTACTCCAGGGAGCCTCCAAGTACTCCAGGGAGCCTCCAAGTACTCCAGGGAGCCTCCAAGCACTCCAGGGAGCCTCCAAGCACCCCAGGGAGCCTCCAAGTACTCCAGGGAGCCTCCAAGTACTCCAGGGAGCCTCCAAGCACTCCAGGGAGTCTCCAAGCACTCCAGGGAGCCTCCAAGTACTCCAGGGAGCCTCCAAGCACTCCAGGGAGCCTCCAAGTACTCCAGGGAGCCTCCAAGTACTCCAGGGAGCCTCCAAGCACTCCAGGGAGCCTCCAAGTACTCCAGGGAGCCTCCAAGTACTCCAGGGAGCCTCCAAGTACTCCAGGGAGCCTCCAAACACTCCAGGGAGCCTCCAAGCACCCCAGGGAGCCTCCAAGCACTCCAGGGAGCCTCCAAGCACTCCAGGAAGCCTCCAAGCACTCCAGGGAGCCTCCAAGCACTCCAGGGAGCCTCCAAGCACTCCAGGGAGCCTCCAAGTACTCCAGGGAGCCTCCAAGCACTCCAGGGAGTCTCCAAGCACTCCAGGGAGCCTCCAAGCACCCCAGGGAGCCTCCAAGTAGTCCAGGGAGCCTCCAAGCACTCCAGGGAGTCTCCAAGCACTCCAGGGAGCCTCCAAGCACCCCAGGGAGCCTCCAAGTACTCCAGGGAGCCTCCAAGTACTCCAGGGAGCCTCCAAGTACTCCAGGGAGCCTCCAAGCACTCCAGGGAGCCTCCAAGTACTCCAGGGAGCCTCCAAGCACTCCAGGGAGCCTCCAAGTACTCCAGGGAGCCTCCAAGCACTCCAGGAAGCCTCCAAGTACTCCAGGGAGCCTCCAAGTACTCCAAAGAGCCTCCAAGTACTCCAGGGAGCCTCCAAGTACTCCAGGGAGCCTCCAAGGACTCCAGGGAGTCTCCAAGCACTCCAGGGAGCCTCCAAGCACCCCAGGGAGCCTCCAAGTACTCCAGGGAGCCTCCAAGTACTCCAAGGAGCCTCCAAGCACTCCAGGTAGTCTCCAAGCACTCCAGGGAGCCTCCAAGCACCCCAGGGAGCCTCCAAGTACTCCAGGGAGCCTCCAAGTACTCCAGGGAGCCTCCAAGTACTCCAGGGAGCCTCCAAGCACTCCAAGGAGCCTCCAAGTACTCCAGGGAGCCTCCAAGCACTCCAGGAAGCCTCCAAGTACTCCAGGGAGCCTCCAAGTACTCCAGGGAGCCTCCAAGTACTCCAGGGAGCCTCCAAGTACTCCAGGAAGCCTCCAAGCACTCCAGGGAGCCTCCAAGTACTCCAAGGAGCCTCCAAGCACTCCAGGGAGCCTCCAAGTACTCCAAGGAGCCTCCAAGCACTCCAGGAAGCCTCCAAGCACTCCAGGGAGCCTCCAAGTACTCCAGGGAGCTTCCAAGTACTCCAGGAAGCCTCCAAGCACTCCAGGGAGCCTCTAAGTACTCCAGGGAGCCTCCAAGCACTCCAGGAAGCCTCCAAGCACTCCAGGGAGCCTCCAAGTACTCCAGGGAGCCTCCAAGCACCCCAGGGAGCCTCCAAGCACCCCAGGGAGCCTCCAAGTACTCCAGGGAGCCTGCAAGCACTCCAGGGAGTCTCCAAGCACTCCAGGGAGCCTCCAAGCACCCCAGGGAGCCTCCAAACACTCCAGGGAGCCTCCAAGTACTTCAGGGAGCCTCCAAGCACCCCAGGGACCCTCCAAGTACTCCAGGGAGTTTCCAAGCACTCCAGGGAGCCTCCAAGCACCCCAGGGAGCCTCCAAGCATCCCAGGGAGCCTCCAAGCACTCCAGGGAGCCTCCAAGTACTCCAGGGAGTCTCCAAGCACTCCAGGGAGCCTCCAAGCACCCCAGGGAGCCTCCAAGTACTCCAGGGAGCCTCCAAGTACTCCAGGGAGTCTCCAAGCACTCCAGGGAGCCTCCAAGCACCCCAGGGAGCCTCCAAGTACTCCAGGGAGCCTCCAAGCACTCCAGGGAGCTTCCAAGTACTCCAGGGAGCCTCCAAGCACTCCAGGAAGCCTCCAAGCACTCCAGGGAGCCTCCAAGTACTCCAGGGAGCCTCCAAGCACCCCAGGGAGCCTCCAAGCACTCCAGGGAGCCTCCAAGCACTCTAATGAGCCTCCAAGCACCCCAAGGAGCCTCCAAGCACTCCAGGGAGCCTCCAAGTACTCCAGGGAGCCTCCAAGTACTCCAGAGAGCCTCCAAGTACTCCAGAGAGCCTCCAAACACTCCAGGGAGCTTCCAATTACTCAAAGGAGCCTCCAAGCACCCCAGGGAGCCTCCAAGCACCCCAGGGAGCCTCCAAGCACCCCAGGGAGCCTCCAAGCACTCCAAGGAGCCTTGAAACACTCCAGGGAGCCTCCAAGTACACCAGGTAGCCTCCAAGTACTCCAGAGAGCCTCCAAACACTCCAGGGACCCTCCAATTACTCCAAGGAGCCTCCAAGCACCCCAGGGAGCCTCCAAGCACTCCAGGGAGCCTCCAAGCACCCCAGGGAGCCTCCAAGCATTCCAGGGAGCCTCCAAGCACTCCAGGGAGCCTCCAAGCACTCTAGGGAGCCTCCAAGCACTCCAGCGAGCCTCCAAGCACTCCAGGGAGCTTTCAAACACTCCAGGAATCCTCTAAGTACTCCAGGGAGCCTTCAAGCACTCCAAGGAGCCTCCAAGCACTCCAGCGAGCCTCCAAGCACTCCAAGGAGCTTTCAAACACTCCAGGAAGCCTCCAAGCACTCCAGGGAGCCTTCAAGCACTCCAGGGAGCTTTCAAACACTCCAGGGAGCCTCCATGAACTCCAGGCAGCTTCCAAGCACTCCAGAGATCCTCCAAGCACTCCATGGATCCTCCAAGCACTCCAGAGAGCCTCCAAGGACTCCAGGGAGCCTCCAAGCACTCCAGGGAGCCTCCAAGCACTCCAGAGAGCCTCCAAGCACTCCAGGGAGCCTCCAAGCACTCTAGGGAGCCTCCAAGCACTCCAGCGAGCCTCCAAGCACTCCAGGGAGCTTTCAAACACTCCAGGAATCCTCTAAGTACTCCAGGGAGCCTTCAAGCACTCCAAGGAGCCTCCAAGCACTCCAGCGAGCCTCCAAGCACTCCAAGAAGCTTTCAAACACTCCAGGAAGCCTCCAAGCACTCCAGGGAACCTTCAAGCACTCCAGGGAGCTTTCAAACACTCCAGGGAGCCTCCATGAACTCCAGGCAGCTTCCAAGCACTCCAGAGATCCTCCAAGCACTCCAGGGATCCTCCAAGCACTCCAGAGAGCCTCCAAGGACTCCAGAGAGCCTCCAAGCACTCCAGGGAGCCTCCAAGCACTCTAGGGAGCCTCCAAGCACTCCAGCGAGCCTCCAAGCACTCCAGGGAGCTTTCAAACACTCCAGGAATCCTCTAAGTACTCCAGGGAGCCTTCAAGCACTCCAAGGAGCCTCCAAGCACTCCAGCGAGCCTCCAAGCACTCCAAGAAGCTTTCAAACACTCCAGGAAGCCTCCAAGCACTCCAGGGAACCTTCAAGCACTCCAGGGAGCTTTCAAACACTCCAGGGAGCCTCCATGAACTCCAGGCAGCTTCCAAGCACTCCAGGGATCCTCCAAGCACTCCAGAGAGCCTCCAAGCACTCCAGGCAGCCTCCAAGCATTCCAGAGAGGGAGATGAGAGAGATATCTCGTAATCTATTCATGGAATATACTCGCAGGTCAGGTACCTAATGTACATACAATAATAACAACTTACTGGAGTGAGAGATACTGCGGAAAGATACAAGAAATTCAATATCACATTGACTAGTCCACTATTGTGTGTGTGTGTGTGTGTGTGTGTGTGTGTGTGTGTGTGTGTGTGTGTGTGCGCTCACCTATTCGTACTCACCTATTTGTGATTGTAGAGGTCGATTCACAGCTCCTGGCCTCGCCTCTTCGCTGGTCGCTACTAGGTTCTTACTACATGAGATTTATTATACCCGTTCTTAAAGCTATGTATGGATCCTGCCTCCACTACATCACTCTCCAGATTGTTCTACTTCTTGACAGCTCTATGACACACGTCGCTAACGCGACGGTCTGGAGTTTTGAGACTCTCTGATCGCGGGTTCTATCCCCGCCCGTGGTATGGTTTGACAGCTCTATGACTGAAAAATACTTCCTAACATCCCTATGACTCGTACGAGTTTTGAACTTCCAGTTATGACCCTTTGTTGCTGTGTTCCATCTCTGGAACATTTTGCTCCTATCCACTTGTTAGTTCCTCTCTGTATTTCATGTCGTTATTACGTCTTCCCTATTCCTCCTGTCCTCCAGTGTCGCCAGTTGAGTTCCTTAACCTCTCCTCGTAGGAAATATCCAACTCCTGGACTAGTCTTGTTGCAAATCTTTGCATTTTCTCAAATTTCTTGATGTTCTTGATCAGGTGTTGGTTCCAAACTGGTGCTGCATACTCCAATATGTGTCTGACGTACAGGGTGTACAGTGTCTTGAATGATTCCTTACTTAGGTATCGAAACACTGTTCTTAGGTCTTCCAGGCGCCCATATACTGCTGTAGTTATTTGGTTGTCGTGCTCCTCAGGAGATGTGCTCGGTATGATACTCATCCCAAGATCCTTCTCCTTGAATGTGGTTTGTAGTTTTTGGCCCCATAGCCCGTACCCCGCCCGCTTTCTTCTTTGACCTTTCCTAATCTTTATGACTGGACTTGGTGGGGTTAAATTCCAGGTGCCATTAACTGGACCAGGCTTGCAGCCTGTCCAGATCCTTTTGTATTTTTACCTGATCCTCTTCCGTTTGACTTCTTCTCATTAGCTTCACATCGCCTGCAAACAATGACACTTTTGAATCTGTCCCTTCCGTCATGTCATTCACATGCACCAGAAATAGCACTGGTCTTAAGACTGACCCCTGTGGAACCCTGCTCGTCACAGGTGCCCACTCTGACACCTCGTCCCATACCATCACTTGTCTCCTCCCTGGCAGGTATTTTCTGATCCACTGCAGTACCTTTCCTGTTATACCTGCCTGGTCCTCTAGCTTTTACAGTAATTTCTTGTGTGGAACTGTGTCGAAAACCTTATTACAGTCCAAGAAAATGCAATTTACCCACCTCTCTTTCCTGTTTTACTTTTGTCACTATGTTGTAGGTTGTGACACAGGATTTCCCTGTCCTGATACCGTGCTGGTTATCGTGTATAAACTCATTCCTTTCTAGGTGAACCACCACTCTTCTGATAAGCTTCTCCATGACTTTGCATACTAAATGTATATGTAAATATATATGTAGTGTCTGTATAGTCTGAGAGACGTATATAAGAGAGTTTACAACGAGGGCTATTTAATGATTAAAACATTCTTAACTGATGTATACATTATTAATGACTCACGGAGTATCGATTAACCCTGATTAAATCTAAGAAAGTCTAACCAACTCAGTTATGACAGAAAAGTTTGAAGACGGTGATGAAGACAGAACTGCAGAGTTGTGCTTGTCTGCCTTGCGCCACTTGTCTTCCAAGTCGTTTGCTCGATGTCTCTCCGCTTATCACAATAATGTACTTTTGTCTTCAAAAAGTGTGTTGAGAAATGCATGAATGTTTGGTTATTGTGCTTAACATTCTCTCCAAAGAGAACTATTTTTGTCTCTCTGTGCTATAAAGAAAATTAGAATAAGCTGGATATCTCTACGGAAAATGCACCTTCAACAGAGATAAATGAAAGGTATTGATACTATATCTATAAATTCTAATGAGTACACCTAACCTTTCATCTGCAAGTGTCGTGTCGGAGAGGCGATGACAAGCAAGAGATAGGAGCAGCAGAGACACAGCCTCCAGGAACGACAACAACCACACCGCTGATAAGACTTGCCAAACAGGCATCCCCAGATGACCTGCATGTAAACCTGTGTCAGCCACTATTGGGCCCGAGAGGTTTTATGGAAGGTAATTGTTGGTTTGGAAGGAATGACCATTGAGAAATCGGCGCGGGGAGGCTGCGGGGGTGCGGCCGAAGTGGCAACGTCTGATAATTTACCACCTCCAGCCAAACAGACTTTAACTTGCTCCTCGATAGCTGGCTGGATATTGTCTTGTCAGAGAAAACCTATTTACGAGTGAATCTTGGGTCTGAGGCAACGCTGTTTCACAACGTGCTTGATTGTCTGGTGTGATTGTAGGAGCCACATTTCTCCTTCTTAAATTCTGCCAAGTTAAGGCACTCTCGACCTATAGTTTGAAGACACAGGAACCACATTGCACATGTTGAAAATCAAGATATTGACTTGTTACTGAACCCTGGGCCGAGGTTTATACTTACGATGGCGTCACGTATATTATCGTGCAGATAAACAAGACGAGATCTTCCCGGTGTTTCCTGTAAATAACACACACACACACACACACACACAAGCTATGAATCGACCCCTGCAGCCACAACTAGGAGAGTACACTACAGGAGGTTAAACTAGAAATCTTTAACGTGTGTGTGTGTGTGTGTGTGTGTGTGTGTGTGTGTGTGTGTGTGTGTGTGTGTGTGTGTGTGTGTGTGTGTGTGTGTGTGTACTCACCTAATTGTACTCGCCTAATTGAGGTGACAGGGGTCGAGACTCAGCCCCTGGCCCCGCCTCTTCACTGATCGCTACTAGGTCCTCTCCCTCTGCTTCCTGAGCTTTGTCATACCTCTTCTTAAAACTATGTATGGTTCCTGCCTCCACTACATCACTTGCTAGGCTATTCCACTTTCTGATGACTCTATGACTGAAGAAATACTTCCTAACGTCTCTGTGACTCGTCTGAGTCTTCAGCTTCCAATTGTGACCCCTTGTTTCTGTGTCCCCTCTCTGGAACATCCTGTGTCTGTCAGGTGTGTGTGTGTGTGTGTGTGTGTGTGTGTGTGTGTGTGTGTGTGTGTGTGTGTGTGTGTGTGTGTGTGTGTGTGTGTGTGTTTGTGTGTGTGTGTGTGTGTGTCACCGTCCGCTTCACCTCACCTTAAGGCCATAGTTTAAAGCTTCTTATAAAAGTGTATACCACTAGGAATCTCTGACTTCATTACTATACAAGAACGCGAACGGAAAGATCGATATATCATATAGAGAAATCATGTGATTCCTAAACATTGATGAAGTGTTGTCAATGTGGCGCCTTACTGGCTCCGCGTTTCGGGAAAAACAACTGGAAAGGATTAGCAATATCTGCCTAGACTCTCGTCAAAACAGAGACGGTACACACATAGTTGGCAAGCTTGTCTACCTAAAATGGTACATACATCTCCACTGATACATGTTCCAGTACAGATAAACACCTGCTATATATCATCCATACCTTAGTTGTTGTGATAAAACTCGTCAGATGTGGTGAAGCACATTTACAGTAGCAACCGGGAATGTAAACATGGACGTACAGCTGTGCAACAGTGTACAAGGAGATTAGTTTCAGTAGAAAAAAAGAGAGCATAAAGATAGCAGAACATTAAATTAGGAAAAGATCATGGTTTACCTGTTAAAGTTAGCTAATAAAACTTAATCTTATCGTGACATCGTGTCTGACCGAGTGTGGAAATGTGCGAAGCTTTCTTTCTTGTACTGTTAATCTTGGAGTGGTGACACCAATCCTATAATTGTGCTCGAAAAAGTGTTCGATCTACCTTGAATGTTGGTGTAGTATAGCAGATATTGTCAATAAATATGATAGGAAGATAACTAGGCAGGAGGGAACCTTCATTAGAGACGTGTAGAGTAGAGCTATACACAAAACGAAACGTGCTACAACGAACGTTTGCTCTACACCAAGTGTCTATCTGCCTTAGTTCGTAACAGTAGAGTACACACGATAATAAGCTCTGATTTTTATAGCTTTACGTGGGGTAAAAAAAATGTGGTTAAGAAACGTCATTAGGAATTTGACCATCTGCACTACTGGTGAACACCTGTGGTAACCAGAGCTGACAATGAAGTTCCGGTTGTCTTGGACTATTACATATACCGGTCCAAAGGGTGAGTGTTGTATATAATAATGCTCAAAAACACCAGTTTATGTACACTGACGAGAGAAAAATGTCTAATCTGTTATTGTGACAGGTGTCTCTGGTTGTATCTAGGCGTCTCTGGATGTCTCTGGTTGTATCTAGGCGTCTCTGGATGTCTCTGGTTGTATCTAGGCGTCTCTGGATGTCTCTGGATGTCTCTGGGTGTCTCTGGGTGTCTCTGGGTGTCTCTGGGTGTCTCTGGTGTCTCTGGGGTCTCTGGGGGTCTCTGGGGGTCTCTGGGGTCTCTGGGGGTCTCTGGGGGTCTCTGGGGGTCTCTGGGGTCTCTGGGGGTCTCTGGGGGTCTCTGGGGGTCTCTGGGTGTCCTGGGTGTCTCTGGGTGTCTCTGGATGTCTCTGGATGTCTCTGGATGTCTCTGGGTGCTTCTGGGTGTTTCTGGGTGTCTCTGGGTGTTTCTGGGTGTCTCTGGGTGTCTCTGGATATCTCTGGGTGTTTCTGGATGTCTCTGGTATCTCTGGGTGTCTCTGGATGTCCCTGGGTGTCTCTGGGTGTCTATGGGTGTCTATGGGTGTGTCTGGGTGTCTCTGGATGTCCCTGGGTGTCTATGGGTGTCTCTGGGTGTCTATGGGTGTCTCTGGGTGTCCCTGGGCGCCTCTGGGTGTCTATGGGTGTCTCTGGGTGTCTCTGGATGTCTTGAGAAAATATCGTGGTTAAGATAATTTATACTTCACTGATTTACTCTTAGGATTTTGGCGTTACTTCTCAGAGAAACCTAACACGTAGACATATAAATGAGTAAATAATATCAGACAATGATGATAATGGTAATACATAATAAGATATAATGTAAGAAATCAAGATAGCTCTTGGAAGTTCACTATCTTTTCACAGTGGTTCTTCTGCATATTAAGATACCGCCTGCTTACGGTGATCTTATTGTATATATGTGAATGCATTCAGAGAGAAAGAGCTGCGTTAAGTGCTAGTTTGTGTTGATGCTGATATTAGCACACCACTAGCAGCAGGGAAATTAGTCACTCAAAGCAAAACTTTCATTTTGCGACGTGTCTTTATACTACTACTACTACTACTACTATTGCTGCTACTATTGCTACTACTATTGCTACTACTACTGCTACTACTACTGCTACTACTACTACTACTATTGCTACTACTATTGCTACTACTACTGCTACTACTATTGCTACTACTATTGCTACTACTATTGCTACTACTACTGCTACTACTACTGCTACTACTATTGCTACTACTACTGCTACTACTATTGCTACTACTATTGCTACTACTATTGCTACTACTACTGCTACTACTACTACTACTATTGCTACTACTATTGCTACTACTATTGCTACTACTACTGCTACTACTACTACTACTATTGCTACTACTACTGCTACTACTATTGCTACTACTACTACTACTATTGCTACTACTACTGCTACTACTATTGCTACTACTACTACTACTATTGCTACTACTACTGCTACTACTATTGCTACTACTACTACTACTACTATTGCTACTACTATTGCTACTACTATTGCTACTACTACTGCTACTACTACTACTATTGCTACTACTACTGCTACTACTATTGCTACTACTATTGCTACTACTACTATTACTGCTACTACTATTGCTACTTCTACTACTTTGCTACTACTACTGCTACTACTACTGCTATTACTACTACTACTATTGCTACTACTACTGCTACTACTACTATCTTATCTACTACTGCTGCTATACTCTACTACTGCTGCATACTACTGCTACTACATGACTGCTACTACTACTACACTACTACTACTGCTACTACTAAGTACTACTACTACTACTGCTACTTACTTGCTACTTACTACTACTGCTACTAATTCTAGCTATACTATTGCTACTACTACTACTACTGCTGCTACTGCTACTACTACTACTGCTACTACTATTGCTACTACTACTGCTACTACTACTCGGCTCACACAGTGTTCTCTCTCCACGACCAGGGTGTTACAAGGAATTTCTGGATATCTACCTAAAAATGGTCAGTATATTTGATATCTAAGACGAGTTTTTGATTGATGAGATTGACTCGTACTGCGTTGTACATTGTACTGTATTGTACTGTGTTGTACTGCGTTGTACATTGTACTGTATTGTACTGTGTTGTACTGCGTTGTACATTGTACTGTATTGTACCGTGTTGTACTGCGTTGTACATTGTACTGTGTTGTACTGCGTTGTACATTGTACTGTATTGTACTGTGTTGTACTGCGTTGTACATTGTACTGTATTGTACTGTGTTGTACTGCGTTGTACATTGTACTGTATTGTACTGTATTGTACTGTGCTGTACATTGTACTGTGTTGTACTGTGTTGTACATTGTACTGTGTTGTACTGTATTGTACTGTGCTGTACATTGTACTGTATTGTACTGCCCTCTACATTGTATTGTATTGTGCTGTATTATAATAACCATAGGTAAGTGCTAAACCCACAAGGGTCACGCAGAACAGTTACTGAAGCAACATCAGTCTTGAAGAATTCGCTAAAACAACTTAAATCGTGGTTTACAAGTAAACCACGAGAGGAGAAAAATCTTTAGATGTTTCGGTCCCTAACCGATACTCTATAATGATCCTGGAGGGACTGAAACGTAGCCTGAAGATTGGACTCCAATTTATTGGCGAGTTGTGAATTGTTCCAGCCACAGTCGTGTGATTTTTATTTTTGAATATGTGTATCAGAGAAGTAAACGCATTCACCATCACTCAGTCAGTAGCTGTCTTGCCACAAGTGCTCACCAGCAAGACAGGAAGATCAGTATCGAATCTCTTTCCGACTTTAGCTAAGCAAATTGAAAACTGTTTGGCACAGCTTAAGCGCTTGTGGCTTGTATCGTACTGAGTAATTAGGCTCTTAATGACTAATGAGGTAATTACCGAGCGGGGAATCACGTCATTGGCGGCTCTGCAGTTAAACGTAGCTGGTAAAAAGGATTTTCTCAAATTGACAACGACAGCTAATGAGTCATTTGCATGCAAAAGCGATTCTCCTTCTAATGAGAGATTCGGGCGAAATTAACACGGCCTGTTTTGTATTGTATTCTTTGATGAAAATCCACTAAACATTCCTAAAAAATTTCAATATGATATTACACACCACACACACAATATATATATATATATATATATATATATATATATATATATATATATATATATATATATATATATATATATATGTCGTGCCGAATAGGCAGAACTTGCGATCTTGGCTTAAATAGCAACGTTCATCTTGGCATATAGGACAAGCGAAAATTTGTGTATGCAATAATTTCGCCAAAATCATTCTGAACCTAACGAAAAAAATATATTTCACTGTGTTTGTTTAATCCTAAAATATTGTAAGGAAATCTAAAATATATTTAGTTGGGTTAGGCTAAAATAAATTGTTCTTGTTATAATAAGGTTAGGTAAGTTTTCTAAGATTCTTTTGGTGCAAAATTAAAAATTATTACATTAACAATAATGAAAAAAATATATCTTTAAAGGTATAAGAGAAAATTTTAGAAAGGACTTAATTTTAAATGAGTTTTTGCTAATTGACCAGTTTTACATATTCGGCACGACATAATTATATTATAATATATATATTATTATATATATATATATATATAATATATATATATAATATATATATTATATATATATATCATACCCTTCTCTCAGCAACCATTTTGGGTCTTCATTTCCCCTCTATACTCGGGATGTTTCTCCCATGAGGGGAAGAAGTGAGGGATCTGGTCCTTCCAGGAATACAGTGATCTCAGCATTTCCAGGAACCAGCCTTTCTCCGCCCCCTCCTTGTACCTTACACACACACACACACACACACTGCAACACCCGGTGTTCCAAGAAGTCGCTAGTTTCTCTGGCAGGTCTGTCACTTCCTTCATGTATGTGTATGTCATTACCTATTTGAAGTTACGCGCCCAGAGTTATGCTCGTGGGCTCCCTTATTCAGTCTCTCTAATTACAGAAGCAGAGCTACGCTGGTGGTATCTCTTCTTTCAGTGTTTCTAGCAATACCTGAAGCAGTAGTTATTGCAGGAACTTGGGAGTTTTTCTTTATATAATATATAATTATATATATATATATATATATATATATATATATATATATATATATATTATATATATAAACTCTAAAAGTGGTAGGTGTGTGTGGTTGTGGGTGGTGATGTGTGTGTAGTTGGGTGGTGTGTGTGGTGGTGAGGACTTTTTGGTGATGCGGTGTGTGTGTGTGTGTGTGTGTGTGTGTGTGTGTGTGTGTGTGTGTATACTTACCTAATTATCGTTATAGGTGTCGAGTCATAGCTCCTGTCCCCGCCTCTTCACTGGTGTGTGTGTGTGATGAAATTTATATTCAGGCATGTGGTTGGTGATAGGTATGAAGGAAGTTAGACGTGTTAGGTGAGTGGTTAGGTCTGTGTTAGGTTACTGTGTTAGGTTACGTGTTGTTAGGTTACTGTGTTAGGTACTGTGTAGGTATGTGTTGGTTCTGTGTTAGGTGACTGTCAGGTTACTGTGTTAGGTGACTGTGTTTGGTTACTGTGTTAGGTGACTGTGTCAGGTTACTGTGTTAGGTGACTGTGTCAGGTTACTGTGTCAGGTTACGTTAGGTGTTTAGGTTACTGTGTTACGGTAGTACTGTGTCAGGTTACTGTGTCAGGTTACTGTGTTCAGGTTACTGTGTGTACTGTGTTAGGTGACTGTGTAGGTAGGTTTGACTGTGTCAGGTTACTGTGTCAGGTTACTGTGTTAGGCGACTGTGTCAGGTTACTGTGTTAGGTGACTGTGTCAGGTTACTGTGTTAGGTGAATGTGTGAGGTTACTGTGTTAGGTGACTGTCAGGTTACTGTGTTAGGTGACTGTGTCAGGTTACTGTGTTAGGAGACTGTGTCAGATTACTTACCGGTAACCTAACCCATGATGCTAGTGTGCCTCTC
This sequence comes from Cherax quadricarinatus, assembly GCF_026875155.1. Classification (NCBI taxonomy): domain Eukaryota; kingdom Metazoa; phylum Arthropoda; class Malacostraca; order Decapoda; family Parastacidae; genus Cherax; species Cherax quadricarinatus. The sequence continues at coordinate 29,574,051 of NC_069442.1, forward strand.
TGGACTGTCATTAGCTACATTAGCCAATATGAAAGACAATTTGCCGAATTTATTAAATGAGAAGGAATATCTCACAGTATTCAAAAGTGCCGCACAGGAAACAGATGTGCCACAGATGGCTGTGTTTAACATTAAGCGTATATCACAGCAGGCGACGTCAAACGCAGGCAATAGGAATTCCACAGTGACAGGCATGAGGGGATATGCCTGTCTCACAGTGCAGGCATGAAGGGACATGCCTGTCCCACAGTGCAGGCATGAGGGGACATGCCTGTCCCACAGTGCAGGCATGAGGGGACATGCCTGTTCCACAGTGCAGGCATGAGGGGACATGCCTGTCCCACAGTGCAGGCATGAGGGGACATGCCTGTCCCACAGTGCAGGCATGTCGTCACAGTAAAGCTGTGTCCCACAGTGTAGTTGTGTTCCCACAGTGCAGTTGTGTTCCCACAGTGCAGTTGTGTTCCCACAGTGCAGTTGTGTTCCCACAGTTCAGTTGTGTTCCACAGTGCAGTTGTGTCCCACAGTGCAGTTGTGTTCCCACAGTGCAGTTGTGTCCCACAGTAGTGTTCCACGGTAAAGCTGTTTCCCACAGTGCAGTTGTGTTCCCACAGTGCAGTTGTGTCCCACAGTGCAGTTGTGTTCCCACAGTGCAGTTGTGTCCCACAGTGCAGTTGTGTTCCCACAGTGCAGTTGTGTTCCCACAGTGCAGTTGTGTTCCCACAGTGCAGTTGTGTTCCCACAGTGCAGTTGTGTTCCCACAGTGCAGTTGTGTTCCCACAGTGCAGTTGTGTTCCCACAGTGCAGTTGTGTTCCCACAGTGCAGTTGTGTCCCACAGTGCAGTTGTGTTCCCACAGTGCAGTTGTGTTCCCACAGTGCAGTTGTGTTCCCACAGTGCAGTTGTGTCCCACAGTGCAGTTGTGTCCCACAGTGCAGTTGTGTCCCACAGTGCAGTTGTGTTCCCACAGTGCAGTTGTGTTCCCACAGTGCAGTTGTGTTCCCACAGTGCAGTTGTGTCCCACAGTGCAGTTGTGTTCCCACAGTGCAGTTGTGTTCCCACAGTGCAGTTGTGTTCCCACAGTGCAGTTGTGTCCCACAGTGCAGTTGTGTCCCACAGTGCAGTTGTGTCCCACAGTGCAGTTGTGTTCCCACAGTGCAGTTGTGTTCCCACAGTGCAGTTGTGTTCCCACAGTGCAGTTGTGTTCCCACAGTGCAGTTGTGTTCCCACAGTGCAGTTGTGTTCCCACAGTGCAGTTGTCTCCCACAGTGCAGTTGTGTCCCACAGTGCAGTTGTGTCCCACAGTGCAGTTGTGTTCCCACAGTGCAGTTGTGTTCCCACAGTGCAGTTGTGTTCCCACAGTGCAGTTGTGTTCCCACAGTGCAGTTGTGTTCCCACAGTGCAGTTGTCTCCCACAGTAGTGTTCCACAGTAAAGCTGTTTCCCACAGTACAGTTGTGTCCCACAGTGCAGTTGTCTCCCACAGTAGTGTTCCACAGTAAAGCTGTTTCCCACAGTGCAGTTGTGTTCCCACAGTGCAGTTGTGTTCCCACAGTGCAGTTGTGTCCCACAGTGCAGTTGTGTTCCCACAGTGCAGTTGTGTTCCCACAGTGCAGTTGTGTTCCCACAGTGCAGTTGTGTTCCACAGTGCAGTTGTGTCCCACAGTGCAGTTGTGTTCCCACAGTGCAGTTGTGTTCCCACAGTGCAGTTGTGTCCCACAGTGCAGTTGTCTCCCACAGTAGTGTTCCACAGTAAAGCTGTTTCCCACAGTGCAGTTGTGTTCCCACAGTGCAGTTGTGTTCCCACAGTGCAGTTGTGTTCCACAGTGCAGTTGTGTCCCACAGTGCAGTTGTGTTCCCACAGTGCAGTTGTGTTCCCACAGTGCAGTTGTGTCCCACAGTGCAGTTGTTCTCCCACAGTGTGTTCCACAGTTAAAGCTGTTTCCCACAGTGCAGTTGTGTTCCCACAGTGCAGTTGTGTTCCCACAGTGCAGTTGTGTCCCACAGTGCAGTTGTGTTCCCACAGTGCAGTTGTGTTCCCACAGTGCAGTTGTGTTCCCACAGTGCAGTTGTGTTCCCACAGTGCAGTTGTGTTCCCACAGTGCAGTTGTGTTCCCACAGTGCAGTTGTGTTCCCACAGTGCAGTTGTGTTCCCACAGTGCAGTTGTGTTCCCACAGTGCAGTTGTGTTCCCACAGTGCAGTTGTGTCCCACAGTAGTGTTCCACAGTAAAGCTGTTTCCCACAGTGCAGTTGTGTTCCCACAGTGCAGTTGTGTCCCAGAGTGCAGTTGTGTTCCACAGTGCAGTTGTGTTCCACAGTGCAGTTGTGTTCCCACAGTGCAGTTGTGTTCCCACAGTGCAGTTGTGTTCCCACAGTGCAGTTGTGTTCCCACAGTGCAGTTGTGTTCCCACAGTGCAGTTGTGTTCCCACAGTGCAGTTGTGTTCCCACGGTGCAGTTGTGTTCCCACAGTGCAGTTGTTCCCGCAGTGCAGTTGTGTTCCCACAGTGCAGTTGTGTCCACACGTAGTGTTCCACAGTAAAGCTGTTTCCCACAGTGCAGTTGTGTTCCCACAGTGCAGTTGTGTCCAGGAGTGCAGTTGTGTTCCCACAGTGCAGTTGTGTTCCCACCAGTGCAGTTGTGTTCCCACAGTGCAGGTTGTGTTCCCACAGTACAGTTGTGTTCCCACAGTGCAGTTGTGTTCCCACAGTGCAGTTGTGTTCCCACAGTGCAGTTGTGTTCCCACAGTGCAGTTGTTCCCGCAGTGCAGTTGTTCCCACAGTGCAGTTGTGTTCCCACAGTGCAGTTGTTCCACGCAGTGCAGTTGGTTCCCACAGTGCAGTTGTGTCCCACAGTAGTGTTCCAGGTAAAGCATGTTTCCCATCAGTGCAGTTGTGTTCCCACAGTGCAGTTGTGTCCCAAGTGCAGTTGTGTTCCCACAGTGCAGTTGTGTTCCCACAGTGCAGTTGTGTTCCCACAGTGCAGTTGTGTTCCCACAGTGCAGTTGTGTTCCCACAGTGCAGTTGTGTTCCCACAGTGCAGTTGGTCCCACAAGTTGACAGTTGTGTTCCCACAGTGCAGTTGTGTCCCACAGTGTGTTCCACAGTAAAGCTGTTTCCCACAGTGCAGTTGTGTTCCCACAGTGCAGTTGTGTCCCAGAGTGCAGTTGTGTTCCCACAGTGCAGTTGTGTTCCCACAGTGCAGTTGTGTTCCCACAGTGCAGTTGTGTTCCCACAGTTGCAGTTGTGTTCCCACAGTGCAGTTGTGTTCCCACAGTGCAGTTGTGTTCCCACAGTGCAGTTGTGTTCCCACAGTGCAGTTGTGTTCCCACAGTGCAGTTGTTCCCGCAGTGCAGTTGTGTTCCCACAGTGCAGTTGTGTCCCACAGTAGTGTTCCACAGTAAAGCTGTTTCCCACAGTGCAGTTGTGTTCCCACAGTGCAGTTGTGTCCCAGAGTGCAGTTGTGTTCCCACAGTGCAGTTGTGTTCCCACAGTGCAGTTGTGTTCCCACAGTGCAGTTGTGTTCCCACAGTACAGTTGTGTTCCCACAGTGCAGTTGTGTTCCCACAGTGCAGTTGTGTTCCCACAGTGCAGTTGTGTTCCCACAGTGCAGTTGTTCCCGCAGTGCAGTTGTGTTCCCACAGTGCAGTTGTGTTCCCACAGTGCAGTTGTTCCCGCAGTGCAGTTGTGTTCCCACAGTGCAGTTGTGTCCCACAGTAGTGTTCCACAGTAAAGCTGTTTCCCACAGTGCAGTTGTGTTCCCACAGTGCAGTTGTGTCCCAGAGTGCAGTTGTGTTCCCACAGTGCAGTTGTGTTCCCACAGTGCAGTTGTGTTCCCACAGTGCAGTTGTGTTCCCACAGTGCAGTTGTGTTCCCACAGTGCAGTTGTGTTCCCACAGTGCAGTTGTGTTCCCACAGTGCAGTTGTGTTCCCACAGTGCAGTTGTGTCCCACAGTAGTGTTCCACAGTAAAGCTGTTTCCCACAGTGCAGTTGTGTTCCCACAGTGCAGTTGTGTCCCAGAGTGCAGTTTGTGTTCCCCCAGTGCAGTTGTGTTCCCACAGTGCAGTTGTGTTCCAGAGTGCAGTTGTGTTCCCACAGTGCAGTTGTGTTCCCACAGTGCAGTTGTGTTCCCACAGTGCAGTTGTGTTCCCACAGTGCAGTTGTGTTCCCACAGTGCAGTTGTGTTCCCACAGTGCAGTTGTTCCCGCAGTGCAGTTGTGTTCCCACAGTGCAGTTGTGTTCCCACAGGAAGGTACAGGTATTTAAGAGAGCTGTGAAGCTACTAAATATGCTGTTGTTTACGTGGATACCTTGAAAGTCCCTAAGTAGAAAAGGCAACTTGATGGAGTATCCAGTGACACAACCAAACAAACGAATCTGGATAAGAATTCTTAACAAGACGCTAAGTGATTCTCCTCGACTATCATCAACAGTTTGGTTTTTTTCCAGTATAACAATTTCAGTGCTGATATCTTCTCCTCTTGTCAAGGATCTGGCCTTCAAATTTGCATAGCGAGTATTTTCTTGCTGCCTCACCAGTTCACAAGTCATCCCAGTACCGTCGTAAACTCCAGTGCGCTGAGGAAGTTCTCCAGTCAGGGAAAAAAAGAAACACACGTCTTGGTTTTTTTTCCAGTCGCTTGAGCTAGGTGATACCCGAGTCTCGGGGAGTTGTTTGACCTGCTGGCTGGCCCCTCTCTAGTGTAAACACCCAGCGAGGTTATATCCTCTTCACCCACTGCACATTACTGAGAAATCCGACCGGATGCACTGTATCTCTCTTCATTTGCCTGGGTACAGGGAGCAGCTCTTCAGTAAAGGATTTGAAGTATATATACCGCCGTATATTCACACGCAGGATGAGAGGCGCTGCCGCCCCGCACACGCTACGCAATAAACTCAGCTGTTTCCCCTCCCCGTTGACGCAAGGCCTAAAATTCAATATAAATTAGAAGTTTCCGGAACTCATATTCTAAATGAACTTGAAGGATCTTCAGTTTGAATATATATATATATATATATATATATATATATATATATATATATAATTTTTCAACAAACCGGCCGTATCCCACCGAGGCAGGGTGGCCCAAAACGAAAAACGAAAGTTTTTCTTTTTAAATTTAGTAATTTATACAGGAGAAGGGGTTACTAGCCCCTTGCTCCCGGCATTTTAGTCGCCTCTTACAACACGCATGACTTACGGAGGAATAATTCTGTTCCACTTCCCCATGGAGATAAGAGGAAATAAACAAGAACAAGAACTAGAAAGAAAATAGTGGAAAACCGAGAGGGGTGTGCTTATATATGCTTGTACATGTATGTGTAGTGTGACCTAAGTGTAAGTAGAAGTAGCAAGACGTACCTGAAATCTTTCATGTTTATGAGACAGAAAAAAGGACACCAGCAATCCTACCATCATGTAAAACAATTACAGGCTTTCGGACGGTAGTATCTCCCTGGGCGGTTGCTGTCTACCAACGTACTACCTAGGAAATTATATATATATATATATATATATATATATATATATATATATATATATATATAGGACCTATATATATGTAATATATAACTACTACTCACTAGCATGTGTTAGCTAACTTTCGCTGTGTCTTACTGCATTGCAACTATGTTGCATTAGGCTACATGGAAGGTGTACCCATATATTTGTACTCACCTATTTGTGGCTGCAAGGGTCGAGCCACAGCTCCTGGCCCCACCTCTTCGTTGGAGCGTGAGCATTGATGAGCACGTGCCCTCACCTCCTCCTGCTTAATGCCACCTTAGAGGCTGGAGAGAGAAACTACGAGAGGCTTAGACTGTAGCGTGAGATGAGGGTGTAACTTAGGTTTTGTATAGCCTCTTGTGAGGTGTGTGTGTGTGTGTGTGTGTGTGTGTGTGTGTGTGTGTGTGTGTGTGTGTGTGTGTGTGTGTGTGTTTGTGTGTTTGTGTGTGTGTGTGTTTGTGTGCGCGTGTGTGTGTGTGTGTGCATACACACTCAAAGTGTCGGCTCGAGGGAGAGTTAGTGCACTTAAGTGTCAGGCGAAGAATACACAACGCTGAGGGACTGACCACCTTGTTCCAGACCATGGAGCTGAACTCTTCTCCAGGCTGAAGGACTGACCACCTTGTTCCAGACCATGGAGCTGAACTCTTCTCCAGGCTGAGGGACTGACCACCTTGTTCCAGACCATGGAGCTGAACTCTTCTCCAGGCTGAGGGACTGACCATCTTGTTCCAGACCATGGAGCTGAACTCTTCTCCGGGCTGAAGGACTGACCACCTTGTTCAGGACCATGGAGCTGAACTCTTCTCCAGGCTGAGGGACTGACCACCTTGTTCCAGACCATGGAGCTGAACTCTTCTCCAGGCTGAGGGACTGACCACTTTGTTCCAGACCATGTAGCTGAACTCTTCTCCAGGCTGAGGGACTGACCATCTTGTTCCAGACCATGGAGCTGAACTCTTCTCCAGGCTGAGGGACTGACCACCTTGTTCCAGACCATGGAGCTGAACTCTTCTCCAGGCTGAGGGACTGACCACCTTGTTCCAGACCATGGAGCTGAACTCTTCTCCAGGCTGAGGGACTGACCACCTTGTTCTAGACCATGGAGCTGAACTCTTCTCCAGGCTGAGGGACTGACTACCTCAAATACTTTTTCTTCACTGTTAATGGACTGACGACATATCTTTATTTCATTACACCTACTGCCTTTGTATTCGACTGAAGAAGCCTACTGTGTAGGCGGAACGTGTCATCAATGAAAATACCCAACTGTTACACATGTGTCTTAATCAGTGCAGAACGTGTTTACATCAGGACGACGTCCCGCTTTGTGTAGTTTTATTAAGTGGTGTAATAAGCGGTCATCAGCTCTCCGTGTTGATGCAGCGGCAGATATACCTACTTCAGTGAATGTACACTGAGATATTCTTCCCTTTGTATTTACACGGAGATATACCTCTCAGTGTATATACACAGTGATATATACTTCTCGGTGTATATACAGTGATATATACCTCTCAGTGTATATACACAGTGATATATACCTCTCAGTGTATATACACAGTGATGTACACCTCTCAGTGTATATACAGATACATCTCTGTGTATATGCACTATGAGCACCACTCCAGAGAAGCACCACCACATGGAAAGAACTACCACAAGGGAAGCACCACCACAGGGGAAGCACCACCACAGGGGAAGCACCACCACAGGGGAAGCACCACCACTCGGGAAGCACCACCACTCGGGAAGCACCACCACAGGGGAAGCACCACCACAAGAGAAGCACCACCACAGGAGAAGCACCACCACAAGAGAAGCACCACCATAGCTCCAGGGAAGTACTACCACAAGGGAAGCACCACCATAAATCAGGCTCAGGTTATCGCTGCCATCATCACCCGAATCTCCGCTCAACCATGCGGACCAACTCGATGAGGACCTTAACGATTTGCAGCATTCTGGAGGCGACTGAGGGTTCCCAGCCCACCTGAGGAAAGGTTTCGGTGGAAGGGAAGTTAGGACACCGTGGGAGAGAGAGGAGCACCGGTGGAAGGGGATGGTGATGGAAGAAGATGGGAAGGAACTTCACCTGAGACACTAGAGAGGCATGTATTAGCCTCGGTATCGTCACTATCATCGTCCCGCTCTGCTAACCAGGTCGGGGCCAGAACGGGGTCGGGTCGGTGTCAAAGTATCTATACAGAAGTACCTCAGTTCGGACCCACGAACATAGTTTGTCAATTACTCCGCAAGACTACTGTGAGAGTACTAACGAGACAGAGTAGCAGAGTAGTCTTTCGCTACAAATAAGAATATTGTGGCACAACCTGCAAGGCTGAAAAGGGATACTAGGACCTGACAAGGAGATTCTTGCGTCCACAATTCACAACCCAGGAACTAGGGAGGACGCTCTTGACAACAGTGTGTCCGTCCTGAAGCATTATCAGAGTCACGCCGTCTAAAGGCTTATCTTCAGTCTGTGAGTTAGTTAGGGAATTGTTCCAGCCACGATATTGCGATTTTTTTTAACACCTGTATCTCAGCAGTGTCTCGCAAGGAGAGTATTTGTAGGCACACTTTTTACCGGTACAGTGTCTTGTCACGCTGCGTCTGCCAATCACACTTCACCGGAGCAGTGTCTTGTCAAACTGCGTCTGTCAGTCACACTTTTCACCGGAGCAGTGTCCTGTCACGCGGTGTCTGTCAGTCAGTCTGCCAGCACTTCATCATTCAGACATTTTGCAAGACAGGTAAACAGAGGCAAAAAGCGACTTTTCCATCTTTTCCTCGTACGAAGCACACACATCTTGGAACACAAGACGTGGTGGTAGGGAACTGTTCTGGGTAGGGTGGACTGAAGGGAATGGGTGAAGGGGAGGGCTCGTGTTCCTCTCTAAAACTACACTTGCAAACAACGTGAAGGATTTTAAGACCGATGTCCAATCATGTTGTACGTGTATCGTAGTATAATATAGCCGCCCCTTAAATGTAGGTCGCATCACTCGGGAAGAGTTCAAATGCAAATAATCCTAAGAAAAACGCAATACTTGCCTTGTCCTTGGCTGTCTCCTCTTCTCACGAAAACCTGACTTGACTTTCTGGCTTTCTCTCTGCTTCGTTTTCACTCGTCACTGCTTCAGTACAGAACGAAATGCGAAGATTTAATTCTCAGGACTCACGAATTCGTCATAACACGAATGTAAACAAATCACAGAACGGACTTGTGAGTTTCAGAACCCACTTGTCACAGGTTCAACACCCACCACCCAATCACCCATTTTTTTTTCCAAAAAGAAGTTAGTTGTTTAACTGGTTAGATAAGTCGTTGTGGTAGGGCAGCCAGGCTTAGTTTTTCCTCCGTCTCTTCTAATTCTCTACCATTACTCACAGAGAAGTGATAGAAACGATGAGAAGAGAGGGAAATGCTGTATAATGTGTTCCTTTATTTGCGATGTTTTGCCAACGCCAAGGGCTTCGTCAAGACTTGATAAAGTCTGCTGTATGGGCGAAATGTTTTTAGTAAAGTATAGCGTTATGCTTCAGTTGTGTCTCAGTTTCCACCATAACAAACTTACTCTTCCTTTCTCTCCTCTTTCAGGATGAGGTGGGGCCAGGAGCTAAGATTCGACCCCCAGTGGAGGCGGTGTGTCGGACAGGGGGACAGAACAACAAGTGCTTACAAACAAGTGCTTACAAACAAGTGCTTACAAACAAGTGCTTACAAACAAGTGCTTGCAAACAAGTGCTTGCAAACAAGTGCTTACAGACAAGTGCTTATTGGAGGTTGTGGTGGTATGACTCAGACCTTCCACTGGCTTACCGGTCTAACCCTTCCGACTCCCTGTAACCACAAATCAGCGACTCCACACTAAACACATTTACTCAAGAGACTCTGGGTAACTAAAAAAACTACAACCAAGAGCGAGGCGCTAAACCCGTACGGGCGACACAGCACCCGCTAGGGCAAGTGCGACAGGTGGACACTGTGACTCTCGCTGATACAGCGTCGATATTTCTCGTATTCCCCTTCCCGTTTATTGTGTTTTTATTCTCGTTTGTGGTAACGCGTTCAGTACTGATTTTTTTTTTGTGTCGTTGAGGCCTCCAGGCAGGTGAGTAGTGTTGGGTAGCGTCAGGTGTTGCGTGTTGAACGGACGCTGGATCGAGCCTACACCCCATCCTTGTGCGGAATGACACGCGCTGATTTAGGCCTTGAAATAATGTAAATAAAAATAGCAATAATAATATAAATAAAAATAGCTAAAATAATAATAATAATAATAATAATAATAATAGCGAAATTCCAGCCATGACTTTCTTTCAGCAGATTTCTGTTTCCCCACAACACAGAATGACCCCCACGGATTTAGCGCTTTTCATAATCTTAATACCTGTTAAGAGAAAGATACATGTTGCACAAATAAAGTTTTTTTTTTTATTGGGACAACATTTGCAATAAAGGGTCAAGTTGAACACTGTGGCAGAACCTCTGGAGAGGTTCACTTGAACCAGAGGTGGCCAGCCAGGGTCGCCTAGCTCTGGTAGGTTAGACCTCTAGATCACTATCTGTTGACTCCTAGGTCATGAAGTCTCCTTGTATGTGTGTATGAGAGAGAGAGAGAGAGAGAGAGAGAGAGAGAGAGAGAGAGAGAGAGAGAGAGAGAGAGAGAGAGAGAGAGAGAGAGAGAGAGGGGGGGGGGGAGAGAGAGAGGGGGAGCACAAGAACACCTTGACAAGTAGAACTGCACTAAGAAAACAGAGGTAATATCTTTCTCGCTTCTCTCTCTCTCTCTCTCTCTCTCTCTCTCTCTCTCTCTCTCTCTTTCTCTCTCTCTCTAAACACAATACTGCCTCAGTCTTCCTCCAGTTTATCTTTGCTCGCGTCTCCACTGACAGTACATTAATTTGTCAGGGAGTTTAGGCCAGTGTTATATGAGGTGACACAAGTAGCGGGATCTGTCCGGGAGATTCCTTACCGTGGTCATATCTGTCACTTGCGACCCAGTGCTAGTTACTAGCCCATGCTAGGCACATCTAACTCACATAACCCATCCCAATCGCACACTTTATTTATTCATTTTATTAAGCTACCCAAACTCCTACCTTCAACAAGACTTCTTGGCAGTTTGCTCCAATCTTCCGTAAATCCACTGCCGTAAGGTACGATCTAAAATTAACATTTATATTTAAGGCGCGTTAATCATTTTCAGTTACGAAGACGTATATATGTAAACACACTCTTTGAAATACGCTCAAGTTCCAGTAACATAAATACCAAACTGATTTTCACATGTGTCTTATTCACCCACATTTAAACAGCCAAAGAAGAAGGGAATATTAGCGCACGGAGGAGAAGGTCAGAAAATGATCGTCATGAGACAGCAGTGTGAACGAGACTTGAAATAATTAAAAAAATAAATAGCGAAAGATGAATGCGGATATATATATATATATATATATATATATATATATATATATATATATATATATATATATATATATATATATATATATATATATATGCAAAACAACCACTCTGAAAGAATAGAGAAATTCAGAGTGGTTGTTTTGCATATTTTGAAATCACCTGTTTACTGTGATCTTATTGCATATATATATATATATATATAATATATATATATATATATATATATATATATAATATATATATATATATATATATATATATTATAAGCATACGAAACTCTAACAAATATACGTCACAGACAAATCATACACATACAGTGTTACTGAGCACAATATAAACACGACTTTTCTTGTGTTAGATAGGGAAGAGAAAGCTGCTACGACGGTGCCCACCAACTATATTTTACAGAGATCTATATCAACAAATTATAGCACAGCTATGTCAACCCAGTTTATGGCGTGCGATTAAGATGTGAGCGCTTAACTGTGACCAGTCCACCTGCTGGCCAGGCCAAGGGTGCAGCAGGGAGGTACTACTGGTCCATCTGCTGGCCAGGCCAAGGGTGTAGCAGGGAGGTACTACTGGTCCACCTGCTTGCCAGGCCAAGGGTGCAACAGGGAGGTACTACTGGTCCATCTGCTGGCCAGGCCAAGGGTCCAGCAGGGAGGTACGACTGGTCTACCTGCCGGCCACATCAAAGGTACAGCAGGGAGGTACTACTGGTCCACCTGCTGGCCAGGCCAAGGGTGCAGCAGGAAAGTAAAACCGGTCCATCTGCTGGCCAGGCCAAGGGTGCAGCAGGGAGGTACTACTGGTCCACCTGCTGGAAAGCCAATGGGAGCAGCAGCAGTAGCAGGCAAAGTAGTATGGCCAATCCATTTGCTGGCTGACGCATATGTGCAGCAGGAGGAAGTGAGAGAGTAATAGAAACTAGTCAGAGATGCTTATACTAGGTGAGTTGGGAATGGTGATGGGATGGGAGTTGTGTGGGTTGGGTGTGGTGGAGGACCTTGAGGTTGTGGGTTGGAGATGGTGAGAGGAAGTTAGTTAAAGTATAAGACGGTTTTGGGAGCAAAGGTCAGCATGATGCTGGGAGCAGGAGGAGGAGGAGGAAGAAGAGGGGAAGGGAAAGGAAGAGGAGGAGAGAGGGGCGGTGCATGGTACAAAAAGATTAGTTCCAGTGTCACAGTGGCATTCATTTTACCATCAACCTCATCAATCACTCGTGGTAACGAATCACCCTGACTTTATTGGGTTTTCCTAAGTTATCACACGTTATCCTAGGGTTATCTTGGGTTACAATAGGTTATCTAAGGATGAATCTCCCTGATGTACTATAATACAAGTGTCCACTACAGCCATGTATCTTCAGACTAATTGTACAAACTTAGTCTGCAGTCTCTAAAACCACTTCCAAATTTAATATTTTTTATCTCCCAGCAGCCTCTGTAGACCGAACATTTGACCCGATAAGTTTACATTTATCATTATCTGCAGTGTGGACTAATAGTACCTTCTTTCCGTTCTATTCAAGTTTTCTCGACGACTCCGAAAGGGAACTAATGTTTGGATAACGTTGTTACCGAGTTCTCAAAATACCCTCGTCATCCAAGATTTCGGAATATTTTAAGGCGATAATCGGTATACTGGGAAATTTACGACACTGTGGCCACCTTCAGGGTTGCTGCAATGTGATCACCGTCAAACTTTCAGCAGAAGAGAAACAAACCATACCACGGGTGGGGTTTGAACCCGCGATCAGATTGTTCAGAGAGTCATAAAACTCCAGACCGACGCGTTAGCCACTGGGCCAGCTGGCTACAATAAGATTCACCCAACTAGGTGTATATTTATACACCATTGGAAGGTTAGCATAGGCCCCACTGTGACCACAAATACAAGTTTCTGTAATAATAAAATGGTATAAAATACCGACAGGTATTTTATACCATTTTATTATTCAATCTGTCTGACACTGCAACACAAGGGTATCTTGGTACAGACCTACAATCAACTTCGACAACCTCTACTAGTGAGAACGGCTGGATTTGAGAGGGACCTGTCCTCCCAACATCTGAGTTCTTACCTCTCCTAGTGACCTACGTCTCACCTCCTGGCGCTATAAAAGGCTCCATCCTGTCACTTCATCTCCATATTGTTTCATACCATGGAACAATGCTCTTCTCCAGACTGAGGGACTGACCACCTCAAAACTTTAAGGGGTGATGGACTGATTACATCGTCTTGAAGTATCTTCTGCTTCTATCAACTTTTCTGTACTCGTCTGAAGAAGCCTACTGTGTAGGCGAAACGTTTCGAAATAAAGATACCTAACTGTTGCATATGTGTCTTACCTAACATACAAGTTTCTACAGACGAATCTCCCAACATTGTGTCAAGAGACACAATGTCAAACAGCTGAAGTCTGCGTTGATATAAAGCGTCTTATCACTGTGTGACTGATGGTTCTACAGTCGATTTATTTAACTGTGGCACTGTTCACTGCCTGAACCCAACATCGGTTGTATCACTGCGATGAACACTATTAACGACTTCAGTTACGGTACAATAACCGCCCAGGCACAGCAACAAGTTTTTGGAATTACTGCCTCTAATAGTCAACTCATTACTAATTACCTTCAAGATGGTTAATCAATGGTAATGGAACAACACACCACAGGGACGTGTGCTTAGTCTTGCTATGGAATATTAAAATAACACATACATCCATAAATCCCTTGAATACATGTATAACTGTACGGGGATAACGTTTAATTTGATTTATTTTATAATATACCCCGAACCCTTCTGCCTGGGTATCGCCTTAAACTGCATTTATTTGCAATTTTTACATCTCCACGATTAATATAAAACTGTTTATATTCTACATATCGCGTAGAGTTGTAGTTTTATTGAAGTTACACTGAAGCCCATTATTCTACTCGCAAATTTTAGCATCTGTAAGGCTATATCATACGAGTTCTTTCCCCGACGTTTCTCTGGGAAACTCTGGCTTTTCGTGCTTGTAAATGCAGGGCAGATGACGTGGGTCAGCGTGACCTGGGTCCCTGGTAATTACCAGAGATAAAGACAGCAGACCAGCTGCCAGAAACTGCTTCGTGGAGACTAGTGAACCTCGACTGGCACTGTTAAACTGCCCATTATCTAGTCAGTACCTGTCTCTTGCGCTTACTCTAGCGCGGGTAATTATGGCCGATGGTCGGTGCCTGGCAGAGAGGGGCGGCCCAGTGTCTAGCACCTTAATGGCCCAGTGGGTTCACCTCTCACTGCGGTTAATAGGGTCATCTGGGTAAGACATGCCATAGAATACCGACAAATGTGTAATAAATGAAACACTTGTACATTAGGTTATGCATTTATTCTGGTAGTATTTCGCCAGCCATTGGTTTCTTCAGTCCGATACCGAAAACAGTGGAAGACGAGAAGGACTTTGAGGTAATCAGTCCATCTTGATAAAATATTGCACAAGTGTCTTATTTATCAACTTATCGCTTTTGTAAAACATAAAAAAAAAGTGAAACAAGACACCTACACAATATTGATTTTAATGAAGAAACGTTCCTCCACTTTTCGCCCTGGATCGTTTCTCACTGGGAAACTCTCCTAGTACAGATAACACTCCACAGTGTTACTCTCAGGTCACGTTACACACACTGAGAGGTTGTGTATCTCTCAGTATAATTACAGTGAGAGTTACTAAATCCCTTAGGGATTACCATATCCTTGATATCAGGGACGTCAGGGACATCCACTTTAATAGCTTTAGTGACTGTTATACACGATGGCTAACACACAGTCTATCACAACTGGCAACACACACAACACACAGTGTATTACAACTGGCAACACAGCTAACACACAGTCTATCACAACTGGCAACACACATAACACACAGTCTATCACAACTGGCAACACAGCTAACGCTCAGTATCACAACTGGTAACACAGCTAACACACAGTATTACAACTGGCAACACAGCTAACACAGTGTCTATCACAACTGGCAACACAGCTAACACACAGTCTATCACAACTGGCAACAAAGCTTACATTATCACAACTGGCAACACAGCTAACACACAGTCTATCACAACTGGCAAAACAGCTAACACACAGTATCACAACTGGCAACACAGCTAACAGTGTCTATCACAACTGGCAACACAGCTAACACACAGTATTACAACTGGCAACACAGCTAACAGTCTTTCACAACTGGCAACACAGCTAACACACAGTATCACAACTGGCAACACAGCTAACACACAGTATCACAACTGGCAACACAGCTAACACGCAGTCTATCACAACTGGCAACACACATAACACACAGTATCACAACTGGCAACACAGCTAATACACAGTATCACAACTGGCAACACAGCTAACACACAGTATCACAACTGGCAACACAGCTAACACACAGTATCACAACTGGCAACACAGCTAACACACAGTATCACAACTGGCAACACAGCTAACACACAGTATCTCAACTGGCAACACAGCTAACACACAGTATCACAACTGGCAACACAGCTAACAGTCTATCACAACTGGCAACACAGCTAACACACAGTATCACAACTGGCAACACAGCTAACACACAGTATCACAACTGGCAACACAGCTAACACACAGTATCACAACTGGCAACACAGCTAATACACAGTATCACAACTGGCAACACAGCTAACACACAGTATCACAACTGGCAACACAGCTAACACACAGTATCACAACTGACAACACAGCTAACACACAGTATCACAACTGCAACACAGCTAACACACAGTATCACAACTGGCAACACAGCTAACACACAGTATCACAACTGGCAACACAGCTAACACACAGTATCACAACTGGCAACACAGCTAACACACAGTATCACAACTGGCAACACAGCTAACAGTCTATCACAACTGGCAACACAGCTAACACACAGTATCACAACTGGCAACACAGCTAACACGCAGTCTATCACAACTGGCAACACACATAACACACAGTATCACAACTGGCAACACAGCTAATACACAGTATCACAACTGGCAACACAGCTAACACACAGTATCACAACTGACAACACAGCTAACACACAGTATCACAACTGGCAACACAGCTAACACACAGTATCACAACTGGCAACACAGCTAACACACAGTATCACAACTGACAACACAGCTAACACACAGTATCACAACTGGCACACAGCTAACACACAGTATCACAACTGGCAACACAGCTAACACACAGTATCACAACTGACAACACAGCTAACACACAGTATCACAACTGGCAACACAGCTAACACACAGTATCACAACTGGCAACACAGCTAAACACACAGTATCACAACTGGCAACACAGCTAACACACAGTATCACAACTGGCAACACAGCTAACACACAGTATCACAACTGGCAACACAGCTAACACACAGTATCACAACTGGCAACACAGCTAACACACAGTATCACAACTGGCAACACAGCTAACACACAGTATCACAACTGACAACACAGCTAACACACAGTATCACAACTGGCAACACAGCTAACACACAGTATCACAACTGGCAACACAGCTAACACACAGTATCACAACTGGCAAACACAGCTAACACACAGTATCACAACTGGCAACACAGCTAACACACAGTATCACAACTGGCAACACAGCTAACACGCAGTCTATCACAACTGGCAACACAGCTAACACGCAGTCTATCACAACTGGCAACACAGCTAACACGCAGTCTATCACAACTGGCAACACACATAACACACAGTATCACAACTGGCAACACAGCTAACACACAGTATCACAACTGGCAACACAGCTAACACACAGTATCACAACTGG
The DNA here is from genome assembly GCF_026875155.1 of Cherax quadricarinatus. Classification (NCBI taxonomy): domain Eukaryota; kingdom Metazoa; phylum Arthropoda; class Malacostraca; order Decapoda; family Parastacidae; genus Cherax; species Cherax quadricarinatus. The sequence goes on from NC_069442.1 coordinate 29,590,880, forward strand.
CAACACAGCTAACACACAGTATCACAACTGGCAACACAGCTAACACACAGTATCACAACTGGCAACACAGCTAACACGCAGTCTATCACAACTGGCAACACACATAACACACAGTATCACAACTGGCAACACAGCTAACACGCAGTATCACAACTGGCAACACAGCTAACACACAGTATCACAACTGGCAACACAGCTAACACACAGTATCACAACTGACAACACAGCTAACACACAGTATCACAACTGGCAACACAGCTAACACACAGTATCACAACTGGCAACATAGCTAACACACAGTATCACAACTGACAACACAGCTAACACACAGTATCACAACTGGCAACACACATAACACACAGTATCACAACTGACAACACAGCTAACACACAGTATCACAACTGGCAACACAATATTTTCCTCAGCAAATAAAAAAAATGTCTGAAAAGCGAGATATAATAAGTGTTTCATAATTAATATAAGAATAATTTAAAAGTTACGAAATATTGGAATAATCAGATATTACCCTGAACCTCGTGACCAACAGAAAGTCCAAGAAAAGAGAAATAACTGACTTCACTTATTTAAGTGCAGTGTAGCATTTGTTAGCGGTATTAAATTATTATTATAATCAAGGGGAAAGCGCTAAACCCGGAGGATTATACAGCGCCTGGGGGGGGGGATGTGGAAGGCATTCAGGCTTAATTCGGGGAATTGGAGCACAGATCCAATTCCCTAAATCAAGAGCCCCTCACCAACATCAAGGAACCTTCCTTAAGGGGTAGCGGTATTAAAGCATTGCTTAAAAAAAGAGAGTGAAAAGGGTTGGATTTGAGTGGGATTTGCATGTAAGTGAACAGGGTCATCAAAGTTTATTGCTTGGGTAGCATTAGAAATGTACTGGGTTTGGGCTTGAGATAACCCGGCCTAGTATTTGCCAATAGGCCTGCTACAGTGTTCCTTTCTTATATTCTTAAGTATTCTTGATGTTCAGGAATGCTTAAGAATATTTAGGCTCAGGTTAATTAAGAACTTCCACACCAGGCGTGTGTCACCCTCCAGCAATCATAGCTTCTCAACTGTATATATTAATATGGAACCTCATCGGTATTTTAAATCATGGTTTTTTTTTTTATTAACGGGAAGGATGTAGTAGGGAGTGTAGACTCAAGAATGTAGTGTGGAAATGCAGTAGAGGTTTGTGATGTCTTGAAGGTAGGTTATAGAGAGAACTGATTGGAGCCCTGGTGACGTGAAAACGGAGGTATACATATGTGTATATATGTGTATGTGGAAAACAACCACTGTGAAAGAATAGAGAAGTTCCAAGCGCTTTCGTGACTACTCACATTATCAAGGAACAATGAAAGGAAAGCATCAAAGGAAGGTATATAAAGGGGTAGCCCACACCTCACTATCAGATCCCACAACAAAGAAACACCTGACGTGAGACAGCAGGCTCGCCGGCCCAACTAGACAGGTCCTTCACACAACCCACCAACAAACTATTCTACCCAAGAAATAAGAAATTTTAAAAATTATTATTTGTCCAATGTATTATTAAATTCTTCCCAAATTCTATTAATTATAAATGGATCTAATTTATATAAACCAAAGGAAATATTCATATTATTGTCAAAACTGCTTTTTATGAAACAAGATTCAATTATATTCCTGTCGACCATGGAATTGCTTGATACTACTTTCTCAACTTTTTGAAAATCAATTGGATGGTTAAAATCTCTTACATGAATAAATAGAGCATTCGAATCTTGTCCAGTTCTAATGCTATATTTATGTTGTTTTAATCTTGGGTTCGAGATTTTTACCAGTTTGACCGTAATAAACTTTATCACAAATTTTACAAGGAATCTTATAGACACATCCATCAGCATTTTGGGAGGAATTCTTTATCAAAAGTTTTTTTTTACTGTATCAAGATTTGGTGGGTTATGTGAAGGACCTGTCTAGTTCGGCCGGCGGGCCTGCTGTCTCGCATCAGGTGTTTCTTTGTTGTGGGATCTGATAGTGAGGTGTGGGCTACTCCTTTATATACCTTCCTTTGATGCTTTACTTTCATTGTTCCTTGATAATGTGAGTAGTCACGAAAGCGCTTGGAACTTCTCTATTCTTTCACAGTGGCTGTTTTGCATATTCTGAAATCACCTGTTTACTGTGATCTTATTGCATATGTGTACCTGGAGACCTGGAGTTTACCTGGAGAGAGTTCCGGGGGTCAACGCCCCCGCGGCCCGGTCTGTGACCAGGCCTCCTGGTGGATAAGAGCCTGATCAACCAGGCTGTTACTCTTGGCTGCACGCAAACCAACGTACGAGCCACAGCCCGGCTGGTCAGGAACCGACTTTAGGTGCTTGTCCAGTGCCAGCTTGAAGACTTCCAGGGGTCTGTTGGTAATCCCCCTTATGTATGCTGGGAGGCAGTTGAACAGTCTCGGGCCCCTGACACTTATTGTATGGTCTCTTAACGTGCTAGTGACACCCCTGCTTTTCATTGGGGGGATGTTGCATCGTCTGCCAAGTCTTTTGCTTTCGTAGTGAGTGATTTTCGTGTGCAAGTTCGGTACTAGTCCCTCTAGGATTTTCCAGGTGTATATAATCATGTATCTCTCCCGCCTGCGTTCCAGGAATACAGGTTTAGGAACCTCAAGCGCTCCCAGTAATAGAGGTGTTTTATCTTCGTTATGCGCGCCGTGAAGGTTCTCTGTACATTTTCTAGGTCAGCAGTTTCACCTGCCTTGAAAGGTGCTGTTAGTGTGCAGCAATATTCCAGCCTAGATAGAACAAGTGACCTGAAGAGTGTCATCATGGGCTTGGCATCCCTCGTTTTGAAGGTTCTCATTATCCATCCTGTCATTTTTCTAGCAGATGCGATTGATACAATGTTATGGTCCTTGAAGGTGAGATCCTCCGACATGATCACTCCCAGGTCTTTGACGTTGGTGTTTCGCTCTATTTTGTGGCCAGAATTTGTTTTGTACTCTGATGAAGATTTAATTTCCTCGTGTTTACCATATCTGAGTAATTGAAATTTCTCATCGTTGAACTTCATATTGTTTTCTGCAGCCCACTGAAAGATTTGGTTAATGTCCGCCTGGAGCCTTGCAGTGTCTGCAATGGAAGACACTGTCATGCAGATTCGGGTGTCATCTGCAAAGGAAGACACGGTGCTGTGGCTGACATCCTTGTCTATGTTGGATATGAGGATGAGGAACAAGATGGGAGCGAGTACTGTGCCTTGTGGAACAGAGCTTTTCACCGTAGCTGCCTCGGACTTTACTCTGTTGACTACTACTCTCTGTGTGTGTATGTATGTGTGTGTGTGTGTGTGTGTGTGTTTGTGTGTGTGTTTATGAAGTGACCAGATATTTTAATGAAGACATTTAATGTAACCAGGTTTACATATTATAATGTAATCATTATTATAATCTAACCATGTTTATATCATTGTAATGTAAACGGGTTCGTGGTATATCACTTCGACACGATAATGCTCACCAGGACTAAAATAATATGCATAGACAAATTTCTGTTATTTCACCAGGTGGTATAATGAAGCTGACAGGAGCGTTGGAGAATTACCCACTTAATTACAGGCCAGACAGAGGGCCAGACGCGGCCTGGTTTCACCTCGCTGTGAGATCTTATCGTTAACCTCACTGTATTTCCCAACGAGTTGAACGAGGGGGTAGGAAACTGGTCCGCATGAGGCAGCTACCATTACTTCTACTGCCTCCTCTTCCTCCTCCTCCTCCTCCTCCTCTTTCTGTTTCTCATCGTGCCTGTGCTGCCTCTCCTCTCCTGTTTCTTCTTGCTCTACCTCCTGCTTCTGCTGTTTTTTATTTCCCTGTTATTTCCGTTCGTACTAACACCGAGCAACAAACCCAGCAATGTTATTGCACTGTTTACAGCCCTTGCAACGTCAACTATGTCCATTTTGATGATCCTCAGTTGCAACAGTTTACATAAACATTACGTCATGCGTCACAGACAACTGAAACACTGACCATCCACTAGACGTTTCTGTTCCACCACTGACAAAGATGTGTGCCAATGGTGGAACAGAAACAATCATAACAGAACAAGCTATTTTTATGGACATCGTTTCGATCATTGGTTAACTATTTTCAAGTTCTTCTCACCCTTAAGCAAGATGGTGTGCAAAATAAGACATGCCATGGTATAGTTCTTTTTACCATTTCTATTTTCATCTTGCATTTCAAACCACTTATGAACAAAGTTGGAATGCCTGAGGCCACAGACTAGTGTCCCAGCAAAACTCTTACAGGTCCATGCTACTAAGGCAGGCATCTAGATGGGACAGAATGGAAGTCCTCTTGGGAAGAACTACCTCATGCCTCAACGTCCTGCAGCGACCCGACACTCAGTAGATACAGAATTGAATGCAGCAGCAGGTGTACAGCGCTTTAAAAGGTCTGGTTGTTCAGGTTCCTGAAGGCAGTCTATACGTTGGCAAACCTTGATTAACCCGATGATGTTATCTGGCTCACGTGACCCTGGAAGCTAGGTCATTACGTTTGTTATACCGTCTAGAGCCGAGTATGTTTACTTGTGAATTCGTAAGGTGATCTAACTTGCTTATGGGAGCATCGATCATGCCTGTTCATCCCAGTACCAGCCTCTTATGGTTCTCTTTTTGGCGTTGAACTTCACCAGTAACTTCCTTTCGCATAATTTGCATAATTATATTTCACTGGAATTATACTCATGGAGAAGCTGTAAACCCTTAGGGATCAAAGACAGTCTGCAGAATGGGGTTCAAATGATATTTAATCCCAGGATGGATAGGAATGTATCACTCAGACAAACAAGATATATATATATATATAATATATATTTTATATATATATATATATATATATATATAATGGATGCATTTCTCGTATGTGTGAGCCAAGCACTCCATTTCCTAAACTCACGACAGGGTTGTCCATGCACGAGCGATCTCAGTCACCCTGGTCACGACGGAGGCTCATCCTGCCTCGTTCTAACACCGCCCACCACCCTCTCACCCGCCCGTCCATCCACCCATATACTGACCCACCCGCCGCTCCCCAAACCCTGCTTCACCCTCACTCCCACCTATAAATTCCTGATAAATTCCTCTGCAGTGTGTGTGTGGGGGGGGGGACAGTACATGTACTTCCTCAGGTCACGGTGTTGACATCCTCCCCAGGCACAATCACACACCACATCCATTGTCGTGCCAACAATTATACACCCGTATGTGATGCAATCAGCGGCGAGTTATATCAGTGAAGGTTTAGAGTAGTGAAGCAATACAACACTTCAGCGTCGGTGAGCTCTCCTGTGCTTCTACATAAGAACCAGCAAGTTTTTTTTGTTTACGGTACAATATTTCGTTTCATTGTACAGCTGGGTGCCCAGAGGTGTCTGTTCTTTGTACACCTTAATTCAAATATGATATATGTGTGTACACACACATACACACACACACACACACCCCTGTGCCTCGCACTTTTCCCCAACACTTGCTGAAGCAACCAGCTCCCTCACCCACCACCACCACTGCCACCTCCATTCATATCCACCACACCGTGACTCTTCACCACCTCTGTAACCCCATTCATCTCCCACCAACCCTTCCCTCCACCCCATCCCTAGCACCAGGCTGCACCTCACAGCATCACCCACCTGAATCCAATCACTTTTTCGCACCCACCACAAATCAACACTATCCTTTACATTCTGGGTTCGTACAGAGGGTAGTTTTAATTATATCATTCTAGTGTGATACGGAAGCTTAGAGCATCCTGCTAGAAAAACTCACCATCTCCCAGCACCAATGCTAGATTCTAGTGCCCTTAACATTAATTTTAGGTTCTAGTACTCTTAACATCAATGTTTGGTTCTAGTACCCTTGATATCAATGTTAGGTTCTAGCACTCTTAACATCAATGTTAGGTTCTAGTACTCTTAACATCAATGTTAGGTTCTAGTGCCCTTGACATCAATGTTAGGTCCTAGCACTCTTAACATCAATGTTAGGTTCTAGTACTCTTAACATCAATGTTAGGTTCTAGTACTCTTAACATCAATGTTAGGTTCTAGTGCTCTTAACATTAATGTTAGGTTCTAGCACTCTTAACATCAATGTTAGGTTCTAGTACTCTTAACATCAATGTTAGGTTCTAGTACCCTTGATATCAATGTTAGGTTCTAGCACTCTTAACATCAATGTTAGGTTCTAGTACTCTTAACATCAATGTTAGGTCCTAGCACTCTTAACATCAATGTTAGGTTCTAGTACTCTTAACATCAATGTTAGGTTCTAGTACCCTTGACATCAATGTTAGGTCCTAGCACTCTTAACATCAATGTTAGTTCTATCCTTATACATCAATGTTAGGTTCTAGCACTCTTAACATCAATGTTAAGTTCTAGTACTCTTAACATCAATGTTAGGTTCTAGAAACTCTTAACATCAATGTTAGGTAATCTAATCTTAGTTACTCTTAACATCAATGTTAGGTTCTAGTACCCTTGACATCAATGTTAGGTCCTAGCACTCTTAACATCAATGTTAGGTTCTAGTGCTCTTAACATCAATGTTAGGTTCTAGCACTCTTAACATCAATGTTAAGTTCTAGTACCTTAAAAATCAATGTTAGGTCTAGTACTTTAACATCAATGTTAGGTCCTAGCACTTTTTAACATCAATGTAGATTCTATGCCTTAACATTTTTAGGTTCTGTACTTTAACATTCAATGTTAGGTTCTAGTACTCTTAACATCAATGTTAGGTTCTAGTACCCTTGATATCAATGCTAGGTTCTAGTACCCTTGATATCAATGTTAGGTTCTAGCACTCTTAACATCAATGTTAGGCTCTAGTGGCCTTAACATCAATGTTAGGTCCTAGCACTCTTAACATCAATGTTAGGCTCTAGTGGCCTTAACATCAATGTTAGGTCCTAGCACTCTTAACATCAGTATTAGGTTCTAGCACTCTTAACATCAGTATTAGGTTCTAGTACTCTTAACATCAATGTTAGGTTCTAGCACTCTTAACATCAGTATTAGGTTCTAGCACTCTTACATCAGTATTGGGTTTTCTAGTATCTTAACATCAATGTTAGTTCTAGCACTCTTAACATCAGTATTAGGTTCTAGCACTCTTAACATCAGTATTAGGTTCTAGTACTCTTAACATCAATGTTAGGTTCTAGCACTCTTAACATCAGTATTAGGTTCTAGCACTCTTAACATCAGTATTAGGTTCTAGCACTCTTAACATCAGTATTAGGTTCTAGTACTCTTAACATCAATGTTAGGTTCTAGCACTCTTAACATCAGTATTAGGTTCTAGCACTCTTAACATCAGTATTAGGTTCTAGCACTCTTAACATCAGTATTAGGTTCTAGTACTCTTAACATCAATGTTAGGTCCTAGCACTCTTAACATCAGTATTAGGTTCTAGTACTCTTAACATCAGTATTAGGTTCTAGTACTCTTAACATCAATGTTAGGTCCTAGCACTCTTAACATCAGTATTAGGTTCTAGTGCTCTTAACATTTTTTCTAGTATTAATGTTTGCTAGCACTCTTAACATCAATGTTAGGTCCTAGCACTCTTAACATCAATGTTAGGTTCTAGTGCTCTTAACATCAGTATTAGGTTCTAGTACTCTTAACATCAGTATTAGGTTCTAGCACTCTTAACATCAATGTTAGGTCCTAGCACTCTTAACATCAATGTTAGGTTCTAGCACTCTTAACATCAGTATTAGGTTCTAGCACTCTTAACATCAATGTTAGGTCCTAGCACTCTTAACATCAATGTTAGGTTCTAGCACTCTTAACATCAGTATTAGGTTCTAGCACTCTTAATCAATGTTAGGTCCTAGCACTCTTAACATCAATGTTAGGTCCTAGCACTCTTAACATCAGTATTAGGTTCTAGCACTCTTAACATCAGTATTAGGTTCTAGTACCCTTGACATCAATCATACGTGGGTATCGCCACGTACAGCAGCTCTAGACAAATTAGATTATCAACGTAAATTATGTTATTTACAGTAAAAATAATGTTATATTAAGATTATTAATATAGTGATGGGAGCGCTAAACCCGTAGGAGTTAATATAGATAAAGGTAGAACGATTTACTGTAGATGTGGGCGTGGAACAGATGGTGGTAGGTGTGGGCGTGGAACAGATGGTATGTGGGGGCGTGGGGACTAGTGGCATATGAGGGCGTGGGGACTGGTGGTATATGAGGGCGTGGGGACTGGTGGTATATGAGGGCGTGGGGACTGGTGGTATATGTGGGCGTGGGGACTGGTAGTATATGTGGGCGTGGGGATAGGTCTTGAGTGTTGGCGTGGGAACAGGTGATGGGGTGTGTGGGAACAAATGATTGGTGTGGGTGTGGGAACAGGTGATTGGGTGTGTGTGAGAACAGGTGGGCGGTGTGGGAGTGGGTGTTGCTCAAGGCTGAGGATCAGTGGGGCGTGGACAAGGCGGTCGGCTGGGGCCATCCTCGTTTAGAAGAGAAAGTAAGAGTGTGTGTGACTACTGACCCAGCTTAACACTCTCAGGGAGAACAAGGAGAATCCAGTCCCATCTCCACGGCCCGAACAATGCAACCTCCCGACCTAACACCCCATATTGGCCCTCTAAAAGGAAGGAATCCTCTACATTACGTGTCCTTATACCCACTATGGCTAGCTGACGTCAAGACTGGGGGACTGATTACCTCAAACTATTACGACACGTTTTCCACCGTCTCTTACAGATTCAAGGCTGAGGGACTGATCACCTGAAGCTACTTTAATCATGATTTTCACCGTCTCCAGTACCGTTCTCTGTAAAGGACTGACAAAGCCACAGGCGGGCGAAACATCTTAGTAAAGATTCCCAAGTGTTACACATATGTCTTACTCATCTACAAGTCGGTTCTGGCTGCCATCAATATATGATCACCGTCACCTACTTGGTCACAGCTGCCGTGAACAAAAGCGAACACACACACACACACACCCACACACACACACACACCCACACACACACCCACACACACACCCACACACACACCCACACACACACCCACACACACACACACACACACACACAAACCTTAATTTACTAATTTAGAAAAACAATATGAAGATAACACATAAAAGTCAGACATTAGGGTAGATCATAGGCGCAGCAACAACACTGCAGAGGTCCGTACCCAATGACAAATTAAATGCACCGTGCAATTCGAGCACTGAATATAATTTGAATCTCGCATTGAATCACAGATCTTAAAAAAATCTCATTGACTGCGCAGGCCAATTGCACGTTGAGGATGCTAATCCGAACTGATGTTAAAGCGTACCTGATTGGTTGTAATCAGTGTTATTCATCGCTGGCTTATCGTACGACCCCAAATTGTGAATGGAAAATGGATTACACGGTGCGTTGAATGATGGCCTCTGAGACGGGTAAACATACAGTAAGGAACGTTCCCTGATGATATTGTTAGTCAAGGTGGTACACGTACGGATTTATTCTTATATCCGTATCTTAAAATGATAGATTGATATCAGGTCTACAGGTATACAGTAGCTGTTCACACGTTCCTGTTGGAGATAAATTCTCGTCAACAGGTCATCTGTTGAATATAATTCTTAAACAAAGCTTGAAATGGAAAAATGCTGCGCATGATGCATTTCCATGACACTGGAAATTCATTAAACAATCCCCTGTTAAGTGCACGAGCGTGTTTAAGCGCATCTACAATCATGACATTCGTGTAGACATGCTAAAATAATCGACAGTTACATTTCATGCATCTGGGGACACGCACTTCATCTGTCTACCAGACCACAGTGACCGTCGACTACCAGACTCCGTCTACTGTGCTGTTCAAAAGACAGTTAACCTTCCACTCTAGGCTCCACCTACTGTCCACTCCACCAGCCAGCCTTTACTATCTTGTAATACACGAGTTGTCTTTACAAGAAACGACAGATGTTGACTGTTTCACCAGGACCAGCTGTTTCACCAGGACCAGCTGATTCACCAGGACCAGCTGCTTCACCAGGACCAGCTGATTCACCAGGACCAGCTGTTTCACCAGGACCAGCTGATTCACCAGGACCAGCTGTTTCACCAGGACCAGCTGTTTCACCAGGACCAGCTGTTTCACCAGGACCAGCTGTTTCACCAGGACCAGCTGTTTCACCAGGACCAGCTGTTTCAACAGGACCAGCTGCTTCACCAGGATCAGCTGTTTCACCAGGACCAGCTGCTTCACCAGGACCAGCTGTTTCACCAGGACCAGCTGATTCACCAGGACCAGCTGCTTCACCAGGATCAGCTGTTTCACCAGGACCAGCTGCTTCACCAGGACCAGCTGCTTCACCAGGACCAGCTGTTTCACCAGGACCAGCTGTTTCACCAGGACCAGCTGTTTCACCAGGACCAGCTGCTTCACCAGGACCAGCTGCTTCACCAGGACCAGCTGTTTCACCAGGACCAGCTGCTTCACCAGGACCAGCTGCTTCACCAGGACCAGCTGTGGCTCCTGGGCCCAGTCAGTGAGCTGTTTTATTTACATAATTCTAAAAAGCGCTTAAACAGTCAGCTTTCTCGGTAGTTTCTGACATCACTGTCAAAATATTACTTACACACACACACACACCAATATATATATATGTATAAATATATATATATTATATATATATATATATATATATATATATATATATATATATATATATATATATATATATATATATATATCATATTTCGTTCCGAATAGGTAAAACTTGCGATTTTGGTTTAAATAGCAACGCACTTCTTGCCGAATAAGGGAAGCGAAAATTTGTGTATGCAATAATTTCGCAAAAATCATTCTGAATCTAACAAAACAATATATTTCATTGTGTTTGTTTATTATTAAATTGTAAACCTATACAAAATATATTTAGCTGGATTAAGTTAAATTAAATTGCGCTTGTTATAATAAGGTCAGGTAAGTTTCCTAAGGTTCTTTTGGTATAAAATTATTAATTTTTGTATTAACATGAATGAAAAAAAAATATATAAACGTATAAGAGAAATTTTTAGAAAGGACTTAATTTTAAATTAATTCTTGCTAATTGACTAGTTTTACCTATTCGGCACGACATATAAATATTTGTAGTATCATTAGGAGTGAAGATCAGGGACTAGAAAAGGCTTCTGTGCCCCAAAGGAGGCTAGAATTAAAGGAAGCTAGAAATAAAGGGAGCTAGAAATAAAGGGAGCTAGAAATAAAGGAAGCTAGAAATAAAGGAAGCTAGAAATAAAGGGAGCTAGAAATAAAGGGAGCTAGAAATAAAGGAAGCTAGAAATAAAGGGAGCTAGAAATAAAGGAAGCTAGAAATAAAGGAAGCTAGAAATAAAGGAAGCTAGAAATAAAGAAAGCTAGAAATAAAGAAAGCTAGAAATAAAGGAAGCTAGAAATAAAGGGAGCTAGAAATAAAGGAAGCTAGAATTAAAGGAAGCTAGAAATAAAGGAAGCTAGAAATAAAAGGAGCTAGAAATAAAGGGAGCTAGAAATAAAGGGAGCTAGAAATAAAGGGAGCTAGAAATAAAGGAAGCTAGAAATAAAGGGAGCTATAAATAAAGGGAGCTATAAATAAAGGGAGCTAGAAATAAAGGAAGCTAGAAATAAAGGGAGCTAGAAATAAAGGGAGCTAGAAATAAAGGGAGCTAGAAATAAAGGGAGCTAGAAATAAAGGAAGCTAGAAATAAAGGGAGAGAAACTAGAAAAGGCAAAAACGAAAGCTAAAATAAATCTATGAAAAGAATGAAAGGGCAGAGGTGGATAATAAACCAAGTCTCGGGGCCAGGAGCTAAGACTCGACCCCCACACATTCAACTGAGTATTTTACAGACAGTAAAATAAATCAGTTAAAACTATAGGTATAATAAAATGAAAAAAAGAAATAAAATGGAAAAGATGTGAGTATTTCGACCTGCAGCAGTAACCATCTTCATGTTGCAACGTAACCAGAGCACTGCAGGAGGCCTACTGGTCCATGCTAGGCAGGTCCGTCTCAATCTCACAAATCAAATTCAGAGTCACATTTCACATTTCTTCAGTTATATAACTGAATATACCATTATAAAATAATGGTATATTTAAATAATGGTATATTTAAAGGAAATAATGGTATATTTAAAGAAAATAATGGTATAAAGAAAATAATGGTATAAAGAAAATAATGGTATATTTAAATAATGGTATATTTAAAGAAAATAATGGTATATTTAAATAATGGTATAAAGAAAAACTGAATATTCAGTAATTCTCTAATATATAATTTTGAGTTTGTAATCTCTGTAAAGTTGGTTATATACTTTATATATATCAGAGTTGGTGACTCAAAGTGTACAATTTATTCTATATAAATCGTAGCTATATTCCAGAGATCACATTACAGGAATCATGTTCAAGGAATCACATATATACAAGGAATCGCCTTCAAGGAATCACCTACTAGGAATCGCCTTCAAGGAATCACCTACTAGGAATCACATTCCCTAAGTCATATCCTAGAACTAGTGTTCTAATATAGAGCTCTACCAAAGCTCTACACCGAAATCCGGCTCTGCACCTGCACCTCTATAGAGACAAGAGTTGACGGGTCCAACTTTCTCCTATATTTTTATCCTGGCAAGATAGCAGAACGTAATTTCGCATTTCGATTAACCTAAATTGTTCTCTCCGTCTGTCCCTTTATGGTAAGTTGTGGGCATTTTGTCCATTAAATAACTTATAATTTACTAACGTAAATCACATACATCGTGACCTGGCCTGATAAGACTCAGGGGAACAGGTAGGTATCGACCCTTTATTCCCACTACCGGTCTCTCTGTTATTTTCCGTAGATTTATGTCGTTAGAACTAGAGGAGGAAGGAAAGTGATTTACAGAATGGGTTTGTGTTGATATATGGGTAACTCGAGGACTTTGTGGGGAGGGGGGTCGGAACCCTTAACAAGGAAGCCTTGAAACTATCAACTCAGCGATCGTAAATAATGGAGGGTAGTAAAGTCTGCAGTCAGATTCTTTTGATGAAGTGTTCAGATGTGGAAATTGTCATCAAGTTTTATTAATAATTATTATTATTACTGTTATTCCATTAGCAGCATCAGCGCATCTTCCCTGAAGGAGGCTCTGCCAGAAGGTGATCAGAAAGGTAACCAGCGTTTATTGAAGTATTGTCTTGATTTGCATCACCTTAATTCTCTTCTCAGGAGCTACTGAGAGATACCCAAGCTGTGAGAGCAGAGACGGGTCGTGGCTGGTGGACGGAGGATCTATAATCTCTGTCTCTGTCTCTCTCTCTGTCTCTCTCTCTCTCTCTCTCTCTCGTCGTTTGTGAGATCTGCACTGAATAACTCACTCGTGTTTAGCATTTCGTATAAATACAAAGAAATCCTCATAATCTGGCTGAGTCGACTAGTAACTCTCCTCATAATCTGGCTGAGTCGACTAGTAACTCTCCTCATAATCTGGCTGAGTCGACTAGTAACTCTCCTCATAATCTGACTGAGTCGACTAGTAACTCTCCTCATAATCTGGCTGAGTCGACTAGTAACTCTCCTCATAATCTGGCTGAGTCGACTAGTAACTCTCTTCATAATCTGGGCGAGTCGACTAGTAACTCTCCTCATAATCTGGCTGAGTCGACTAGTAACTCTCCTCATAATCTGGCTGAGTCGACTAGTAACTCTCCTCATAATCTGGCTGAGTCGACTAGTAACTCTCCTCATAATCTGGTTTCCACATGCAATGTTCGTAGTTTCAAACAAGTGAATCAAATTTATTATTATTATAAAAATCAAGGGGAAGCGCTAAACCCGTAGGATTATGCAGCCAAGTGAATCAAAGACTCGGGTAAAGTCTTTTATTTAAAACATTTAACTATGACTGGGGCAAAATGTCGCTAGATTGAAGATTTATTGCCCATGTGTTTTTTTTATTCACTATTTGTCGACGTTTTACCCGGAGTGCATCATTTTCTTCAGGCGAAATCATTTTATCACACAAACAAATAATTGCTCTGCATAGATAAAAGAAAGCACACGTATCCCCTCAAAAACATTAAAAAAACATTCACAGGAGAGAGTAAAAAATATAATTCAATTCTCCAGCACACACACACAATGCCTCGTAACTTTCAGTTCTTCTCGCGTGATCTTATGTCGTAGTGAAATGTACGTCTCTCAGCAATATTGATTTGTAGTTTTAGCATGTTGGTTTACGTGGTCAAAAGTCGTCCGCGGTTACTGAGTTTCATGATCAGGAACAGTTCCAGCATCAGCAGCAGTTTCGGCATCAGAAGCAGTTTCGGCATCAGAAGCCGTTCCAGCATCAGGAACCGTTCAGGCATCAAAAACTGTTCCAGCATCAGGAACCATTTCGGCATCAGGAATAGGTCTAGGAACAGTTCCAGCCTCAGGAACCGTTCCAGTATCAGGAACCGTTCCAGCATCAGGAACCGTTCCAGCATCAGGAACCGTTCCAGCATCAGGAACCGTTCCAGCATCAGGAACCGTTCCAGCATCAGGAATCGTTCAGGCATCAGAAACCGTTCCAGCATCAGGAACCGTTCAGGCATCAGAAACCGTTCCAGCATCAGGAACCGTTCAGGCATCAGGAACCGTTCAGGCATTAGAAACCGTCCCAGCATCAGGAACCGTTTCGGCATCAGGAATAGTTCTAGGAACAGTTCCAGGATCAGAAACCGTTCCATGCCGACCTGGAACCAACAGCCTCGGGTGAAAGAACATTTTCTTTTTCCCGTCACCCCTTCATAATCCTCAGCCTAGCCTGACAGGCCTATGCTTCTGGTTCTTTGATTCATCACTGTACTTTGCTACCTTATTCAATTTCTTCAACTTTCCCCTTTGATCAAGCTAGGTGTTCGGGAAGGTAAAAAAGAGGAAAGGAGTCGGAGGGCGGGGTGTGTACGTATTGGTAGGCCGGGGTGATTAGATTTGGATGGGGGAGGGGACCCCCTCGAAGTAGGAGGCTTACAAGGGACTTCACAGGGAAGTGAGGGACTACTGCTGAGTCCTTTTCAAGTTTGAATAAATTTATGAAAACTCGGCTTTATAAACAATCCAAGACTGATTTTTTCTTTAATTAAAAATTTAGACGTTTTGTTTTTTTGAGGGCGTATAGGGGGACATAATGCAAAACAAGACGTCTGAGGCGATGTTTTACACTCAGAACTGATCATTCTGAAGTCTGAACGAAATATTTCATTAATGTATTTTCCCAAATTTACGTAAACGATTATTTTATGTACGTTTGTTGTCTTACTGTCCCGGACACTGTGACTTATTTGTTTCCTGTGGATAGTGTTGGTGGTGGATAGTGTTGGTGGTGGATAGTGTTGGTGGTGGATAGTGTTGGTGGTGAATAGTGTTGGTGGTGGATAGTGTTGGTGGTGGATAGTGTTGGTGGTGGAGTGTTGGTGGTGGATAGTGTTGGTGGTGGATAGTGTTGGTGGTGGATAGTGTTGGTGGTGGATAGTGTTGGTGGTGGATAGTGTTGGTGGTGGATAGTGTTGGTGGTGGATAGTGTTGGTGGTGGATAGTGTTGGTGGTGGATAGTGTTGGTGGTGGATAGTGTTGGTGTTGGATAGTGTTGGTGGTGGATAGTGTTGGTGGTGGATAGTGTTGGTGGAGTGTTGGTGGTGGATAGTGTTGGTGGTGGATAGTGTTGTTGGTGGATAGTGTTGGTGGTGGATAGTGTTGGTGGTGGATAGTGTTGGTGGTGGATAGTGTTGGTGGTGGATAGTGTTGGTGGTGGAGTGTTGGTGGTGGATAGTGTTGGTAGTGGATAGTGTTGGTGGAGTGTTGGTGGTGGATAGTGTTGGTGGTGGAGTGTTGGTGGTGGATAGTGTTGGTGGTGGATAGTGTTGGTGGAGTGTTGGTGGTGGATAGTGTTGGTGGTGGATAGTGTTGGTGGTGGATAGTGTTGGTGGTGGAGTGTTGGTGGTGGATAGTGTTGGTGGTGGATAGTGTTGGTGGTGGATAGTGTTGGTGGTGGATAGTGTTGGTGGTGCATAGTGTTGGTGGTGCATAGTGTTGGTGGTGGATAGTGTTGGTGGTGGATAGTGTTGGTGGTGGATAGTGTTGGTGGTGGATAGTGTTGGTGGTGGTAGACAGTGTTGGTGGTAGACAGTGTTGGTGGTAGACAGTGTTGGTGGTAGACAGTGTTGGTGGTAGACAGTGTTGGTGGTAGACAGTGTTGGTGGTGGTAGACAGTGTTGGTGGTAGACAGTGTTGGTGGTAGACAGTGTTGGTGGTAGACAGTGTTGGTGGTAGACAGTGTTGGTGGTAGACAGTGTTGCTGGTAGACAATGTTGGTGGTAGACAGTGTTGGTGGTAGACAGTGCTGGTGGTAGACAGTGCTGGTGGTAGACAGTGTTGGTGGTGGTAGACAATGTTGGTGGTAGACAATGTTGGTGGTAGACATTGTTGGTGGTAGACAGTGTTGGTGGTAGACAGTGTTGGTGGTAGACAGTGTTGGTGGTAGACAGTGTTGTTTGAGAAACTAAAATCCGTCTTGTCAGTCATATAACTACTTTATATGATATAAACTTGTTAATTACCATAAAACAGTCACCATATAATCACAACCATAATCTACCAGTACTGCCATCACTAGCACGTACCACTACTTGTACAACCTCCACCACCATCTACTACTACTACTACTATTACTACCTACCACCACAATTCCCACTAGAGCAATCATCAGTGCTCACCACCACCACCACTATTTCCATTCTGCCTACACACTGTTCATCCTTCCTTAATTTCTCGTTCCTCACTCTGATACTCACTCGTCCCTCACTCTGATACTCACTCGTCCCCTCACACTGATACTCACTCGTCCCTCACTCTGATACTCACTCGTCCCCTCACACTGATACTCACTCGTCCCCTCACACTGATACTCACTCGTCCCCTCACACTGATACTCACTCGTCCCTCACTCTGATACTCGTCCCCTCACACTGATACTCACTCGTCCCCTCACACTGATACTCACTCGTCCCCTCACACTGATACTCACTCGTCCCCTCACACTGATACTCACTCGTCCCTCACTCTGATACTCACTCGTCCCTCACTCTGATACTCACTCGTCTCTCACTCTGATACTCACTCGTTTCTCACTCTGATACTCAATCGTTTCTCACTCTGATACTCACTCGTCCCTCACTCTGATACTCGTTCGTCCCTCACTCTGATACTCACTCGTCCCCTCACTCTGATACTCGTCCCCTCACTCTGATACTCACTCGTCCCCCTACTCTGATACTCGTCCCCTCACTATGATACTCGTCCTCCCACTCTGATACTCGTCCCCTCTGATAATCACTCGTCCCCCCACTCTGATACTCGTCCCTCACTCATGATACTCGTCCCCTCACTCTGATACTCACTTGTCCCCCCACTCTGATACTCGTCCCCTCACTCTGATACTCACTCGTCCTCCCACTCTGATACTCGTCCTCTCACTCTGATAACTCACTCGTCCCCCCACTCTGATACTCGTCCCCCCACTCTGATACTCGTCCCTCACTCTGATGCTCGTCCTCCCACTCTGATACTCGTCCCCCACTCTGATGCTCGTCCCCCACTGATACTCGTCCCTCCACTCTGATACTCGTCCCCCACTCTGATACTCGTCCCCTCACTCTGGTACTCGTCCCCCACTCTGGTACTCTTCCACCACTCTGGTACTCGTCCCCTCACTCTGGTACTCGTCCCCCCACTCTGGTACTTGTCCCCTCACTCTGATACTAACTCGTCCTCCCACTCTGATACTCGTCCCTTCACTCTGATACTCACTCGTCCTCCCACTCTGATACTCACTCGTCCCCCCACTCTGATACTCGTCCCCCCACTCTGTTTACTCGTCCCCCACTCTGATACTCGTCCCCCCACTCTGATATACTCGCCCCCTCACTCTGATACTCACTCGTCCTCCACTCTGATACTACTCGTCCCCACTCTGATACTCGTCCCCCCACACTGATACTCTTCCCCCCTCTGATACTCGTCCCCTCTGATACTCGCTCGTCCCTCACTCTGATACTCACTCGTCCTCCCACTCTGATACTGTCCCCTCACTCTGATACTCACTCGTCCCCCACTCTGATACTCGTCCCCCCATTCTGTATACTCGTCCCCCCACTCTGATACTCGTCCCCCCACTCTGATACTCGTCCCCTCACTCTGATGCTCGTCCTCCCACTCTGATACTCGTCCCCTCACTCTGATGCTCGTCCCCCACTCTGATACTCGTCCCCTCACTCTGATACTCGTCCCCCACTGATACTCGTCCCCCACTCTGATACTCACTCGTCCCCCCACTCTGTACTCGTCCCCCTACTCTGTATACTCGTCCCCACACTGATACTCGTCCCCACACTGATACTCGTCCCCCCACACTGATACTCGTCCCCTCACTCTGATACTCACTCGTCTCCCCACTCTGATACTCACTCGTCCCCACTCTGATACTCGTCCCCCCACTCTGATACTCGTCCCCCACTTGATACTCGTCCCCCCCACTCTGATACTCGCCCCCCCACTTTGATACTCGCCCCCCACTCTGATACTCGTCTCCCACTCTGATACTCTCCCCCCACTCTGATATCGTCCCCCCATTCTGATACTCGTCCCCCTACTCTGATACTCGTCCCCCCCTCTGATACTCGTCCCCCCACTCTGAAAACTCGTCCCCCCACTCTGATACTCGTCCCCCCACTCTGATGCTCGTCCCCCCACTCTGAGCTCGTCCCCCACTCTGATACTGGTCCCCCCCTCTGATACTCGTCCCCCCACTCTGATACTCGTCCCCCCACTCTGAACTCGTCCCCCACTCTGATACTCGTCCCCCCACTCTGATACTCGTCCCCCCACTCTGATACTCGTCCCCCCACTCTGATACTCGTCCCCCCACTGATACTCGTCCCCAGACTCTGATACTTGTCCCCCCACTCTGATACTCGTCCTCCCACTCTGATACTCGTCCCCCCACTCTGATACTCGTCCCCCCACTCTGATACTCGCCCCCCCCACTCTGATACTCGTCCCCCACTCTGATACTCGTCCCTCCACTCTGATACTCGTCCCCCCACTCTGATACTCGTCCCCCCACTCTGATACTCGTCCCCCCACTCTGATACTCGTCCCCCCACTCTGATACTCGTCCCCCCACTCTGATACTCGTCCCCCCACTCTGATACTCGTCCCCCCACTCTGATACTCCACGTCAGGACGAGACAAAAAAATGATCTCAACATGTGCGTGTAGATGTTTATCCTGACATCCGAAAGGGAAGAGGAGGATTGAAGGAGAAGGGTTGAGGAGGGAGGCTAATGAGGAGGAAGATCAAGGAGGGATATGGTCGAGGCTTACTGGAGTGGAACCAGGCTTGGGAGGGCAGGGAGGGGAACCAGGCTTGGGAGGGCAGGGAGGGGAACCAGGCTTGGGAGGGCAGTGAGGGGAACCAGGCTTGGGAGGGCAGTGAGGGGAACGAGGCTTGGGAGGGCAGGGAGGGGATCAGGCTTGGGAGGCACGGAGGGGAACCAGGCTTGGGAGGGCAGGGAGGGGGACCAGGCTTGGGAGGGCACGGAGGGGAACCAGGCTTGGGAGGGCACGGAGGGGAACCAGGCTTGGGAGGGCAGGGAGGGGAACCAGGCTTGGGAGGGCAGGGAGGGGGACCAGGCTTGGGAGGGCAGGGAGGGGGACCAGGCTTGGGAGGGCAGGGAGGGGAACCAGGCTTGGGAGGGCAGGGAGGGGGAAACCAAGCTTGGGAGGGTAGGGAGGGGACCCAGGCTTGGGAGGGCAGGGAGGGGAACCAGGCTCGGGAGGGCAGGGAGGGGAACCAGGCTTGGGATGGCAGGGAGGGGAACCATGCTTGGGAGGGCAGGGATGGGACCCAGGCTTGGGAGGGCAGGGAGGGGGACCAGGCTTGGGAGGGCAGGGAGGGGAACCAGGCTTGGGAGGGCAGGGATGGGAACCAGGCTTGGGAGGGCAGGGAGGGGGACCAGGCTTGGAAGGGCAGGGAGGGGAACCAGGCTTGGGAGGGCATTGAGGGGGACCAGGCTTGGGAGGGCATTGAGGGGGACCAGGCTTGGAAGGGCAGGGAGGGGAACCAGGCTTGGGAGGGCATTGAGGGGAACCAGGCTTGGGAGGGCATTGAGGGGGACCAGGCTTGGGAGGGCAGGGAGGGGGAAAATGAGAGGCGTAGTGGGCGGGGAAGGGAGTATAGGGTTGAAAGAATGGAAGAGGGGAAAATGAGAGAGAGAGAGAGAGAGAGAGAGAGAGAGAGAGAGAGAGGGGAAGGAGAGAGAGAGAGAGGAGAGAGAGATGAGAGAGAGTGAGAGAGAGAGAGAGAGAGAGGAGAGAGAGAGAGAGAGAGAGAGAGAGGAAGTGGGTGGCAATGCATTCTCTTTTTTTTTTGAGATAAAATGAGTGGGCAGAGAAAACGAGACACGAGGGGAAGAAACAAGAGGAAGGGTGTTGGAGTGGGAGAGAATAGGTAGTAGATAATATGGCTGGGTGGGGAAGAGACGGGGGAAGGGAAAGGGGGAGGAGAGGTTGAGGAGAGGTTGAGGAGAGGTTGAGGAGAGGTTGAGGAGAGGTTGAGGAGAGGGTGAGGAGAGGTTGAGGAGAGGTGAGGAGAGGGTGAGGAGAGGTTGAGGAGAGGGTGAGGAGAGGTTGAGGAGAGGTTGAGGAGAGGTTGAGGAGAGGTTGAGGAGAGGTTGAGGAGAGGTTGAGGAGAGGGTGAGGAGAGGTGAGGAGAGGTTGAGGAGAGGTTGAGGAGAGGGTGAGGAGAGGTGAGGAGAGGTTGAGGAGAGGTTGAGGAAGAGGGGTGAGGAGAGGGTGAGGAGAGGGGGGTGAGGAGAGGTTGAGGAGAGGTTGAGGAGAGGTTGAGGAGAGGTTGAGGAGAGGTTGAGGAGAGGGTGAGGAGAGGGTGAGGAGAGGGTGAGGAGAGGGTGAGGAGAGGTTGAGGAGAGGGTGAGGAGAGGGTGAGGAGAGGGTGAGGAGAGGGTTGAGAAGGGGGAGAGGTTGAGGAGAGGTTGAGGAGGGGGTTGAGGAGAGGTTGAGGAGAGGTTGAGGAGAGGGTGAGGAGAGGGTGAGGAGAGGGTGAGGAGAGGTTGAGGAGAGGTTGAGGAGAGGTGAGGAGAGGTTGAGGAGGGAGAGGTTGAGGAGAGGGTTGAGGAGAGGTTGAGGAGGGAGGGGGAGGAGAGGTTGAGGAGAGGTTGAGGAGAGGTTGAGGAGAGGGTGAGGAGAGGTTGAGGAGAGGGTGAGGAAGGGAGGAGAGTTGGAGAGGGGGAGGTTGAGGAGAGGGTTGAGAGAGGTTGAGAGGGTTGAGGAGAGGGTGAGGAGAGGTTGAGGAGAGGTTGAGGAGGGGGTGAGGAGGGGGTTTGAGGAGGGTGGAGGGGGGAGAGGTTGAGGAGAGGTTGAGGAGAGGTGAGGAGAGGTTGAGGAGAGGTGAGGAGAGGTGGGAAATGGAGAGGTTGAGGAGAGGTTGAGGAGAGGTTGAGGAGTGGGAGAGGGTTGAGGAGAGGTTGAGGAGAGGTTAGGAAGGGAGAGAGGTTGAGGAGAGGGTGAGGAGAGGTTGAGGAGAGGTTGAGGAGAGGTTGAGGAGAGGTTGAGGAGAGGTTGAGGAGAGGTTGAGGAGAGGTTGAGGAGAGGTTGAGGAGAGGTTGAGGAGAGGTTGAGGAAGAGGTTGAGGAGTAGGTTGAGGAGAGGTTGAGGAGAGGTTGAGGAGAGGTTGAGGAGAGGGTTGAGGAGAGGTTGAGGAGAGGTTGAGGAGAGGTTGAGGAGAGGTTTGAGAGAAGAGGTTGAGGAGAGGTTGAGGAGAGGTTGAGGAGAGGTTGAGGAGAGGTTGAGGAGAGGTTGAGGAGAGGTTGAGGAGGGGGTTTGAGGAGAGGGTGAGGAGAGGTTGAGGAGAGGTTGAGGAGAGGTTGAGGAGAGGTTGAGGAGAGGTTGAGGAGAGGTTGAGGAGAGGTTAGAAGGATGAAGGTTGAGGAGAGGGGGAGGAGAGGTTGAGGAGAGGGGAAGAGGAGGGGAAGGAGGTTTTTCTGATGCAGTGACCAACACTTCTAGTGTGCAGATTTATTTAATTTTTCCATTTTATTCTGTGTTGATTTGGAAATATTTTTCAGATATTTCTGTCGACATGTGCGTGTGTGTATATATATATATATATTATATATATATATATATTATATATATATATTATATATATATATATATATAGCGATAATTTTTTGTCATTGGGAAAAGGTTTTTTTTTGATGGAGAGAAATGTTCTTGTGACAATGTTTATACTCTGCAAAGGAACATTTTATAGGTTATGGAAAAAATCTTTTTATTTCTGAATATAATTCTGTGTTCATAAGAATATAGTCGTGTTTATTTAATACATCCAAGAAACTCATCATTAATAATCCTCTTCTTAAGCCTTTGCAAACTTAATTACGTTAAAAGACTGATGAACTGTCCACATTGACTCCAGGCTGAGGGACTGATAACCTCAAACTCCTCCTCTTTTGCCATCGTTCCTCTCTGTATTGGACTGATGAAGCCACTGTGTGGCAAAACGTTTCCCAAAATGTTGTACAAGTGTCTGAGTCTTCAAGATCCAAGCTAAGATGGCAGTTCAGTTATACTCGACCTCTTGGCTGACCAAACCAGAGATATCAAGCTTAGGTTAAGACTGTTAAAGGGGAAGCAAGTCGTAACTCCTCACCAACACCGCCAGAAGCAACCAACACCAGAATGAAATTAACCTAGGAGGTAAACGTTACGTGAAGGTAGATTTTATCTGTCAGGAAACAGGACAAGTGTTTCCTGACGCGGGTCTTAGTCATATGATGACCCGCAGCTGGAGCTTTTGGTCATCTGACTGAGGCCTTCCGCTGGCTTGCCCCTCCGCCCCCTTTAAAAATTAAGGTTATAATTATTATATACGTTAGGTGAAGGTAGAGACTCGTCCCAACAGGTGGCACTCCTTCGCCAGGCAAGAAGACTCACACAACAGCTTCGTCAGTCACACACACACACACACACAACCTTAAGCTATAACGAAACCATTCTTGTACACTAATATTATCATCATGGGGAGGGCTAAACCCGTATGGATTATACAGCGCTTGTTGTGCGAAGGGAGGTGGAAGGCATTCAGGATATTGAAGTCTATTCGTTCTTGTACAAATCACTGGCCTGTGAGTTTTAGCACAGTCGCCATGGGGCTCTAACACCACCCATTCTCTGATTTGTTTACATTTTACGACTCACTCGCCATGGGGTTCTAACACCGCCCATTCTCTGGTTTGTTTACATTTTACGACTCACTCGCCATGGGGTTCTAACACCACCCATTCTCTGATTTGTTTACATTTTACGACTCACTGGAAATGGGGTTCTAACACCACCCATTCTCTGATTTGTTTACATTTTACGACTCACTCGCCATGGGGTTCTAACACCACCCATTCTCTGGTTTGTTTACATTTTACGACTCACTCGAAATGGGGTTCTAACACCACCCATTCTCTGATTTGATTACATTTTACGACTCACTCGAAATGGGGTTCTAACACCACCCATTCTCTGATTTGTTTACATTTTACGACTCACTCGCCATGGGGTTCTAACACCACCCATTCTCTGATTTGTTTACATTTTACGACTCACTCGCCATGGGGTTCTAACACCACCCATTCTCTGGTTTGTTTACATTTTACGACTCACTCGCCATGGGGCTCAAACCCCACCAGTTCCCTGGTTTGTTATCAAGACTTCCTGAGGCATCCTTTGACAATAACATTCTTAACATGTTATAATATTAATTACTGAGTTTTATTCTGTTAAAAGAAATATTATCAGGCTCCTCCCCTCCCCCCCCAAAAAATCATAAATTTTCTCATTCGCACAAAGTAGGCCTAGCAGATGATAATTAGGCAGGCGGGGAATATATTAAACCTGCAGCTGCAGGTCCCTGACAGGGGTCCCAACTAATTTTTGGTATCAGGGTGAATAACGGGACTGATTTTCTCTGTTATCAGGTTCGGAAGAGACAAGAGACTGCGGCCTCGTTGTCTATGCAGGAGAAACAGCCCATAAAATTACTCTCTCAATCATTTCTCTGCCTCCTAGCCACAACGGGAGAGAAATATCAGAGACCCTGGCTCATCAGGACTATGGAAATATTGTGTTAGAGGCAGTAGGAGACGCTACTCACAGCTGGAGGCTGTCAGCAGTGCTGCTTTCCACAGCTGGAAGCTGTCAGAAGTATATACCT
Organism: Cherax quadricarinatus; assembly: GCF_026875155.1. Classification (NCBI taxonomy): domain Eukaryota; kingdom Metazoa; phylum Arthropoda; class Malacostraca; order Decapoda; family Parastacidae; genus Cherax; species Cherax quadricarinatus. The sequence continues at coordinate 29,615,272 of NC_069442.1, forward strand.
TCATATACCTTCATGGATTAAGAGTGAAAGTCCATGCACGACACGCGTCAATCACTACCTTGGACCGACTGTCAGTGGCGACAGGAAGAGAAATGAGAAAAGGCCACATACCACTACAGCCTCAGTCCAATCAGAGCCATAGTCCAACAAAAGGGACAGTCCAGCAAGACAGTCCAGCAAAAAAAAAAAAGAAAAAGAAAAAAAAAAACATATCACGGGTGGGGTTTGAACCCGCGGTCAGAGTCTCAAAACTCCAGACCGTCACGTTAGCCACTGTCATTACGATTTCGTGAGTCATGTTGACGGCTTTGAGGGGACTTGAGCTAGAGTTCGTCACGGCCATGCTAACGGGAGATTCGTCTGTAAAAATTTGCAGGGGTGTCACTAGCACGTTAAGAGACCATACAATAAGTGTCAGGGGCCCGAGACTGTTCAACTGCCTCCCAGCACACATAAGGGGGATTACCAACAGACCCCTGGCAGTCTTCAAGCTGGCACTGGACAAGCACCTAAAGTCAGTTCCGGATCAGCCGGGCTGTGGCTCGTATGTTGGTTTGCGTGCAGCCAGCAGCAACAGCCTGGTTGATCAGGCTCTGATCCACCAGGAGGCCTGGTCTCAGACCGGGCCGCGGGGGCGTTGACCCCCGGAACTCTCTCCAGGTAAACTCCAGGTAAACAGTGGTGTCTATGCTAACCATCCTATGGTGTAGAAATATACCTAGTTGGACGACTCTTATTGAAGCCAGCTGGCCCAGTGGCTAACGCGACGGTCTGGAGTTTTGAGACTTTCTGGCCGCGGGTTCAAACCCCACCAGTGGTATGGTTTGTTTGCAATCGTGTCATTACGATTTCGTGAGACAGTCCGGCTAGAACCACCATCGACCGAGTAAATAAGAGACTCTCGTTGTATCGTCATGTGTTCTAAACCCATTCAGATTAATAATATCCGATCGATCGATGGATCGAGAGAGAGAGAGAGAGAGAGAGAGAGAGAGAGAGAGAGAGAGAGAGAGAGAGAGAGAGAGAGAGAGAGAGAGAGAGAGAGAGAGAGAGAGAGTCATAACAAACTGCATCTGAATAAGCCAATGTGAACCACAGTCATTATTTACCAATGTCATCTCGAGTCATCTATGAACCTCATGTCACCCTCCTCTCATCAACTGTTACCCAATCATCTCCAAAAAAAATCACGTTACCCATAATGGGAAAAGATTTCACGTTTATTCTACATCATATAAGCTAGAGTGAGAGAGTTAACTCTCCTGTTGTGAAGAAGAGCGTGTGCCAGTGATGTCTTGGACGGGAGATGTAGATATCTAGAGCCATCTGTTGTCCCAGCTTCCTTATCCTTCAGCTCCTCTTTTCTTTCTCTACTCCTTCCCTCCTCTCTCTCTCTCTCTTACCTACGAAGCGTAATATGCCTCTTCATCAAAAAGGATGGCAGGGAGGCAGGGTGTGACACCCTGTATAAAGCCAGGCTGAGGGGTGAAGGGATGGATGAAGGGAGGAGTGGTGGAAAGAGATGGTGGGAGGGGTGGAGGGAGGGATTGTGGGTGGTGTGGAGGGGGGGTGGGAGGGAAGGGTCGGGTGCATAAAAAGAGAGGGGAAAAGAATAGTGATAGGGAGGAAGGGGAGGGAGGTAGGGTTGAGAGAGTGGAAATGGGAAGGAGGTAGGGAGGAATGGGGAAAGGGGCTGGGAGGGATAGGAAAATAAGAAAAAGGGAAAAGTGACGCAGAGAGAGAGAGAGAGAGAGAGAGAGGAGAGAGAGAGAGAGAGAGAGAGAGAAGAGAGAAGAGAGAGAGAGAGAGAGAGAGAGAGAGAGAGAATAAACCAGTTCATTTTTTTTGACCATTTAAGTTTTTTTTGTTCCACATCACTGTGGAATGGGAGGTAATTAGTCATGATCCTGGTAAGGGAAGGGCAGCTCCCATTCCTTAAAGTCTAGAGCCCTTCACTGGCATCAAGGCATCCCCTTCCCTTCCTGAAGGGACAGCCTTCTCTCAAGCTGCCAGAAAAAAAAAATAACATGTCAAAAGAACGTGAAAACTGGCTCACCCCAAACAGCCTGATTGACCAGGCAATCACCAGACGATCCTGGCCCAAGGCCGGGTTCTGGGAGCAAAACAAACTCGGCACTCATCAAAGGTGTATCAAAGGTAAGATATATCACAAACCACAATAACCATATCAACCGTATCCTTCTATATCAAAATATACCGAGTTTAAGAAGGTTCACACATGCTCAGAAGAAACAGAGCAGAGATCGCCGCCACTAATCAAACAGGATCAAAGTTCATTGTTAGAGAGTTGGTGTGAGCGTTGAGGCATTACGTCCACACTGAGAGCTTCTTGCCTCACCACTGAAGCTCAGTGATACTCTCACACACCACTGGATGATTAACACGCCTGGGAAAAACATTCTTTCCAGTTCATCTCACGAAGGAAGGTAGTGGAGGTTGCCTCATATTCCAGGCTAACCTGAAGGTTCAAGTCATTTACTTTACCAATGTGGTCCAGGAACAATGAGGAGGGATCAGGAACAGTGAGGGAGGGGATTCCAGCAACAGCAAGGAGGGACCAGGAACAGCAAGTGTCCAGGAACAGCAAGGGTTCAGGAACAGCAAGGGTCCTGGAACAGCAAGGGTCCTGGAACAGCAAGGGTCCTGGAACAGCAAGGGTCCTGGAACAGCAAGGGTCCTGGAACAGCAAGGGTCCTGGAACAGCAAGGGTCCTGGAACAGCAAGGGTCCTGGAACAGCAAGGGTCCAGGAACAGCAAGGGTTCAGGAACAGCAAGGGTCCTGGAACAGCAAGTGTCCTGGAACAGCAAGGGTTCAGGAACAGCAAGGGTCCTGGAACAGCAAGTGTCCAGGAATAGCAAGGGTCCTGGAACAGCAAGGGTCCTGGAACAGCAAGGGTCCTGGAACAGCAAGGGTCCTGGAACAGCAAGTGTCCAGGAACAGCAAGGGTTCAGGAACAGCAAGGGTCCTGGAACAGTAAGGGTCCTGGAACAGCAAGGGTCCTGGAACAGCAAGTGTCCAGGAACAGCAAGTGTCCAGGAACAGCAAGTGTCCAGGAACAGCAAGGGTTCAGGAACAGCAAGGGTCCTGGAACAGCAAGGGTCCTGGAACAGCAAGGGTCCAGGAACAGCAAGTGTCCAGGAACAGCAAGGGTTCAGGAACAGCAATGGTCCTGGAACAGCAAGGGTCCTGGACCAGCAAGGGTCCTGGAACAGCAAGGGTCCTGGAACAGCAGAGTTACCTACATTAATACCTAATATTTAACACCTTGTATTTCATACCTTGTATTTCATACCTTGTATTTCATACCTTGTATTTTACTAAACTTTCATTCTTCATTTATTACTGTATCCTTGTTACTCCCACCAGCTCAACAAGCTGGTGGATCAAGGTGAAAATTATAGACAAGTATGTACTTATCGAATCATTTAGTAACGAGACATTTCGCCACAAGTGGCTTCTTCGGGACTTAAGCCACTCTCGGGCGAAACGTTCCCTTAATGTCTAGATCAGTGAACAGTGCATTATATTTACAGTTTATAGATCGGCCTCCATTATGGCAGCGGGTTAAATGCAGCGTTTCGCACTCTCGGAAAATGCATTGCACGCATTCAGTTGTTCAGTTTTTTCCTGCATTGTTTACTGCAGTGAGCCGGTTCTGGGTTGCCAGGCTTTGGTTGCTGTTTGTTCCAGGTCTTCCATCCAGCTAGCAGCCACACATGGAGACGCTTAACTTCAAGATCAACGAGTCATTCACTCCTTCGCGACGACCAGTGTAAAGGTAATTCGCTCAATAGCGATGTGAGAACTAATGACGGGGATCTTCCTAGAAATGTGACTTACGTAAATGTAATTACACGATTCAAAACACACCATACCACGGGTGGGGTTTAAACCCGCGATCAGAGAGTCACAAAACTCTAGACCGACTCGTTAGCCACTGAGCCAGCTAGCTTCGGTAAGATTCATTCAGCTAGGTATATTTATACACCATAGGAAGGTTAGCATAGGCACCACTGTGACCACAAATACAAGTGGCTAACGCGTCGGTTTGGAGTTTTGTGACTTTCTGATCGCGAGTTCTAACCCCACTCGTGGAATGGTTTCCTAGAAATATGTTCAGTCTGTGCTGACTCAGAGTAAACTATGTTAGCTTGTATAAGTAAAGAAACCATCGCTTGAGGCTAAGAGGAGCATTTCTAACCCATCCCTTTTTTTTACCATCCTCTGTGCAATACGTCTATCCGTCTCTTAACAACGTGAGGAAGGGATAGAAGGGGAGAGAGTGAGAGTGAGGGAGAGTGTGGGAGAGAGAGTGAGGGAGAGAGAGAGGGAGAGAGAGAGAGAGGGAGAGAGAGTGGGGGAGAGACCTCACAAAATATTGACTTTCGGTGTTAAGATTGTATTCCTTCACGTTTATAAAAGTCAGACGTACAAAATATAACCTCTGACCTGGAGGTATCCGAGCACTGAACCAAATCAACAAGGAAAATCACATCGGACTGTACTGGAGGACAACACTGACTCTTCCACACCAACATTGTCTCCTCCGAGCCAGTGGAGATGTCCGCGGTGCTGGGGATGCTGTGCGGAAGGAAAAATAAGAGATAATAACCCTAACGCATAAAATACTTTTACCACACAAACACAGTGAATATGAGAGAGAGAGAGATTATTATTATTATAATCAAAAAGAAGCGCTAAGCCACAAGGAAGAGAGAGAGAGAGAGAGAGAGAGAGAGAGAGAGGAGAGAGAGAGAGAGAGAGAGAGAGAGAGAGAGAGAAAGAGAGAAAGAGAGAAAGAGAGAAAGAAAGAGAGAAAGAGAGAAAGAAAGAAAGAAAATGATAATCCATCTCTACCCTTCGCCCTTCCACGATCGGATTGACAGCTGCAATGACAAGTCGCCCTCGTTGCCAGTGGGCTGGTAACGACTCCACGACGTGGACGACCATCCTAGACGACAGTCAAGTGAACATTCACAGTCGAAGGAGCCGCTCCTATCACCTCCCTCTACGCTTGATGGAATCCCAAAGTTTACATAATTTCGGCGTGTGGGGGGGGGAATGGTGAGGGGGAATGGGATCCATATCTATCTATATCTATCATCCCTATACGACCTGTAAACGACCATTTCCACCTTCCCCCGTTTCTCTTTCCCTTCTTTCTCCCCTTTCACAACTCTCTTTTTATACCGAGATAAGTGAACCACCGCCTTTTTCTCAGATGATTTTTTCCCTTTCTACCCCCCCTTTCACCCATTCCTCTCTCTTGCTGGAAATTCATGATCGACGCAGAGAGAGAGAGAGAGAGAGAGAGAGAGAGAGAGAGAGAGAGAGAGAGAGAGAATTATTATTATAATCAAGGGGGAAGCGCTAAACCCGGAGGATTATACAGCGCCTGGGGGGGGGGATGTGGAAGGCATTCAGGCTTAATTCGGGGAACTGGAGCACAGATCCAATTCCCTAAATCAAGAGCCCCTCACCAACATCAAGGAACATTCCTTGAGGGGAGAGAGAGAGAGAGAGAGAGAGAATTATGATATAGCCTTCTCTACTACTTGTACCGAATGATCAACACATTAATTATAATATTAATTCTGACTAGATTTCCTCCTCCTTGAGATCCTCAAAGCTCTCTTAACCCCCTCCTTGTTATTTCCCTAGTAACGTGATCGAGGTATTTCTTCAGTCTAAGATTGTTAAGGATGACGAGAATACTGTGTATACAGAATCATACAAGATCTAAATTAGATATGACTGGGCTAGTTCACTTATTTGGTCAAAAGAGGGTATCAAACGATGTATAGTGAGAGGTACGAGTTTCTCAGCGTATATACACTGAAAGATTCACACCTCTCGGTGTATATACACTGAAAGTTTTACTGAAACCCTATTTTAGGCATTAATGTGTTTTCAACTAGTGGTGAACAGGCTACATCCTGCAGCATCAGTAACTCTCGTGTGGCCAACAGATTTGGAAACTCATTCACCAGAGAAGTCAGGAGGTGGGACAAGGACAAGGGGCTCAACTTGAGCAAAACTCTAGCATGTAATTTCGGTAGAAAACCCATATGTGGAGAGCAAACTTTTGCAAAAAAAAAAAAAAAAGAATAAAAGTTTCGCGTTTAGTTAAAGCGTGTTTACTTGTACGACCTCTCCTTGGAGCGTAACCCAGTCTATATACAAAGGTTTGGTCTACATACAGTGTGTCTTGCTAGCTTGCATATCGGCAAGTCTATGAGAGGGCAATTATATATAGGCAGTTATAGGTGACCATAGTTCTTCCTCATCTCCAGCTTTGTGTTCCTGTAATTAAGACAGTTATAGGTGACCATAGTTCTTCCTCATCTCCAGCTTGTGCTCCTGTAATTAAGAGCAGTTATAGGTGACCATAGTTCTTCCTCATCTCCAGCTTTGTGCTCTGTAATTAAGACAGTTATAGGTGACCATAGTTCTTCCTCATCTCCAGCTTGTGCTCCTGTAATTAAGAGCAGTTATAGGTGACCATAGTTCTTCCTCATCTCCAGCTTGTGCTCCTGTAATTAAGAGCAGTTATAGGTGACCATAGTTCTTCCTCATCTCCAGCTTGTGCTCCTGTAATTAAGACAGTTATAGGTGACCATAGTTCTTCCTCATCTCCAGCTTGTGCTCCTGTAATTAAGAGCAGTTATAGGTGACCATAGTTCTTCCTCATCTCCAGCTTGTGCTCCTGTAATTAAGACAGTTATAGGTGACCATAGTTCTTCCTCATCTCCAGCTTTGTGCTCCTGTAATTAAGAACAGTTATAGGTGACCATAGTTCTTCCTCATCTCCAGCTTGTGCTCCTGTAATTAAGACAGTTATAGGTGATCATAGTTCTTCCTCATCTCCAGCTTTGTGCTACTGCTATTAAGACAGTTATAGGTGACCATAGTTCTTCCTCATCTCCAGCTTGTGCTCCTATAATTAAGAGCAGGGTGTTCCCAACAGAGGGCTGCAAGCAATGAAGTAGAGGACCCCACCGATATAAACGAGGAAGGAGAGCAAGGAATCAAAAGTTTTAAGAGGTGGACGCCGCATCTTGGGCAAATG
>NC_069442.1:29627362-29639862 GCF_026875155.1 Cherax quadricarinatus
ATACTTTTCGGTTCGTTGCCTCATTTGGTTGTCATGAATCTTATATCTTTAATGTTAAGTGCCTTGGCCCTGGCTGGCCTGGTTATTTTCTCCCACATAAAAAAAAGAAGCAGAGGAAATTTTGGAGACGTTTCGGTCCATCTTGGACATTATCAGGTCACAACTGAGCGAGAAATAACAGAGAAGACCGGAAACAGGTCTAGGAGAGCGAGAAGATATGATTTTGTTTGTGTGTGTGTGAATTCTTCCCGCTACGGTGTTGTGACTTTTGCTCTTCTCGTTCCCATTGCATCACCTGTTGTAGTTCCTGCAGCTGTTGCAATTGCATGTGTTGTAATAGTTGCTCCTGTTGTTCTCTGTTTTGGCGGTGTTGTTGCTGCTGCTGCTGCATCTGACATAGCCGTGGTTCCTGTTGCTGCTAATGTTACTGCTGCATTTATTATAGTCGTGGTTCCTGTTGCTGCTAATGTTGCTGCTGCATTTGTTATAGTCGTGGTTCCTGTTGCTGCTAATGTTGCTGCTGCATTTGTTAAGTCGTGGTTCCTGTTGCTGCTATGTTACTGCTGCATTTGTTATAGTCGTGGTTCCTGTTGCTGCTAATGTTGCTGCTGCATTTGTTATAGTCGTGGTTCCTGTTGCTGCTAATGTTACTGCTGCATTTGTTATAGTCGTGGTTCCTGTTGCTGCTAATGTTACTGCTGCATTTGTTATAGTCGTGGTTCCTGTTGCTGCTAATGTTGCTGCTGCATTTGTTATAGTCGTGGTTCCTGTTGCTGCTAATGTTACTGCTGCATTTGTTATAGTCGTGGTTCCTGTTGCTGCTAATGTTACTGCTGCATTTGTTATAGTCGTGGTTCCTGTTGCTGCTAATGTTACTGCTGCATTTGTTTAGTCGTGGTTCCTGTTGCTGCTAATGTTGCTGCTGCATTTGTTATAGTCGTGGTTCCTGTTGCTGCTAATGTTACTGCTGCATTTATTATAGTCGTGGTTCCTGTTGCTGCTAATGTTACTGCTGCATTTGTTATAGTCGTGGTTCCTGTTGCTGCTAATGTTGCCGCTGTATCTGTTTTAGTCGTGGTTTCTATTGCTACTGTTATTGCTGCTGTGTCTTTTTAATTGCGGTTCCTGTTGCTACTGATGCTATATCTGTTGTCGTCGTAGTTCCAGTTGCTACCAACGTTAGTTCTACATCTGTCGACGTCGTGGCTCCTATTGATACCAATGTTGCTGTTTCATCTACTGACGATAAAGTCTGTTTTGAGCAATACAACTACATTAAGAGGGAAGAGCGAGGATGCTGCAATCTGGAGAACCATCTGAAGTTTGATGTCAGCACGCCTCTGGCAAGACAGTGATTGCACGAGTGACGGTGAACGTGTTTCCTCTTATTAGGGTCACCCTACCTCGGTGAGAGACGGCCGGTGTGTATTAAAAAATCTAAATTACTAAAGACATTAAATACGACAAGTATACATATTTTTAATCTTATAAAGCTTAATATTTACTCGGATTTGAATACATATTGCTCTGAAACTGGGTCCTTCTTTTTGAAACACAATGCATATGTATCAGATGTATTCACGATACATATCTGGGAGGTAAAAAAAATATACATAGAGTAAATACATAGTACGAAGCTAAGATACATATAATCTTATTTGTCAGGGAACTTTGAGTAGCCTGGCCCATGGCCGGGCTACTCGAAGCCTGGCGAATGGCCAGGATGCTCGGAGCCTGACTCATGACCGGGCTCCGAGAGTAGTGAAACTCTTCAAAGGTATATCAAAGGTTAAGGTAACTCAGAGTATTTCTAGAGCAAATGTGAATTCATTCTAGAAATTCGAAACCGGAAATTTATGCTCTTCCTCTCCTCCTCCCTTTATTGCTCTTCCTTCTCCTTCCCTCCTCCTCTTTCTCCTTTCGTCATTTTTCCTTCTCCTTTAAATGCCTTCCTTCCTATTCGTTTCCTTTTCTTCCTTGCACTCCTTTTCTCTCGCTAGTACTTCTTTTCCTTCGGTTATTTTCCTTCTCTTCCACTTCCCTATTTCTCTCTTGTTCCTTGCTCTTCTACGTTTCTTTCCTCCTCCCTCTTCCTCCCCCTCTCGTCACAGATATCAACAAGCCCCCCCCCCAACACACAACATTTCCGATCAACAGGATTACACCCTCATATTTCCCAAACATAAGTTAGCAATAAGGTATCTCTGCCTACTGTCTAGTCTCTCCCTCTCTTTCTCTCTCTTTCTTCCCTCCCGTCCCTCCCTCCACTTCCCTGGCAACCCCCTCTGCAGTCACTATATTACCCTGAGAGTCGACCCCCTGGACACCTGCCCACCTCCGCTGCCGGATTGCCTTACAAGAACGCAAATAATCTGATAATTTACCGCGGCGTTCATCATCCTAGATTGAGAATCCACGTTCTTTCCAGTCTGATACCAGCACCATCATGTACATGAATGGTATACAGTACCGACAAGATAATTACACACATGTGCAACATCTGGGTATCTTTAATGTAGACGTTTCGCCATCAATACAAATTCTAGGACATAATTGGAAGACAGTAGAATTATACAAAAGATGGGGTAATCAGTCCCTCAGCCTTGGAGTTAGTGTGAAGAGCACCGTTGTACACAGGCAGAAGGCTGGCGCTTTAAGCACCAGCCTTCCTGTACTCAGTCCTCAGACATCTTTGATCCAACCTGTAGAGGATCGCATTGCAGTCCTCAGATATCTCCATGCCATCCTGCAAAGGATCACATTCCGGTCCCGGATTAGCATAAGTGACCATGCCGAGACACTAAGATAGTCGTCTATTACAGAGACTAACTCAGAGACCAATATTATTTACTATCTCCGCACGGGTATCCACTCTATAATCACTGATGAGCATTTTAGAATTATCTAACATTTCTATAACTCAGAAGTGACCTTTCTATAATTCATTGAGCTTCCAGAACTTTACCTTTAATCTTTCTCTAATCCCCGTCCAGGTAATTACCTCCTGTAACTTAAAAACCTGTGTTGATATTGCAAAACCTCTGGCTCTATCGTTACTCCATCATTATTTCAATGTGAGTGACCTTTGTTCGTGCCTTTGTAACAGCGGCGAACCCCTACCCACATCCCCCTCCGTGACTTTCCAGTGTCATCGTTGACCTCATCTGACCTTCGTGATTGATGGCTCTTTTCTTTGGTCGACCACACGGGGGCTGCAACCATCCCTCAACCTTTCAATGGACGTTACATGATCATTAATCTCAGGTATAATTGTCTAGTGGCTTCGGTTTTGCATACCCGTGGGTGAGTTCGAGTCCTTATGGTGAGTTCGAGTCCACATGGTGAGTTCGAGTCCTTATGGGCTATTTTAAGTCTTATCAAAGAAATTAAAAGACTTAAAACTAATACTTTCTGAGTAAACAGGCTGGTGATTTTCTTAGCCAGACTAAGAGCTCAGGAACTGGTGCTATGTTGCGGGATAGTTCTTGGACCCATTGTCTGTAATCCTCTGTTCACCTCCTGCAGAATACACATGGGGTCACCATCACTCACAGAATGGGATGACTACCGCTCACAATATAATTGGATAAGATAAAGATAACCAGATGTTGCTCATGTGTCTTATTTATCATGCCACCCAGGGGGATGGGCAGTCAGCCTCCCACAGGATGGGCATGAGGCGCATGACAGAACCATTAGACTTTACAGAGGAAATAAGGAGCGAGTGCTGGGCATCGCTCGTACCAAGCATCTCACGTGATTGTTACATGCTTGACCAGTAGAGTGGATCCTTAAAGCCATGAATGAGTGATCTTTGAAATCGATACCCGGAGTAGTGACTGTTTCGTTACCCATGAGTGAGCACGAACTTACGGGTTACTCACGAGTGACCGTAATGCTGGAGTGTGGCTTCATTCATCTCTTATTCACCATCTCCCTGGCATACTCAGGTAATTTATAGACTCACAGACTCACCACCAATAAGTTTCCCAGTATCTTTACATATCTTATATATATATATATATATATATATATATATTATATATATATATATAATATATATATATATATATATATAAAATTAAATTAGTGCATGGTGTTCTACGTCATATAACAAGCGGCAGGAACGATTCTGACTCATCTTATGAGCCTAATTGACTTTCACTAGTGGGTTCTGCCCACATATGATCATGTCTTCAACTGCTGCACCTTACCACTTTTTTTTCCACTGGTTTCAATATAAAAATCACTGTCCTCGTGCCGCTGTGTTAGACTGTTGAGACCTATTGCGCAGTTAAAACATTTTTTCTGCATTCTTCTGCGCAATCAATTCTCTGTCTTCCTTTTCGTTTCCAAACACCCATAAACCTGCATTTGCTGGTGAGTTGAATTCTAGTAGTCACTTGTCTGACCAATTTTTCAAGGTCTAATTTCAGCCTTTCTCTTCTTTTCGCATCTACGAACAATTATACACCGGACTCAATCTCTTCTTGAATGTTATTTACGTATACTGGAAACAATACTATTGCCAGTACCGACCCTTGTAAAACCCCGCTTGCCACATTTAACCATTCTGATCCCCATTCTTGGACAATAACTCTGTCTTCTTCCCACTAGGTATTCTTTGATCCACTGTAGTGATATGTACCCTCCACCTGCTCTAGTTTTTGTCCTAGTCTATTGTATGGCACTATGCCTAATGCTTTCTTATAGTCCAAAATATGCAATCTCCACATTTGTCTCTTGTCTCACTTGTGTTGTCACAGAACTCGAGCAAATATATGAGACGGGATTTACCGTCTTTCCAACAGAAGGGTGGGGGATAAGGCTCTCCAACACAGGGAAGGAGGCTGGAGAATTGATCTCCAGGAGGAGGCCATAGTAATGATCTCCAATACAAGTATGCTGCAGTAATGATCTCCAGCAGAGGAAGACTGATGTTATGATCTCCAACACAAGGATGCTGGAGTAATGATCTCCAGCAGAGGGAGGGAAGGAGGCTGGATAATGGTGGTGTTCATCTCCTGAATGATGGATGCATCAGATCCTGCTCGGGCAACGTCATTTATCTGCCTTCATATATTATTTAAGACGAGTGTATAAATTAAAAGTATCAGGGGAGAAGCGTGTAGGTGTTTGGTGCAAGTAATTGGACGACCAACCACGAGGGTAAGGGTTTTTGTTCCCTTGATGATGATCGCTCTACCACCCTCCCTCTCTCACCCCCACCACCACAACTACCACCACTATAACAGCCACACCTACCAGCATCACCACCATCACGGGCAAAGTTCTCCTTATTATTTTAAGTTGAAATTTGCCCTTTTTCCAACACACAACATTAAAATCGTTGTTAATAACAGTAATACGGGAGGATTTGTACCAATGGGAAGCGAGATGTAAGACTCCCGTAACTGGGAGTGACACGTGTGATATACTCTCAAAATTTAATTATTCTGGCACTGCTCAATTTACAGGCCAAGAGCTGTTATCCTACCTCAGTGCTTATGCTAGTTTCGAAGCCCAGACCTGGGACTTACTTCCACCACTCCTAGATGTCACCCGTAACAGTCGGCTAACGACTAGGTTGAACAGGCGCTACATGTGTAGAGAGATTTGAGTATAGGCTCCAGCCTCCCCAGGATTGAACCCATGTTTCTCGGTTCTGAGCCGAGTACGCTATCACCGATCTATGCGCCCTCTGTACCTTAAATTTCCATAGGTGCAGCGGGAAGTTCTTACTTTTTTATTCACACCGGACGTCTCCCACCAACGTTAGGTTACCATAAAAAAAATTCACCATCGTTCATTCAACAGCTGTCGTCTTATGCTCAACCTCTTAAAATGAAATTATTTAGAGTCTTCCAATGGATCTACTGATCCGATGTTCTTCTGTTCTTGTGATCCGTTTAAAATGGCAGATGATCGAATTAATTTCTGGGTAAACTCCATGCTGATGTATTAATCTTCCTCTTTAGATATGTCAATTAATTTCTTGCAATAGAGATCAAATAACTAACTTCTCGTTTGCTCATTAGCACAAAAAAGGAATAACATTAGCTACACAAGAACAGTGTTTAATACAGAATCCTCCAGTGTTTAAATCACTACGTATCTAAGGAAATAAGAATGGGAGAAGACTGTAGCAGTTCTACTGGTACTGTGTTCACTTCAGGGAATTCTGTTTGTTTGAGGGAGGTCTGTAGCCTTTGTTTCCAATCATCATTACCTTGAATTTGCTGGGGTTGAATTCAAGCAACCACTTATCTGACCAGTCCCTATTCTCAGCTCTAGTCCCTATCCTCATCTGTTTTTATTCCCATTAATTTTATATCAGCAAATAGGGTCACACAAGACTTAATTCCATCTGGCAACCAGAAACAGTACCGGTCTTAATACCGGTCCTTGTGGTACCCCACTTGTTACCCTTCTCGGGCAGTCACTCTTTGCCTACTTTACCCGAGGTACTTTTTAATACGTAGGACTACGTACCCTGTTATTTCTGCCTGCACCTCAATGTTCTACCTCGAGTCTTTAGCGAGGTATCGTACTAAATGCCCTCTTACAGTCTAAGAAAACGCAATCCACCCATCCTTCTCTTTCTCTGTCTCGCTTCCGTTACTTTGTCACTGAATTCCAAGAGGTTGGTAAGACATGATTTGCCATCTCTGAACCCAAGTTGGTTCTTGTTTAAGATAGCGCTTCTCTGCCAAGTGGTCTACCATCCTCCTCCTGATTCCCTTCTCCGTTACCTTGCATGTATGTGTGTGTGTGTGTGTGTGTGTGTGTGTGTGTGTGTGTGTGACCACAAGTATATCTCTGGGCAGGTAACTTTCTTAACAGGAAAAGCACTAAGAAGATAATGTGCGTGTTGATAAAGTTTCCTTCTTACCACTGAGTTTATTACTGTTCCATGTTCACCAGGTCTGGGCTCCTCTACCAGCTAAATTACCACTCATTCTTGGTATACGAAGCTTTTCTTCCTGCTGCTGCTGCTGCTGCTGCACTGGGTGGCAGTCATGGTTGTGCTGCTGCACTGGGAGGTAGTCTTGGCTGTGCTGCTGCACTGGGTGACAGTCATGGCTGTGCTGCTGCACTGGGTGGTAGTCTTGGCTGTGCTGCTGCACTGGGTGGTAGTCATGGCTGTGCTGCTGCACTGGGTGGTAGTCATGGCTGTGCTGCTGCACTGGGTGGTAGTCATGGCTGTGCTGCTGCACTGGGAGGTAGTCATGGCTGTGCTGCTGCACTGGGTGGCAGTCATGGCTGTGCTGCTGCACTGGGTGGTAGTCATGGCTGTGCTGCTGCACTGGGTGGTAGTCATGGCTGTGCTGCTGCACTGGGTGGTAGTCATGGCTGTGCTGCTGCACTGGGTGGTAGTCATGGCTGTGCTGCTGCACTGGGTGGTAGTCTTGGCTGTGCTGCTGCACTGGGAGGTAGTCATGGCTGTGCTGCTGCACTGGGTAGTAGTCATGGCTGTGCTGCTGCACTGGGTGGTAGTCATGGCTGTGCTGCTGCACTGGGTGGTAGTCATGGCTGTGCTGCTGCACTGGGTGGCAGCCCATGGCTGTGCTGCTGCACTGGGTGGCAGTCATGGCTGTGCTGCTGCACTGGGTGGTAGTCATGGCTGTGCTGCTGCACTGGGTGGCAATCATGGCTGTGCTGCTGCACTGGGTGGTAGTCATGGCTGTGCTGCTGCACTGGGTGGTAGTCTTGGCTGTGCTGCTGCACTGGGTGGTAGTCATGGCTGTGCTGCTGCACTGGGTGGTAGTCATGGCTGTGCTGCTGCACTGGGTGGCAGTCATGGCTGTGCTGCTGCACTGGGTGGTAGCCATGGCTGTGCTGCTGCACTGGGTGGTAGTCATGGCTGTGCTGCTGCACTGGGTGATAGTCATGGCTGTGCTGCTGCACTGGGTGGTAGTCATGGCTATGCTGCTGCACTGGGTGGCAGTCATGGCTGTGCTGCTGAAACTGGGTGGCAGTCATGGCTGTGCTGCTCCCACTGGGTGGCAGTCATGGCTGTGCTGCTGCACTGGGTGGTAGTCATGGCTGTGCTGCTGCACTGGGTGGCAGTCATGGCTGTGCTGCTGCACTGGGTGGCAGTCATGGCTGTGCTGCTGCACTGGGTGGTAGTCATGGCTGTGCTGCTGCACTGGGTGGCAGTCATGGCTGTGCTGCTGCACTGGGTGGCAGTCATGGCTGTGCTGCTGCACTGGGTGGTAGTCATGGCTGTGCTGCTGCACTGGGTGGCAGTCATGGCTGTGCTGCTGCACTGGGTGGTAGTCATGGCTGTGCTGCTGCACTGGGTGGTAGTCATGGCTGTGCTGCTGCACTGGGTGGCAGTCATGGCTGTGCTGCTGCACTGGGTGGTAGTCATGGCTGTGCTGCTGCACTGGGTGGTAGTCATGGCTGTGCTGCTGCACTGGGTGGTAGTCATGGCTGTGCTGCTGCACTGGGTGGTAGTCATGGCTGTGCTGCTGCACTGGGTGGTAGTCATGGCTGTGCTGCTCCTTCACTTGTTACTTTGGTTCGGTTATTAATGCAGTTCTTCTTGTGATTTGGATAATTATTTCTGTTTAATGTATTTTGCATGTTACAGCATCAGCCCTATTAACAACAATAGCAGCAATAATAGTAGTAATAGTAGTATTGTGGTAGTATTAGAAGCATTAATAGTAACAGTAGCAGCAGTTATGGTACTAGTATTGTTTACTTTTATCAGGAGTCACATTACTGATAATGTTGCCTCCTGTCACGATAAAACTGGAGCTCTTAAAATACAAGCTTTTCCAGTTACTTTCCATAAAATTCCTGTAACAGGCTACAACGTACCCCTGCTGCTTCTACTGCTGCTGCTGCTTCTACTGCTGCTTCTACTGCTGCTGCTTCTACTGCTGCTGCTTCTACTGCTGCTGCTTCTACTGCTGCTGCTTCTACTGCTGCTTCTACTGCTGCTTCTACTGCTCCTTCTACTGCTCCTTCTACTGCTCCTTCTACTGCTGCTGCTTCTACTGCTGCTGCTTCTACTGCTGCTTCTACTGCTGCTGCTTCTACTGCTGCTGCTTCTACTGCTGCTGCTTCTACTGCTGCTTCTACTGCTGCTGCTTCTACTGCTGCTTCTACTGCTGCTTCTACTGCTGCTGCTTCTACTGCTGCTGCTTCTACTGCTGCTTCTACTGCTGCTGCTTCTACTGCTGCTGCTTCTACTGTGCTGTTATGCTGCTTCTACTGCTGCTGCTTCTACTGCTGCTGCTCTACTGCTGGCTTCTACTGCTGCTGCTTCTACTGCTGCTGCTTCTACTGCTGGCTTCTACCTGCTGCTTCTCTGCTGCTGCTTCTACTGCTGCTGCTTCTACTGCTGCTGCTTCTACGCTGCTTGACTGCTTCTACTGCTGCTGTTCTACTGCTGCTGCTTCTACTGCTGCTCACTGCTGCTCTTACTCCCCTCTGCTTCTACTGCTGCTGCTTCTATGCTGCTGCTTCTACTGCTGCTGCTTCTACTGCTGCTTCTACTGCTGCTGCTTCTACTGCTGCTCTACTGTGCTGTCTACTGCTGCTGCTTCTACTGCTCCCCTCTAGCTGCTCTTCTACTGCTGCTGCTCTACTGCTGCTTCTACTGCTGCTGCTTCTACTGCTGCTGCTTCTACTGCTGCTGCTTCTACTGCTGCTTCTACTGCTTTTTACTGCTGCTGCTTCTACTGCTGCTTCTACTGCTGCTGCTTCTACTGCTGCTGCTTCTACTGCTGCTGCTTCTACTGCTCCGCTTCTACTGCTTCTTACTGCTGCTTCTATGCTGCTCTACTGCTGCTTCTATGCTGCTCTTTACTGCTGCTTCTACTCTGTGCTCTACTGCTGCTTTACTGTGCTGCTTCTCTACTGCTGCTGCTTCTACTGCTGCTGCTTCTACTGCTGCTGCTTCTACTGCTGCTGCTTCTACTGCTGCTGCTTCTACTGCTGCTTCTACTGCTGCTGCTTCTACTGCTGCTGCTTCTACTGCTGCTGCTTCTACTGCTGCTGCTTCTACTGCTGCTTCTACTGCTGCTGCTTCTACTGCTGCTGCTTCTACTGCTGCTGCTTCTGCTGCTGCTTCTACTGCTGCTGCTTCTACTGGCTGCTTCTACTGCTGCTGCTTTCTGCTGCTCTCTGCTGTTCTACTGCTGTTCTACTGCTGCTTCTACTGCTCCTGCTTCTACTGCTGCTTCTACTGCTGCTTCTACTGCTGCTTCTACTGCTGCTTCTACTGCTGCTTCTACTGCTGCTTCTACTGCTGCTTCTACTGCTGCTGCTTCTACTGCTGCTTCTACTGCTGCTTCTACTGCTGCTGCTTCTACTGCTGCTTCTACTGCTGCTGCTTCTACTGCTGCTGCTTCTACTGCTGCTGCTTCTACTGCTGCTGCTTCTACTGCTGCTGCTTCTACTGCTGCTGCTGCTTCTACTGCTGCTTCTACTGCTGCTGCTTCTACTGCTGCTGCTTCTACTGCTGCTGCTTCTACTGCTGCTTCTACTGCTGCTGCTTCTACTGCTGCTTCTACTGCTGCTGCTGCTTCTACTGCTGCTTCTACTGCTGCTTCTACTGCTGCTTCTACTGCTGCTTCTACTGCTGCTGCTTCTACTGCTTCTTCTACTGCTTCTTCTACTGCTGCTTCTACTGCTGCTTCTACTGCTGCTTCTACTGCTGCTTCTACTGCTGCTGCTTCTACTGCTGCTTCTACTGCTGCTGCTTCTACTGCTGCTTCTACTGCTGCTTCTACTGCTGCTTCTACTGCTGCTGCTTCTACTGCTGCTTCTACTGCTGCTGCTTCTACTGCTGCTGCTGCTACTGCTGCTATTATTAATACTAATAGTATTTTTACTTCTGCTCCTTCTACTGCTAATATTTAAATCATTCTCTTGTGGCTAAGAGAATACTCAAGTTTGGGTCCTCCTTTGACCATTTCAGTAATAGTTTAAGAGACCAGCAGAAAAATGTAAATATTAATGCAGTCTAGTAAGATATAACAAAATAATATAGAGGGGGGAGGGGAAGTGTGTGTGTTGGTCCTCTGGTATACATCACCCGGGAAATACGCGGTATTTAAAGATGTATCAGAGTTCGATACGGTGTATGCTGTCAGTGGCCCTATAAACCCCAACAACAACAACAGATGTGCCGAGTGGGTTACCATCCACAGTAGGGATACATGTGGTTTATAGTCGACAACAGAAGTGCTATGTGGGTTACCATCACCAGTAGGGAGTACCATGTGGTTTACAGTCGACAACAGAAGTGCTATATAGTCTACCATCACCAGTAGGGAGTACCATGTGGTTTACAGTCGACAACAGAAGTGCTATATGGGTTACCGTCACCTGGAGAGAAGATAAGGCAGTGTTGCATGTTCGCTACTTAATAATGTACAAGCAACACGCCGAGGAACCCTTGTAGGAACGGGTAGTCACTGGGAGGCGTGAAGAACAGCAGTAGTGCTTAGAGATAACGCAGGATAAAGCCGTTGAGACATGCTATGGATGACAGGGAGCCAGACTTCGGGGGGCACAAGGCACGAACCGGGCAAGACAAAACGGATGCCACTGTCACGCAGATAAAAGAAAATCTGCGAGTGCAAAATAGAAAAGAAATAGGGAAAAGAGCAAGCACAATGCCATGGAAATATATGAAATGAGATCAAAAAAATTTCACCAGAGAAGATCGTTAAGGAATTGTGAAGTTTCTTACACAAAAGATGTCAGAAAGAGAGAAATAAATATCCCAGAGGTGAACAAGATGGAAATCCGAGCTTACTATCCAACGTAAGGAAGATAATGAAACAAGAAATAAAAAAGAATGCGAGAGAAACAGAACAAAACCCAATGATAGAAAACAAAGGAACCAGCAAGATAGGGAGAAATTATTACATTTGGACCAGGAGGAAGCAGCAGGTCAGGGAAATTATTACACTTGGACCAGGAGGAAGCAGCAGGTCAGGGAAATTGTTACACTCGGACCAGGAGGAAGCAGCAGGTCAGAGATATTACACTCGGACCAGGAGGAAACAGCAGGTCAGGGAAATTATTACACTTGGACCAGGAGGAAGCAGCAGGTCAGGGATATTATTACACTTGGACCAGGAGGAAGCAGCAGGTCAGGGAAATTGTTACACTCGGACCAGGAGGAAGCAGCAGGTCAGAGATATTACACTCGGACCAGGAGGAAACAGCAGGTCAGGGAAATTATTACACTTGGACCAGGAGGAAGCAGCAGGTCAGGGATATTATTACACTTGGACCAGTGTGAGTCGTTCAACGCACTGGGTTTGAAGGCTCGATCCTCCGCTCTCTAACCTCAGGAGAGAAAGATTACTCTAGCAGAATTTTGAAAACAAAGAAAAATTTAGAATTCCTCGATGCCTATCTAATAATGAGGCAGATAAAAAATAACAGTTAAATAACATAAGAGAGAGAGATACAGTAAAGGACTGTACCTAAAGCCGCAAGCAAGAGGGACTGTACCTAAAGCCGCAAGC
>NC_069442.1:29642362-29742362 GCF_026875155.1 Cherax quadricarinatus
AATGGAATTCACCGAAACATTGTGTGCAATTTGTATTATATTGAAATACTTAAAAATTTGATTTAGTTTTATCCATAGGGTATTTTACTCACCAGGATTTCTGCCAATCCGATGTTTCGCTCACTAGGAGCATTATCAGAAGATTTATTAGCTCAATATTTCTGTCCAATGTTTCCCTCTCACAGTCTATATTTTTTTTTTAAGACAACTAATTAAAATTCATGGGAAGGTACTAATGAGATTTACAAAAGCAGAATTTGTTGGAACTAAATAAAAGGTGATATAAATCATTGCGAGAGTCACAAACATTACTGTCTCGTAGCGTTATAAACACAGCCGAACGAAAGTCAGTGTTTCCTAGACAAAACATTTCTAACTTTACCTGTTATGGTAAGAGGCGGCGAGTTGGTACGATCTTGAGTCAATATTAGACATTATCTTAAGTTCCACTACGGCTGTGTTTGTTGCGATAACAAGTGTACCTCAGGTGAGACCCCCAGGTGGGTGCCCAAGTGGGTTCCCTCAGGGAATTTCCTTCCCTAGGTGGAAAGTCGGCAATTTCCCCTCGGTGTCCTCCCCCACTCAAAAAAATAAGCAGAGCCCCAACAGTGTACAATATGACTTCGGGTGGTATCAAGACACTGATGGTACACAGTACTGACAAGCTGATGAACAAGACACGTATCGAACACTTGGGGTATCTTTATTTTAAAGATTTTTCAGCTTTGTCAACACTGAGGTGACAAGCACATTCTTCCAGGCTGAGGGACTGATTACCTCATCTACAACTGTTTCCAGTTTCATCACCTTCATAAAGTCGCTGACTGGCGAAAAGTCTTGGGAATAAAGATGCCTAGGTGTTGCACGTGTGTCTTATTCAACACCTCTGTTGGGATGTTTTTGTTCTCTTCAACGACAAACTGAAAGAGCCCCGAGTCTTAGTCAACACAACCCAACGAGAGAGAGAATCCCTGGGTTGGTTTCCACGATCCGTCTCTTCCTTCTACGATGCAGCAGCAGTCAAACCGTCCCTCAACCCGTTCGTCAATCAGTTCTCCAGCCCGTTCTACAATCCATTATCGTTCTTTGAGGAATATGCGTGCATATCTGAACGCTTTGCCGGACACCTTGCATCATGTGTGTTTAAATTTGCTTATCTGTGCTTAAATATACGCTTTTAAAGGCTTATGTAACCTAACCTAAACCAGCCTAATCTAATCTAACCCCACCAACCCAAACCAAACCTCACCTACTCCAGCGTAACATAACGTGGGAAACCTAACCCAACGTAACCTAGCTTAAAATAATGATTAGAGAAAACAGTATTTGCAAGCTTACTGTGAACATCAGTAAGAGAAAGACGAAAATAGCGTAATAAAATGAACGTATTCAAATATTCCTAAGGAGGAGCAGCTGGTATCATGGAGTGTGTCCTGAGAGACACGCTCGGTAAATATCTCTCCAGCGGGCGAGGTGAACCTCTTTAGGTGAAGACAGCAAAACGAACTGCGAATTAAAGGCACACTCGAGTGGATTCTTGAGCGGGTGAGCTTGAGGCCAGGGCTACGACACAGTAAGCTTAGAGCCAGGGTTGCGCCACAACAAATGAGCTTAGGGCTAGGGTTAAGCCACAAGAAGTGAGCTTAGAACCAGCGCTGCGACACAAGAAGTGTCGCAGCGCTGGGCCACTGATTAGAGACCCATCTTAGTTTTTCACCACCCTTCTTAGTGGTCCATCACCCATCTTAATGATTCACCACTCATCTTAATGATTCACCTCCGTTCTGAGATATTTGACGATAAGTTGACTGTCAAACTACATGTAGGATACACTGTATATATCTGTCATTTAGAGTACAGTCAATGTGTATGTCATTTAAGAAAAACACTATTCATCTGTCATCCTCCTATGGGTCGTACAGAGGGCAGGAGAAGGGGTGTAAATATATGGCTAAGACCATAGGGAAGGGGAGAGCTGCCACCAGTAATCCGGAAACGCTTACTGAAAGCCGAAATAAACAATAACACGGGTCACAGAAGCTGGTTGGGGGAGAACGCGTTCTCTTATTCACCCCGAGCTCTCAAAAACAGTGATTTGAAGTCGCTCGGTGAGAGGAGGTAAGCTGTCTGATAGGAGGAGGAGGAGGAAGAGGAAGAAGAGAAGGAGGAAGAAGAGGAGGAAAAGGAAGAAGAGGAAAAGGAAGAGGAGTAGAAAGATGTAATGAGGTTATTTAATGAAGGAAAAGAAATCCCAGAGAAAGGATATAGCAAACACTTTCTTTTGTGTTTCTATATCGTTGTCCTTCTATTTTCTAACCTTCAACATCACGAA
Organism: Cherax quadricarinatus; assembly: GCF_026875155.1. Taxonomy (NCBI): domain Eukaryota; kingdom Metazoa; phylum Arthropoda; class Malacostraca; order Decapoda; family Parastacidae; genus Cherax; species Cherax quadricarinatus. The sequence continues at coordinate 29,644,695 of NC_069442.1, forward strand.
TGAGCTGTCGTGACGTTCCCTCACTGACGGCGGTGATGGCAGGGGAACAGATCACCATATCAAGTTCAGTTTGCAAAGAAAACAAACACATGTGATCTATAATCACACACTACAACGCATTTAAAAAAGGTAAGTGAGCTCTCACGAAGCCAGTGTTAACCTCCGCTGAAAGATGGTAATCTCTCAGCATTAATAACTCCAGCCCTGCTGGGAAAATTAAATTTTGAAGAATAGCCGTTGTTCTCATAGTGGAATACCTGGCAGTGTCACCATCATCACACTGCTTAAGCAGGAAATTCCACCACTTAATGCAATATATCCAACATATCTAGCGGAATATATCCATCATATCTAATGTAATATATTCATCCTACCTAATATGCCCATCCAGTCTGATGAAAAATGACATGGAACATAGCAACAGTACCTTGTGTTCCCATTTTGCAACTATCAGAATAGAGCAGCAGTACCCTCCAAGGGTTCCTTCTACGTTACTCTCTAAAGTGAAATTAGGTACACTCCAGGTGTACCTAATTTTGTTTAAACCCCTTCCCTTCGGAGCACTGTCCTGCGAGAAGTGACTCGCTACACAAACTCTCAGTACTCTCTCACGCTTCACACTTCGTATTGACTCTAAAAATATTCTCTCGTGTCCGCTTGTCTTCCTCTGTATTTGATTTTTTTCAATCCCCTTTTTTTCTCTTCGAAATTCACGGCATTATTTTTTTTTTTTTTGGAACTCCCACTGCCAGTTTCGTCTTGTGGTATTTTGAGTTGGGCAAGTGTTATTGATAGTACATTTGGCATCATTCTCTTAGTGTGTCTATGAGTACGTTCGTGGGTAGAACAAACCATAGATGGCTATTTATCATTCTGTATGAAGTTTTTTTTTGAGACGCATGTCTTACATTGTGTAGATTTAGCCTAGGATGACCCAGTAAGGTGACTTATTCCCACTGGGGAGAGTTCCTGGTCTATGACATCTAACAAAACAATCTCACAGTTACCCCAGGATGCAGTCCAAGATCACTACATCACTCTGGCGTCTCCTCCCTGGGTCCTCAAGGCAGAAAAATCTACATTAGCTTCGTCTCCTCGTGGTAAATGGTTGAGCTTCATCTGGCAACACCGTATTTACAAACAGAGCGTTGGAAAACAAATACATTTAAAGGCGAATATTTAAATGGCTTCAGGAAGAAATCCAAATATTCTTCCTTGAGGCCTTTTTATCCACTTCTCCGAGGCTGTGGGTCCCACAATTAACGCCAGAGGTGGAACACATCATATATTTAACGTGATGTATTGTCTCAGAATAAATCAATATATTTAGTGAAAAAATTATTTTTTTTCGTTAACGTTTAGATCCCAAATTTCCATGAAACCTGAATGCTATCAGTATAACATTCAGCAGTGGGCAAAAGAAACCACGATACAGGTGGGGATTGAACTCGCGGAAAGCGAGTTAAAAAACTCCAAACCAGCGCGAAAGCAAAAGGTCATGTAAACAACTGAAATTACGTGCACGGGGGGAGGGAGGGGGGTACAGAACATAAACTAAGTGAATTCAAATTCAACACAATACGAATTAACTAAATTCAACTTAAACTGAACCGCTGCAGATTAAACAATAATTACCACCATCGCTCGGAATCGCTATAACGTTAAAAATAAAACAAAGTCGATAAAAAATATGAAAATTTATAGAAGTACGGTGGAAAGTGTGACGATGTAGTGAACACGAAGAAGACCAGAACGTACGAGGACGAGGATATTATTGGTAGCGAGAGTAATGGTGAGAAACTGCTGAGAGATGATGCAAGTTATGAGAATAATTATCTTCATTGAAGCTTTCTGTCTGGCGAGGAGGTAGAGGAAGAAGAGGAAGAAGAGGAAGAAGAGGAAGAGGAGGTAGTATGCCATTGATGTCAACTAGGCCTTTATACCTTGTATATGTATAAAGATATTATTAATTATTATTATTATTATTATTATTATTATAAGCCTTTATTTGGGCAAAGTTTCGCTCCGTGTTGAACTACGTGTTAAAGCTAGACACAGAAATCCTTGTCCTGATGAAAGCTGGTTCTGCAAAGTTATCCTTTCTTGGCTATTGTCGGCAGGACGCCATTTGGATGCTGGTAGTTGGGGGGAAGGACCCTAGGACTGAGTGGATTTTTATGGCATTGAAAGCGGGCAGGGGGTGGTAGTGGGAGTCTAGGATGGCACTGGGGAGGAGAGGGATCTGGAGGCTGATGGATGCTCCTTACGAATTGGATAAAAAGGCCAAGGCATCATTCCTGGGCACGTTGTGTACACTAAAGGGCGACTCCGTCTGGGTAACTGTCTCTGGGAACTAATCAGTCTAAAAGCTGTAATTACAATGCGACGTCCATTGTTCAGCAGGACGTGAGGGAGGAGAGGAAAGCTCCTGTTATTTAACAATATACAAATTTTTATCCCCAGTTATTTTCTTGCGTTTTTTATGGAAAATTCTGTGGCTGCCTCGATAGGCTGAGTTAAAGAGAATATGAGGCGCAAAGTGAATTAGTTCGTAACGTATGCAGGATGGATATGGGAGGTACAATAAAATTAGCCTTTAGCCGGTGGGTGATTTGGAGCTGCCTCGCATGGGCCAGTAGACCTGCTGCAGTGTTCCTTCTTTCTTATGTTCTTAGGTTCTTAAAGTAGCCGCATCGGCAGCATTCTCTGATCTCGATCTCTCTGCCCAGCCTCCAGCCTCCAGCCTCTCAAAGTATCTCGAGGATTATCGATGTGTTGACAGAATGACCAGACTCTGAACTGCGTCACGTGCTCTGGCGTTGGGGGAGAGGAAGGTGGAGATGGGGAAGACAGGTAGGAGAATGGGTGATGGTGAGGTGGATAATGAAAAGACGGGAAGAGTAAGAATGGGAGCGTAAGACAGAAACCTTTGCAAAGAAACAAAGGCATAAAAATATAGTGTTAGAATTAATAATAATAATAATAATAATAATCGTATCAACCAATGCTACTTTTCTGACCGTAAATTCTAAACCCAGAACTCACCAACAATTGGCGACAACAAGACAACTTCTTCAACACTGTTGGTACAAAGAAAGCACAACCAAGCGATCCCACATTTATGACTGCTCTGATCCACTGATACAATGACCCAGCTTTCACAACCAGTTTATGGAAGACATGCGAATGCTTCTCTCTGCTGATGGTTTCATTGCTAATGTCACCCAAGTTATCTTAATCTCAGTCCTGAGTGTCTGCGGGTATAATTCCTTGAGGTACGAGGGACATTCATTCACGTAAGATAAGTTTTTCTTCGGATTTTTAACTCCGGAGGGTTAGCCACCCAGGTTAACTGAAGAAAGTCAGTGCGTCATCGAGGACTGTCTTACTTCCATTGGGGTCTTTCAATCTTGTCCCCAGGATGCGACCCACACCAGTCGATTAACACCCAGGTACCTACTTGTTTGCTAGGTGAACGGAGACAACAGGTGTAAGGAAACGCCTAATGTTTCTACCCGGCCCGTGATGGAACCACGGACACTCAGTGTGTGAAGCGAGAGCGTTGTCTACCAGGCCACAGGACACCCATAAACTACAAAAAGGTCGTTACCAGCTGATAACCTTAAAGGAAAGAAAACTCACAAGGAGAGAGAAGGTAATAACGTACAGGATGCCAGAAGGACTTGGAAAGGCAGACAAGGACAAGAGATCACAACTGGCAGTTTGGAACACACACGTCACAGGAATATTAGGAAGACTTTTGGTTCCTCACCCCCGAGGCGGTAACGAAGTGAAATGACTTAGACGGGGAGGAGACGCAGTAAAAAATCATTTGGTATGAAATGGGCCCATGAAGCAAAATATTTGTGACACCAGTCGTATGAAACTAACGAACTAAGACCGTGAGCGAGATCTCTGACCTTCGCAGCCACAGACAGGCAAGTGAACACAGAATGAACACAGGGCATTACTTTCTTGGGACGACCAGAATACGATGGCACAGACTAGCAGACATTTCTAGCTTCATCTACAAGCTAAACGTGAACGATCTCTGGCATCTATCCAGAAATAGCAAGGAATCCTCCTGCTCTATTTTAGTGGCAAATTTAATAGCTGGAACTTAGCTATTTAGTCCGGGAAAAGCTCGCGGAGACAAGTTACAAGAATGACCGTTTATTATTGTCTCTAAGGGCTGCTTACAGTATCGTTGTTTAAAAAAACCAGGTATACCTGGAGTTTACCTGGAGAGGGTTTCGGGGGTCAACGCCCCCGCGGCTCGGTCTGAGACCAAGCCTTAAATATTTTACTTAGCAGTTACAAAATTTTAAGCAAAACAGTGTTCGAAGATAAATCCAACTGCATTACGTTCTTGGCAGTTTATTTACCAAGAATTCGGGAAGGTCAACCACAGAGACCTTACTAAATAATTACATTCATAGAGGTGTTAGCATTGGCACCACTGTTACTACAAATGCAAGTTTTTACAGAAGACTCTCCCGCAAGCGTGGCCATGACGAACTCTAGCTCTAGTCCCCTCAAAGCCGTCATGACTCATGAAATAATTTGAAGTTCGTGGATACACGAGTGCTATGTAACTCGTGAATGAAGTCCGTATTAAGATGTTTATCATCCCAAAACATACCGCGGGCGGGGTTAGAACCCGCGATTAGAGAGTCTCAAAACCCCAGACTCTCTGATCGCGGGTTCTAACCCCGCCCGTGGTATGGTTTGTTTGTAATCGTGTCATTACGATTTCGTGAGTCATGTTCATCATTTGGATTCACTAAACTATCCATCGCCTCGAAAGATTATTGTCCAGTTTATGTCTTACACACACACCTTTTGTGACGAAAATATTTAGAGGAGACACATACATTCCAGTCAATAACTGAAATAAAACAAGGTTCCGCTGTTACGAGTGTTCCCTCCCCGTGTAGAGTGATCCACAGTGTGGTGTGACTCCCTGAACAGTGTGATCCACAGTGTGGTGTGACTCCCTGAACAGTGTGATCCACAGTGTGGTGTGACGCTCTGAACAGTGTGATCCACAGTGTGGTGTGACGCTCTGAACAGTGTGATCCACAGTGTGGTGTGACGCTCTGAACAGTGTGATCCACAGTGTGGTGTGACGCCCTGAACAGTGTGATCCACAGTGTGGTGTGACGCCCTGAACAGTGTGATCCACAGTGTGGTGTGACGCCCTGAACAGTGTGATCCACAGTGTGGTGTGACGCCCTGAACAGTGTGATCCACAGTGTGGTGTGACGCCCTGAACAGTGTGATCCACAGTGTGGTGTGACGCTCTGAACAGTGTGATCCACAGTGTGGTGTGACGCTCTGAACAGTGTGATCCACAGTGTGGTGTGACGCTCTGAACAGTGTGATCCACAGTGTGGTGTGACGCCCTGAACAGTGTGATCCACAGTGTGGTGTGACGCCCTGAACAGTGTGATCCACAGTGTGGTGTGACGCCCTGAACAGTGATCCACAGTGTGGTGTGACGCTCTGAACAGTGATCCAGTGTGGTGTGACGCCTGAACAGTGATCCACAGTGTGGTGTGACGCCCTGAACAGTGATCCACAGTGTGGTGTGACGCTCTGAACAGTGATCCACAGTATGGATCACTGTGTGGATGTAGGATCCTCTACCTGATAAACGATATATTCTGTACTCGTCAAAGCCTTTTACCTTTCTTTATCTGTGATCTTGATATGACGTGTCTACTCCGCGGCTGTCATACCTCCATGCTCACTTTTGGGAATTAAGACATTCTAAACTTTATTTTTTTCTGTATACACAGAGATGTCTGCTGGTGTGATACTGAAAATAAGGGCGAAGGATAAATACCTTAACACTAAAGGATACTTATTTCAGAAACATGAAAATTCTGTATGTAAGAAATCTTTCCCTTCCTTCCCACTGTCAGTCTGCGATCCCTTTCCCTCCCTTCCTTCTTACTGTCAGTCTGAAAACCCTTTTCCTTCTTTCCCATTGTCAGTTTCAGATCCCTTTTTCTTCCATCTCACTTCCAGAACCAGCTTAGCCCTGCTCCACCCCACTGGAACTGCTTCCTTCTCACAACATCCCGCTGGAGAATCTTACCCCCAGCCAGCACCTCCCGGCCCAGATGAATAACTTTCCTGGTCGAGGCAGACTACCCGGAAATCCCAGAGCCGCTCCGCCGCCCTGATGACCACTGGTAATGGGATTGGCAGGGTTTAGTGCCAGCATTAAATGCATGACGGCAGCGCTGACAGCCTGGCAACACGTCCGTCGCCAACCTGGAAGATGAGGCCTCCGCCGCGGTTTCCACGGCGTCTCGTTGGAATCCTAGTCCAAAGGACAGCTTGTCAGTGGATACTCTTTGAGTACTATGGTATAAGAGCCTGGTAATGAATTAAATTTTAATAGCCATCTAGATCTTGGCGATTCCACAAGTATTTGTTACTTCCACGAGGTCTCGGCACTTTCACGAGGTCTCGGGGCACTTCCACAAGGCCTCTATCTCCACGAGGTCTTCGGCACTTCCAAAAGGTCTTTCTTCTTTCACAAGATCTTTCCACAGAGCCCCAACACTTCCACTTTGTTTAAATATTTTCACAAGGTCTCGGTGCCACCACAAGACTTTACACTTTCGCAAGTACAACTCATAAATCTTCTTACACTATTAACGTCCTCGTGTCGGACCATTTACCAACAACAGTCCCCTTAACAGGTGTTATATTGTCTAACAGAAGGCTAACAGTGAATCCCAAGGCAGCCGTAAGCGACTACATATTATCTGCTAGTAATCTTTCTATTGGCAGTTAGCAATTCCTGTAAGCAAATTCAGACTAAAATAACCTAACCTAAGGTAGAAAAACAAATTTTTGAACTTTGCTTTAAGAAATGAACGATGTAATTAGGGAATGAGTTGTGTAATTGGTTAAAAAATAGGGTATGAAATTATTTCTTATCGACTATGTTTTAACACTCTTGAATTTACAGGTTAGGAGTACACTCTTAAATTTACAGGTTAAGAGCCGTTTTCGTGCCCTCAAGGATAGACTAACTATCCCAGGCACCTGTTTCCTGATAGGCGAACAGGAAAAGCATGGCCAGCCTCTCCACCCTCCCCAGAACAGACCCCGGAGTGCTTGTTATGAGAAACTCTCCCACCCTTAACCCACACCCGCCTCCACACACGCCTCCACCACCGCTCTGTGGGAACGAGTCCTGGTCGGACAGATGTGGCTGACCACAGGAGACATGTCAGGGTAGGAGAAGCACGCACAGCCAACACACTACCCCCACAACACACCATCTTCGGAATAGAATTAAGATGTCGCAGTGATTCAGGTCGTGAACACACACAGAAACACCGAGGCAGCATAAGCGACGTACTAGATGCTTACACACGTAGACAAACGAGGCACCAGGAACATACACACACACACACACACACACACACACACACACACACACACACACACACACACATCTACACCAGCACACTACTTTCCGCACTATCAGATAACACGTACAGACAAGACTGTGCATAAACTATTATCACGTACGTACCTGCTTGAGATAACCTACTATCACGTACTTATACAGGAAAATATGTCAGGGTAAACACAAGCACACATGACCGTAGCCAAGTGCTCGTGGGAATATTTACAACGATGTGTGTACATAATATTGGTGGAGGTGGGGCATGCTACCTTCAATAGTAGTAGCTAATGCATGGGGTCGTTGGTTCTATGTGCTCCGTTACTGTCACTCTGTGTGGGTGTGTGTCCTCACCTATTTGTGGTTGCAGTGGTCGATTCATAGCTCCTGGCCCCGCCTCTTCACCGAGTGCTACTAGGTCCTCTCTCTGCTCCATGAGCTTTATCATACCTCGCCTTAAAACTATGTATGGTTCCTGCCTCCACTACGTCACTTTCTAGGTGTGTGTGTGTGTGTGTGTGTGTGTGTGTGTGTGTGTGTGTGTGTGTGTGTGTGTGTGTGTATCTAAATGTAATTATTTATTATTTTCTACAATAGCTTTTGGTGTCCCGTCTAAAGTAATTCAGTCATAAATTTAAGAAGAAAAATATTATATATGTAGTACTCGCAACATCATTTTTTTAATGGTCAGTCATTCAAATTTTGGCCTAATGAATACTATGAAAAAAATTGTATATTATTTCTCCGTCAAAATAACTCCCATGTTTCAATCTCTTGATTCTTCGAATATTTTGCAATTTCCGAAATTATTCGTTCATAGATAAGTGCAATATGACTATTAATTTCTGTCTTGAACAATGTACGTGTGTCAACTCTGTTCCTGTCTGTCTGTCTGTCTCTATGTCTGCCTGTCTTCCTGCCTGTATCTATCTTCCTGTGTCTATCTGCCTGTGTCTGTCTGCCTGTGTCTGTCTGCCAGTGCCTGTCTGCCAGTGCCTGTCTGCCTGTGTCTGTCTGCCTGTGCCTGTCTGCCAGTGCCTGTCTGCCAGTGCCTGTCTGCCTGTGTCTGTCTGCCTGTGTCTGTCTGCCTGTACCTGTCTGCCTGTGCCTGTCTGCCTGTGCCTGTCTGCCAGTGCCTGTCTGCCTGTGTCTGTCTGCCTGTGTCTGTCTGCCTGTACCTGTCTGCCTGTACCTGTCTGCCTGTGCCTGTCTGCCTGTGTCTGTCTGCCTGTGCCTGTCTGCCAGTGCCTGTCTGCCAGTGCCTGTCTGCCTGTGTCTGTCTGCCTGTGTCTGTCTGCCTGTACCTGTCTGCCTGTGCCTGTCTGCCTGTACCTGTCTGCCTGTACCTGTCTGCCTGTACCTGTCTGCCTGTACCTGTCTGCCTGTACCTGTCTGCCTGTACCTGTCTGCCTGTACCTGTCTGTGTGTATATTACAAATACTGTGCCTAAATTATTTACTCAGGGTTAGTAACCCAGGATAAGCCACTTAAGCAACTGTTAGGCTTGTTTCCGTCTGGAGTTTACCTGGAGAGAGTTCCGGGGGTCAACGCCCCCGCGGCCCGGTCTGTGACCAGGCCTCTGGTTCCTTTGTTTACATTTGTGAAATACTATAGAATCAAAGCTATAAACTCCGCCACTGAAATAGAGACAATCTCAACAAGGCTCTAGCTCCGGGTCGCTATTCTTCCCAGTCTCGTCTGAGAGATCAGTGTATGGAATCCTTACGGAGGATCGAACCTCCACGTTTACCCAGGTTTAACTAATTATAATTTATAATTTCCGCCCTGTCGTTTCCTAAATTATTCCTTGATAGCTACAGTTAACTGTGAAATAACTTGTACACTGTTACGGGCACTTCTCATCAACATTTCCGTTATGATGCCTTCAAAGGGGTCCTTGTAGATTCTTAGGCCGTTAGGTTAAGGTCTTTTAAATAAACTTCGGTCTCAGGACCGAAGGTATTCTATAAATTATCCAAGTATTTACATTTTGAGGTCTTTTTCTTCGACTGCTTGTGGGAATTACGTGGCATTTTTAATTGTTTTGTAGTAAATACTCAGATAACACTCTCAGCCCCGTGACGAATCTTGCTGTCAGAATTCAGATTTCTGTAGTTTCTCCTGGAATGTGTACGAGTGTGTGTGTGTCCTCCCAGTCACACAGGTGGCTGGGTTCAGTTATATGTATGCGGTGACACAGGCTCTCAGGTGTGCACACCTGGACGTATATTCATGCATGTTTCACTTACTCGGCTGGGTTTACATGGGTTGGGTTCCAGCTCCTGGGACCACCAGTCCTTTCCATGCGTTATTTTAGAGTTTATGTATGGAATGAACCACATTTTTGAGGCTGACTTCATTTCTGAACTCGCTTCAAGGGCCCCTTTTGGTGAAGGGCTCTTGCTTCGTCGAATTGGAGCTATACAGCCATTATTGCCACTTCTGTCTAACCCAATCACCCCCACTATCTCTCATCTCCAACACACTCACCACCACTACCACTTCTCTACAACACACTCGCCACCACTACCACTTCTCTACAACACACTACCACTTCTCTACAACACACTCACCACCATACCATTCTCTACAACACACTCACCCCCCACTACCACTTCTCTACAACACACTCACCCCCACTACCACTTTCTCTACAACACATCACCACCACTACCACTTCTCTACAACACACTCACCACCACTACCACTTCTCTACAACACATTCACCACCACTACCACTTCTCTACAACACACTCACCACCACTACCACTTCTCTACAACAAAATCACCAGCACTACCACTTCTCTACAACAAAATCACCAGCACTACCACTTCTCTACAACACACTCACCACCACTACCAATCAAGAACACACCACGCTTGGAAGCTTGACTTGTACTCGTTGGAACGCAGGAGGGAGAGATATATCATAATCTACACTTGGAAAATCTTGGAAGGAATGGTCCCAAATCTGCACACACAAATCACTCCCTACGAAAGTAAAAGACTGGGCAGGCGATGCAAAATGCCCCCAATAAAAAGTAGGGGCGCCATTGGTACACTAAGAGAAAACACCATAAGTGTCCGGGGCCCAAAACTGTTCAACAGCCTCCCATCAAGCATTAGGGGAATTGCCAATAAACCCCTGGCTGCCTTCAAGAGAGAGCTGGACAGATACCTAAAGTCAGTGCCGGATCAGCCGGGCTGTGGCTCGTACGTTGGACTGCGTGCGGCCAGCAGTAACAGCCTAGTTGATCAGGCCCTGATCCATCGGGAGGCCTGGTCATGGACCGGGCCGCGGGGGCGTTGATCCCCGGAATAACCTCCAGGTAACCTCCAGGTAACCACTACCGCTTCTCTCCAACACACTCACCACCACTACCGCTTCTCTCCAACACACTCACCACCACTACCACTACTCTCCAACACACCACCACTACCGCTTCTCTCCAACACACTCACCACCACTACCACTACTCTACAACACACTCACCACCACTACCACTTCTCTACAACACACTCACCACCACTACCACTTCTCTACAACACACTCACCACCACTACCACTCTCTACAACACACTCACCACCACTACACTTCTCTACAACACACTCACCACCACTACCACTTCTCTACACACACTCACCACCACTACCACTTCTCTCCAACACACTCACCACCACTACCGCTTCTCTACAACACACTCACCACCACTTCTCTACAACACACTCACCACCACTTCCACTTCTCTACAACACACTCACCACCACTCCTTCTCACAACCACTCACCACCACCCTTCTCTACAAACACACTCCACCACTACCACTTCTCTACAACACACCACCACCACTACCGCTTCTCTCCAACACACTCACCACCACTACAATTACACCACACTCACCACCACTACCACTTCTCTTACAACACACTCACCACCACTACCACTCCTCCAACACACTCACCACCACTTCTCTACAACACTCCCACCACCTTCTCTACAACACACTCACCACCACTACCACTCTCTCCAACACCCACCACCACTTCTCTACACACACTCACCACACTACCACTTCTCTACAACACACTCACCACCACTACCACTTCTCTACAACACACTCACCACCACTACTTCTCTCCAACACACTCACCACCTACTACCACTTCTCTCCAACACACTCACCACCACTACCACTTCTCTACAACACACTCACCACCACTAGCACTTCTCTCCAACACACTCACCACCACTTCTCTCCAACACACTCACCACCACTTCTCACAACACACTCACCACCACTACCATTCTCTCCAACACACTCACCACCACTTCTCTACAACACACTCACCACCACTACCACTTCTCTCCAACACACTCACCACCACTTCTCTACAACACACTCACCACCACTACCACTTCTCTCCAACACACTCACCACCACTACCACTTCTCTCCAACACACTCACCACCACTTCTCTACAACACACTCACCACCACTACCACTTCTCTACAACACACTCACCACCACTACCACTTCTCTACAACACCTCACCACCACTACCACTTCTCTACAACACACTCACCACCACTACCACTTCTCTACAACACACTCACCACCACTACCACTTCTCTCCAACACACTCACCACCACTACCACTTCTCTCCAACACACTCACCACCACTACCACTTCTCTCAACACACTCACCACCACTACCACTTCTCTCCAACACACTCACCACCACTTCTCTCCAACACACTCACCACCACTTCTCTACAACACACCACCACCACTACCACTTCTCTACAACACACTCACCACCACTACCACTTCTCTACAACACACTCACCACCACTACCACTTCTCTCCAACACACTCACCACCACTTCTCTACAACACACCACCCGCCTATTTATAATCAAATCCGATTATGAGGCATTGATCACGAATTCTTCGAGGCTGAGGTAGTGCGGTTTAACAGCTGCCGACCAGAGACGAATGCTGGACTCTAGTGAATGGGCTTTCACCCTTTATTTTCGCATCTTTTGCTCTGGTTAATCTCCTCTCAAAAACACGGTGCGTTGTCCCAGTAGCTGACGTAGTAGTGTCCACATTATAGAGAGGGTTATTGTTCCGTAGGTAAACACTTTAAGAAGGGGTTTAGAGGAGATTTGGTGGTAAGCGTATGGTAGATTAGAATAAGGATGTCGACGGTAGGGGTCGATTGGGATTTTAAAGGGTAAACATGGGTAAAAGCTTAGGACTGAGTCGTGTGTGTGTGTGTGTGTGTGTGTGTGTGTGTGTGTGTGTCTACATGACATTCTAACTCCACATTGTAAGGTATGGGGAGGTTTTCATCTCTTGGACAAGAGAGGTATACAGCTGATTTGGTGGGGTATCCACGAGGCTTTATATATATATATATATATATATATATATATATTATATATATAATATATATATTATATATATATTATATTATAATATAATATAATTTTTTTCAAACTTAATCAACGTGGAAGCCTTATCTGGTTGTTGTATGAGAGGCAGGGTAACCCTGGATGGTTATTAAGGCAAAACAGTGATAGAGTGTGTGTGTGTGTGTAGGTCGAGAGATCACTAGATAAGGCACGGCTCACTGACTCAATATTTAATAAGAATCTTTCACGCTCCCTCTCTATCTCTTTGCTTCCCTTCTATGGTTTTTCTCCCCTTTTATACCGTCCTCTTCTTTTCTTTTCTTACTTGCTAGTATAGAATTTAATTTTCTCCTTTCTCTCCTTCTCCTCCTTACCAAACTACCTGGAGTCTACCTGGAGGTTATTCCGGGGATCAACGTCCCCGCGGCCCGGTCCACGACCAGGCCTCCCGGTGGATCAGGGCCTGATCAACTAGGCTGTTACTGCTGGCCGCACGCAGTCCAACGTACGAGCCACAGCCCGGCTGTGATCCGGCACTGACTTTAGGTATCTGTCCAGTTCCCTCTTGAAGGCAGCCAGGGGCCTATTGGTAATTCCCCTTATGCCTGGTGGGAGGCTGTTGAACAGTCTTTGGCCCCGGACACTTATGGTGCTTTCTCTTAGTGTACCAATGGTACCCCTACTTTTAATTGGGGGTATTTTGCATCGCCTGCTCAGTCTCTTACTTTCGTAGGGAGTGATTTCTGTGTGCAGATTTGGGACCATTCCTTCCAAGATTTTCCAAGTATAGATTATGATATATCTCTCCCTCCTGCGTTCCAACGAGTACAATTCAAGTGCTTCCAAGCGTTCCCAGTAGTTAAGGTGCTTGACAGAACTTATACGTGCAGTAAAGGATCTCTGTACACTCTCTAGATCTGCGATTTCACCTGCTTTGAATGGAGATTTTGATGTACAGCAGTATTCCAGCCTAGAGAGAACAAGTGATTTGAAAAGGATCATCATGGGCTTGGCATCTCTCGTTTTGAAAGTTCTCATTATCCATCCAATCATTTTCTTTGCACGTGCGATCGTGGCACTGTTGTGATCCTTGAAAGTGAGATCCTCAGACATTACTACTCCCAGGTCCCTTACATTATTTTTCCGCTCTATTGTATGGCTGGAGTCAGTAGTATACTCTGTTCTAGTTATTATCTCCTCCAGTTTTCCATAACGGAGAAGTTGGAATTTGTCCTCATTGAACATCATATTGTTTACCGTTGCCCACTGGAAAACTTTGTTTATATCTTCTTGGAGGTTAACCGCGTCCTCAGCAGATGACAGCCTCATGCAGATCCTAGTATCATCCGCAAAGGATGATACGGTGCTGTGGTGTATATCTCTGTCTATGTCTGATATGAGGATAAGGAATAAGATGGGGGCGAGTACTGTGCCTTGTGGAACAGAGCTCTTCACTATGGCAGCCTCCGATTTAACTCTGTTGACCACTACTCTTTGTGTTCGATTTGTTAGGAAGCTGAAGATCCATCTCCCCACTTTTCCAGTTATTCCTTTAGCACGTATTTTATGGTCTATTACGCAATGATCGCATTTGTCAAATGCTTTTGCAAAGTCTGTGTATATTACATCTGCATTCTGATTTTCTTCCAGTGCATCCAAGGCCATGTCATAGTGATCCAGTAGTTGTGAGAGGCAGGAGCGACCTGCCCTGAACCCATGTTGCCCTGGATTGTGCAGATTTTGGGAATCCAGGTGATTTGCAATCCTGCTTCTTAGCACTCTTTCAAAGATTTTTATGATGTGGGACGTCAGAGCTATTGGTCTATAGTTCTTAGCTAATGCTTTGCTGCCACCTTTATGGAGTGGGGCTATATCCGTTGTTTTAAGTGACTGTGGAATTTCACCCATGTCCAAGCTCCTCCTCCATAGTGTACTTAGGGCACGCGAGAGGGGTTTCTTGCAGTTCTTAATGAAAACAGAGTTCCACGAGTCTGGGCCCGGGGCTGAGTGCATACGCATGTAGTCAATGGCTTTTTCGAAATCTATCGGAGTTAGGGTAATATCGGAAATCTGGCATACATTTATGGAGTTTTGAGGCTCATTCATGAAGAAATCATTTGGGTCGTCGATCCTCAGACCGATTAGTGGTTCACTAAACACAGAGTCGTACTGGGATTTCAATATTTCACTCATTTCCTTGTTGTCATCTGTGTAAGTCCCATCCTGTCTGAGTAAAGGCCCGATACTAGATGTGGTATTTGCCTTGTTTTTGGCATATGAAAAGAAATATTTTGAATTTCTTTCAATTTCACTAATAGCTTTAAGCTCCTCCTGCCTCTCCTGGTTCCTGTAAGAGTCATTTAGCTTAAGTTCGATGGTTTCCACTTCCCTGGTCAGCGCCTCCTTTCGTGTATCAGATATTCTAGCACTCCTGAGGAGCTCAGTGACTCTTCGTCGTCTACTCTTTGTGTTCGATTTGTTAGGAAGTTGAAGATCCATCTCCCCACTTTGCCAGTTATTCCTTTAGCACGTATTTTATGGGCTATTACGCCATGATCGCACTTGTCAAACGCTTTTGCAAAGTCTGTGTATATTTTCTCAATTTAATTTTCACGAAATGCAAAAACAGAACGTAAATATAAATAAAAAAACGTCCATCTTTCCTGCTACCATTCCTCTTTTTCCATGCCCTTCTTTCAGACCCCCTCCATACGTCTACCACACTTTCCATTTCATACACTAACACCTCTCCACTACCACTCCCTTTGTCCTTCATACCACTCTGATTACTCTGTCCAATAAATCGCCAATTTACGCTTGTTTCTTCCCTGTGCCTCTTCCTGTCTCCCCCTACAATCATAATACCTCCTGCCAACCTCAGACCACTAAATGTCTACACCTTACCACGGTACCTTCACCAAGACTTCCTGTCCGTTCTTCACTAACACGCCTCTGTGTACACTACCTCCCCTGTGTAACACCTCTATGACCATCACATACACATACCTTCACCACACACACACACACACACCACCACACACACACCATCACCCACACCACGACACACACACACACACACACACACACACACACACACACACACACACACACACACACACACACACCACTCACCACCCTAAACAAACGCCTCGTGATAACCAAATCCATTACAAGACTCAGCATTACACAAGCTTTAACCACCAATGAAAAGAACTGTATATGTTTACATTCTCATCTGACGTGTCTCAACATGATCGTGCAGTATAACTTAAAACTAAAAGGCGATGTTGTAATCAGAGCAGACAGAAAAAAAAAACGTATTTGTGGTTTAAGAGTTTTGGCAAAATAGAAAATCGGGTTTAATTTCCTGTTTTTATATAATGGAACAGGAGAGGGATAGTGTTTTAGTGGGGTGGAGGAAGGGGGTTTGGGTGAGGGATAGGGAATGGTTGTGGGGATGGGATGTTGGCAGGTTGTGGGGGTGGGAGAGGCAGGTTGTGGGGGTGGGAGAGGCAGGTTGTTGGGGTGGGAGAGGCAGGTTGTGGGGGGTGGGAGAGGCAGGTTGTGGGGGTGGGAGAGGCAGGTTGTGGGGGTGGGAGAGGCAGGTTGTGGGGGTGGGAGAGGCAGGTTGTGGGGGGTGAGAGAGGCAGGTTGTGGGGGTGGGAGAGGCAGGTTGTTGGTGTGGGAGAGGCAGGTTGTGGAGGTACAAGAGGCGGGTTGTGGGGGTGGAAGAGGCAGGTTGTGGGGGTGGGAGAGGCAGTGGAATAGTTGTGGGAGTGAACATGAACGTGACATCCTGTATCAGACAAGTAATTATTATTATTGTTACTAAAGGAGGAATTCTGCTCTATGGTTACCTAGTCTGTTCTCACCGTGCGTGTGCGTGTGTGTGTGTGTGTGTGTGTGTGTGTGTGTGTGTGTGTGTGTGTGTGTGTGTGTGTGTGTGTGTGTGTGTGTGTGTGTGCGCGCGTTAGTTACTAGTCGTAAAAGGCACTTGTCGACAGCCACTTGGCCTGATTTATGTATGTATATTAATCAATTCTGATCAGCATGATAATGTTCCTGATCAGTGAAATAATATCCAGCACCTTTATACACTGCTGCAGCGCCCCCTGTGTGGCCACCATCACCATTTCCAACACCAATACACCCATTATCACCATCCCTGAAATCGCCATCACCCTAAAAACACCATCAACAGTGATACGGCTTCCGTCATCTATACATCAGTAGAACTTACAACAGTTCTTTCAAAACACATACGCTCTTGTCCGTGAGTGATGGGTGTATGTTTGGTGGATGATAGGTGGTGAGTTGCAAGTGGGTGGATGGATAGTGGGTGGAAAGGCAAAATTTGCATGGAAGGTTGACGCCTAGGATGGGTCTGAGTAATGACCTCTGCAATACACTAAGGGGAAGACACTGAGTTACAGTCAGTTGGCTCTTCCTTGCTATGCAAGCTTCACCTTCACTTGCCAAGGCAGGTCCTGCCGAGGGACCATCAGGCAGCCCGTGAGCCGTGAAAACAAAGAATCCCCCCTAATCTTAAACAGAATTCTTAATGGTACGACCCCTCCGTATCGTTTCATACATCCCATCTTCTCAAACGCATAAAAGTCAAAGCATGACAGTATATGCATTTGACTGCCCTTTGTGCTATGAACTACGAGTGTTGATAAATCTAGTTTTTGTGATTGTAAACGTCGAGTTCTGGACAGTTAGAACTGGCGTCTGGGGAAAATGCGTAGCGTCTCCATTTGATAATGCGACTGCTACTGAATCAAGATGCTACTGGACCCCGAGCACCAGCCGAGTTCCCTAGTGTTCCCTCTGATATATATATTTGTGGCAGCTCGGCAGATAAACTTTATGCCCCACTTGGTATTTCTTTAAGCTTCGCCAGCGTTTGTCTACAACAATTGTTTGCGTGTAAACATATTGTATTCTAAATCTTTCTTTTAATATGTCCTCTTTGTTTACAGCGTAATACTGCAACTGTCAATTCTACATTGTTTGTCTCATCTGTATGTTCTCTCTAATGAAGATTAAGCTCGTATTCAGTAGCTCCAGCTCCTATTTTGCTTTGTCATACATATCCTTGAAGCCATGTATGGTGTTAGTCTGCAGTGCCCCTTCTGAAGAAGTAACTATCCAGGTGTCCTCCAGTTTACAATTGCTCTGCTCCTATTTTTTTCCAACTTGCAACTGAATTCGTTTACAAAAACAGTGTTACGGAGGATGTGTATACTTCACACTTATTTATGCTGCAGTTCGATGCTTCTAAAACTTATTTTAGTGTTCCTTATAACCGTCACAATGGAAATATCTTTGTCTCTGAATTATTCGAGGCTGGAGATACCGAGTGTTGTTCCCTCCTGTCTGAATCGAGATACCGAGTCTTGTTCCCTCCTGTCTGAATCGAGATACCGAGTCTTGTTCCCTCCTGTCTGAATCGAGATACCGAGTCTTGTTCCCTCCTGTCTGAATCGAGATACCGAGTCTTGTTCCCTCCTGTCTGAATCGAGATACCGAGTCTTGTTCCCTCCTGTCTGAATCGAGATACCGAGTTTGTTCCCTCCTGTCTGAATCGAGATACCGAGTCTTGTTCCCTCCTGTCTGAATCGAGATACCGAGTCTTGTTCCCTCCTGTCTGAATCGAGATACCGAGTCTTGTTCCCTCCTGTCTGAATCGAGATACCGAGTCTTGTTCCCTCCTGTCTGAATCGAGATACCGAGTCTTGTTCCCTCCTGTCTGAATCGAGATACCGAGTCTTGTTCCCTCCTGTCTGAATCGAGATACCGAGTCTTGTTCCCTCCTGTCTGAATCGAGATACCGAGTCTTGTTCCCTCCTGTCTGAATCTTCCCAGGAGAACGTCATTCCCTTCCTTGTAAATACCCCTAAGCGTATTTTTTGTTTACCATTGAAGGAGTTCTGCGTAAATTAGAGTGAGAGTTCTTGCATCAGCTTTTGCAGAAGAATTATCTAAAGGTGAAGCACGATTCTATCTCCCTTGGAAGACAATAGTTGGTTGTATACCTGGAGATGCCTGGAGAGAGGTTTTCAGGGGGTCAACGCCCCTGTGGCCTGGTCCATGACTAGGCCTTGTGGTGTATCAGGGCCTGATCAACCAGGCTGTTGCTGCTGACCGCACGTAAACCGACGTACGAACCACAGCCCGGCTGATCAGGTACTGACTTTAGGTGCCTGTCCAGCGCCTTCTTGAAGACAGCCAGTAGTTCCAGGACAGATCCTTATGGCACCCAGTTGGTTGCATTCACTCATCCAAGAACTTCGTGACTCACGAAATGGTAGTCACACGATTACAAACAAGGGAACGGGTGGGGGTTGAACCCATAGCAAGTGAATCCTAAAATTCACAGGCCAGTGCGTTACCCACTGGGCCAGCTGCCTCTAACAAGAGTCATCCGTCAAGGTATATTTCTACCTTATTTCTATCTTATTAGAGCCAGCTGGCCTAGTGGTTAACGATCCCTGATTTCAAAGACTTCATCTTCTTAATGACTTTCTGTTATCCACTTATTCCCTTATTAAACTTCTGTATCTTCCATTTAACTGGTTGTAGGAAGTGTGAAGGAGGAAGTGTGAAGGAGGAAGTGTGAAGGAGGAAGTGTGAAGGAGGAAGTGTGAAGGAGGAAGTGTGAAGGACGAAGTGTGATGGACGAAGTGTGAAGGACAAGTGTGAAGACGAAGTGTGAAGGACAAGTGGATGACCGAAGTGTGAAGGACGAAGTGTGAAGGACGAATGTGTGATGGACGAAGTTTGAAGGAGAAGTGTGAAGGAGGAAGTGTGAAGGACGAAGTGTGAAGGAGGAAGTGTGAAGGAGGAAGTGTGAAGGACGAAGTGTGATGGACGAAGTGTGAAGGACGAAGTGTGAAGGACGAAGTGTGAAGGACGAAGTGTGATGGACGAAGTGTGAAGGACGAAGTGTGAAGGACGAAGTGTGAAGGACGAAGTGTGAAGGACGAGTGAAGGACGATGTAAATGGACGAAGTGTGATGGACGAAGTGTGAAGGACGAAGTGGATGACGAAGTGTGAAACGAAGGTGATGACGAAGTGTGAAGGAGGAAGTGTGAAGGACGAAGTGTGAAGGACGAAGTGTGATGGACGAAGTGTGAAGGAGGAAGTGTGAAGGAGGAAGTGTGAAGGACGAAGTGTGAAGGACGAAGTGTGAAGGACGAAGTGTGATGGACGAAGTGTGAAGGACGAAGTGTGAAGGACGAAGTGTAAAGGACGAAGTGTGAAGGACGAAGTGTGAAGGACGAAGTGTGAAGGACGAAGTGTGAAGGAGGAAGTGTGAAGGAGGAAGTGTGAAGGACGAAGTGTGAAGGACGAAGTGTGAAGGACGAAGTGTGAAGGAGAAGTGTGAAGGAGGAAGTGTGAAGGACGAAGTGTGAAGGACGAAGTGTGATGGACGAAGTGTGAAGGAGGAAGTGTGAAGGAGGAAGTGTGAAGGAGGAAGTGTGAAGGAGGAAGTGTGAAGGAGGAAGTGTGAAGGAGGAAGTGTGATGGACGAAGTGTGAAGTCGAAGTGTGAAGACGAAGTGTGAAGGACGAAGTGTGATGGACGAAGTGTGATGGACGAAGTGTGAAGGAGGAAGTGTGAAGGAGGAAGTGTGAAGGACGAAGTGTGAAGGACGAAGTGTGAAGGAGAAGGTGTGGACGAAGTGTGAAGGACGAAGTGTGATGGACGAAGTGTGATGGACGAAGTGTGAAGGACGAAGTGTGAAGGACGAAGTGTGAAGGAGGAAGTGTGAAGGACGAAGTGTGATGGACGAAGTGTGAAGGAGGAAGTGTTGATGGACGAAGTGTGATGACGAAGTGTGAAGGACGAAGTGTGAAGGACGAAGTGTGAAGGAGGAATGTGTGAAGGAGGAAGTGTGAAGGAGGAAGTGTGAGGACGAAGTGTGAAGGAGAAGTGTGAAGGAGGAAGTGTGATGGACGAAGTGTGAAGGACGAAGTGTGAAGGACGAAGTGTGAAGGAGGAAGTGTGAAGGAGGAAGTGTGAAGGACGAAGTGTGATGGACGAAGTGTGAAGGACGAAGTGTGAAGACGAAGTGTGAAGGAGAAGTGTGAAGGAGGAAGTGTGAAGGAGGAAGTATGAAGGACGAATGTGAAGGAGGAAGTGTGAAGGACGAAGTGTGATGGAGGAAAGTGTGAAGGAGGAAGTGTGAAGGAGGAAGTGTGAAGGAGGAAGTGTGATGGACGAAGTGTGAAGGACGAAGTGTGAAGGACGAAGTGTGAAGGAGAAGTGTGAAGGACGAAGTGTGATGGACGAAGTGTGAAGAGGAAGTTGTGAAGGAGGAAGTGTGAAGGAGGAAGTGTGAAGAGAGAAAGTGTGAAGGACGAAGTGTGAAGAGGAAGTGTGAAGGAGGAAGTGTGAAGGACGAAGTGTGAAGGACGAAGTGTGAAGGAGGAAGTGTGAAGGAGGAAGTGTGAAGGACGAAGTGTGAAGGACGAAGTGTGAAGGAGGAAGTGTGAAGGAGGAAGTATGAAGGACGAAGTGTGAAGGAGGAAGTGTGAAGGAGGAAGTGTGAAGGAGGAAGTGTGAAGGACGAAGTGTGAAGGACGAAGTGTGAAGGAGGAAGTGTGAAGGAGGAAGTGTGAAGGACGAGGTATGAAGGACGAAGTGTGAAGGAGGAAGTATGAAGGACGAAGTGTGAAGGAGGAAGTGTGAAGGAGGAAGTGTGAAGGAAGTATGAAGGAGCCACAAGGAGCTGCTCCCGAGGCCACAAGGAGCTGCTCCCGAGGCCACAAGGAGCTGCTCCCGAGGCCACAAGGAGCTGCTCCCGAGGCCACAAGGAGCTGCTCCCGAGACCACAAGGAGCTGCTCCCGAGACCACAAGGAGCTGCTCCCGAGACCACAAGGAGCTGCTCCCGAGGCCACAAGGAGCTGCTCCCGAGGCCACAAGGAGCTGCTCCCGAGGCCACAAGGAGCTGCTCCCGAGCCACAAGGAGCTGCTCCCGAGGCCACAAGGAGCTGCTCCCGAGGCCACAAGTAGCTGCTCCCGAGGCCACAAGGAGCTGCTCCCGAGGCCAAAAGGAGCTGCTCCCGAGGCCACAAGGAGCTGCTCCCGAGGCCACAAGGAGCTGCTCCCGAGGTCACAAGGAGCTGCTCCCGAGGCCACAAGGAGCTGCTCCGAGGTCACAAGGAGCTGCTCCCGAGGCCACAAGGAGCTGCTCCCGAGGCCACAAGGAGCTGCTCCCGAGGCCACAAGGAGCTGCTCCCGAGGCCACAAGGAGCTGCTCCCGAGGCCACAAGGAGCTGCTCCCGAGGCCACAAGGAGCTGCTCCCGAGGCCACAAGGAGCTGCTCCCGAGGCCACAAGGAGCTGCTCCCGAGGCCACAAGGAGCTGCTCCCGAGGCCACAAGGAGCTGCTCCCGAGGCCACAAGGAGCTGCTCCCGAGGCCACAAGGAGCTGCTCCCGAGGCCACAAGGAGCTGCTCCCGAGGCCACAAGGAGCTGCTCCCGAGACCACAAGGAGCTGCTCCCGAGGCCACAAGGAGCTGCTCCCGAGGCCACAAGGAGCTGCTCCCGAGGCCACAAGGAGCTGCTCCCGAGACCACAAAGAGCTGCTCCCGAGACTACAAAGAGCTGCTCCCGAGACCACAAAGAGCTGCTCCCGAGACCACAAAGAGCTGCTCCCGAGACTACAAAGAGCTGCTCCCGAGACTACAAAAGAAATACTCTTGAAACGAACACAGCAACACAAGGTACAGATCCGACTTGAGTTATGATCCGAACACACACACACACACACACACACACACACACACACACACACACGCGCGCGCGCGCACACACACACACACACACACACACACACGCGCGCACACACAACACACACACACACACACACACGAGGATAATTTCACAGGCTAGTGGGGACCCTCTTCCCGTTAGTTTCCGCTGCAACACGTAAGAGGATGAGGCGGTAAGCAGATACTCGTTTATCTGGGACGATCACCTTAGCGGCTCGCGAAAGTCGGTCCTTATATCCAGGGAATGTGTGTGTGAGAGAGAGGGAGGGAGAGAGAGAGAGAGAGAGAGAGAGGAGAGAGAGAGAGAGAGAGAGAGAGAGAGAGAGAGAGAGAGAGAGAGAGAGAGAGAGAGAGAGATTCAGATACTCTCAATCTAACGCAGATACTCGCGGTCTGCCGCGGACACCCACGAGGTCTGCCGCATACGCTTGCGGTCTGCCGCGGATACTTGCGGTCTGCCTCGCTTGCGTATAACAAACTTCCGTTACCTTAATGATGCGTCATTATCTTATTTCCTGCCGTGGCTGGCAACAGTGACGGCAGAGTGAGTGTTCTGGTAACACACTTGGTTGAGTTGTCATTCTGGCATCACTGAGGCTTACCCGATTCGCGTGGCAACACTGCTGGTTACCTGGTCATACTGGTGTCACTGTTGATTACGTAAATACCATGGCAACACTGCAGGTTACTTGATTTACCTGGTAACACTGAGGGTTAGCAGTACACGTAGACTGCCAGTATTGTCACTACCTGGGTCACCACTAGGGTCACCACCTGGGTCGCTACTAGGGAGGTCACTACCAGGGGAGGTCAACACCAGGGGAGGTCACCACCAGGGGAGGTCACCACTAGGGGTCACCACTAGGGGAGGTCAACACCAGGGGAGGTCAACATCAGGGGAGGTCACCAGGGGAGGTCAACACTAGGGGAGGTCAACACTAAGGGAGGTCACCAGGGGAGGTCAATATCAGGGGAGGTCAACACCAGGGGAGGTCAACAACAGGGGAGGTCACCACCAGGGAAGGTCACCACCAGGGAAGGTCACCAGGGGAGGTCACCAGGGGACACCACCAGGGAAGGTCACCAGGGGAGGTCACCAGGGGACACCACCAGGGAAGGTCACCACCAGGGGAGGTCAATACCAGGGGAGGTCACCACCAGGGGAGGTCACCACCAGGGGAGGTCACCAGGGGAGGTCTCTCCCACCTCCTGGGTCCTGACTCAGTGTTTGCAGTCCTCTGGACCACCTCCACCTTCATCATTCTCTTCCTTTCATCATAATCTCCTCTTCCACCTACATCAACCTCCTATCGCTGTATTTCAATCCACTGGCAAACAATAACACAACCATAGTCCTTTATTTGTGCAACGTTTCGCCCTACATTAGCCACTGTGCTTGCTTACTTCCCCCTCTGGGTGTCATTATTTCCACTATCCAGTCATTTTCCAGGTCTCTCTGTCCGCCTGTTACCTTCTCTTCTATCCTCTTCCTCCTCCTCCTCCTCCCACTTCCTGTCCCACTTGTCCGCCGTGTTTCCCACGCTGCGTGTAACCACGCCACACCCCGTGGTTTCGCCTGCTGTGCATTCCCTCGTTTATTTTCTCTTCTGCGTGTGTGTCGACGCCCGATAAATCTACATGTCCCACCTTGGGTAGCAAAGACCCTCTGGGAAATAAGTCACTCGGATTCTTTTCGGTTAACCCGGTGGGTTACTATGTATGATAATTTGTGTAACTATGTATATGTGCCTTAATAAACTTGCAACCAAGATGCATCTGTAGATTATATGAAGGATCGAGTATCTAAGTTGGTAGCGCACTCACACAGTGAGGTCCGTGGTTCAGTCCCCCGTACAGCTGGAAACATTGGGGCGTGTTGAAGATACCTGCTGTCCCTGTTCACCTAGCAGCAAGTGGGTGCTAGTAGACTGGTGTGGGTCGCATTCTGGGGACAAAATTAACCTAAGTTACCCGAAATGCTCTGCATAACAAGGGGCTTTCTATATAATATGTAAGTGATGTCTGTATAAGTTGTATCACATACTCGTAGAAATAAAGAGTACCATTTACTACCACCTCTAGCGATGAGAGAAGCACCACAGGTACCACTACCACCATCACCACCATTATCACCACCATCACCACATCCACGGGTAACACCACAACCACAAACTCTAGCTACCTGAGTAGCACAATAATTACCAGCACCGTCACTATCTCCAGCAACAGGAAGCAGCACCACCCCCGTTTATTCACGTGGAAAGGGGAAGCAGCAGAGCACCACCACCACGACCAGCAGCACCACCAGCACCACCACCAGCACACTAGTGTATGTTGGCAACTCATGTAGTAATATGTGTTGATGGAATAACAAGCTGACAATACCTGTGATGTGTTTAAATACACATATATGACCTACAGATGTTGGCACCCACCAAAAGAGGCACCGACGCTAATCCTTGAGATCTATGAAGAATATGGTAAGGATTTTAGTCCATCACAAAACATCTTCTAAAACAAAGAAATCGATGTTCAGCTCAGTACTGAAGCATTGTCAAGTCACAATCCAACAGTGATCCGAGACGGATGGAAAAAGACCTCAAAACTTATCCCACACTTTGCCTTGCAAAGTGTGGGATATTGTGTGATTTGTTTTCGTCAGGGTATTGTGATTTGTATTCCGAATTTAATGTAGCTTTTACTGGCATCAAGTGCTTGGCTTTCTTTCAGCTGGTGGTCAAGGAAGATCTTTGTACTTGGAGTTTATAAGCAGAAAACACTGAATTACATTCAGAAAACATTTAGCCCTCGTATTGTTTTCTTTACGAACAATTCTCAACTGTTAATGTAATGTAATTTTTGAAGGAATTCAGTAGTCTTGGTACATGGCCTGAAGTACATATCTCCAGTAGTCAATCTCTTGGTCTATTAGACCACTATTTATGCATCTAAACATTAAGGACATAAAACTTTGTTGGAAAGTTCTAGTGACTCGTACTGTGTGTTATGTAACCATAATGAACTTGTTACTGGTCTCATGATCATCCTCAAGTACGTACTGTAACTCGCAGCAGACTATAGTGTTGCTACAGTATTCCAATTTACACTGAAGGTTAAAGATACGAACTGAATAAGAGAGTTTGAGGTCAGAATCAACAAAGAGCCGCAGTTAGTTCTCCAACTGCAGCAGAAATTGCCCACTAATACACCGGGAATATCCTGTGGCGTCCTAACCTACTTTCTGTGAAGGAAACACACCAGCAAGAAACAGACCAATTCCAAGACTCCCGGTGTGACCCTCTATCTTAAACTGAAAATAATGTAAATGGGGAGTGGTTTTTAGACAGCGGGTGTTTTTGTTGGTGTGTGAGGGCGAGAGCTGGAAGGAAGAAGAATATCATCACCAGCAGGGTGGTAATCTCTCTCTCTTTCTGTGTTTTTTTTTTCCTTTTTGTTGTTTAAAAGTGTTCTACAGAATCAAGGTCAGGACTTCCTGTTATGCAATGTAGAAGGTAAATCGTTCAGTTAGTTAAGGACATTACAATGGCCTACCGATAAACATTCATCAATCATATAAATGGTATACAAGACTGATAACCTCCCCGTTTTTCCCCCTACCGTCTCTAATGTCCCAATCGCTTCTATTCCACTGAAGAAGCCTGCTGGGATAGCGAAGTGTTTCACCAGTAAAGATACCTATCACACATATGTCTTACTAATCAATAAATTCCTCGACTTTGGGGCTGGCTGTGGTGAGATTAATCGCGTCTCAGTTTGGTCTAAATGGCAGGTCAGGTCTGGAAAAGGTATTGACCAGCGTGAGGTCAGGTATTATTGAAGTGTAAAAAAAAATTACATTTTCACTCTTAATTCATTATATATTTTTGTTGGGAAGGTGCTACTCGCATATTTTTTTTATTGAAGGGAATCTCACGTTCTCCGGATCGTGTTGTTTTCATTCGTGATGAGATGAAACGATCCAAGAGAAGGAGTAGTGGAGAGGTTCAGAGGGATGAACGAAGGCAGTGGGAGGATGAACCACGAGACGGGGAAAGATGGACCATGAGACAGAGGGAAGGATGGACCATGAGACAGAGGGAAGGATGGACCACGAGACAGGGGGAAGGGTGGATCACGAGACAGAGGGAAGGGTGGACCACGAGACAGAGGGAAGGATGGACTACGAGACAGAGGGAAGGATGGACCACAAGACAGGGGGAAGGATGGACCATTAATGTTGCGATGGTCAGAAAAACATGGCGTCGATGTTTACAGTTGCTGAAAAAAAAAATGTCGAGGAGAATAAGAGCTAACAACTGCACGGTGCAACATAGCTAACAACTGCACGGTGCAACAGAGCTAACAATTGAACGATGCAACAGATGGACTGAAGAAATTAGAGGCGACCACCATAAGTCAAAAAGGAGACATACACAAGGCAGGAAGCCAGAGAACACTTACCACCTAAAAGGAGGTAACTCTCAAGACTCGAGAAATAAAAGACGTGTGGGAGTGCGTTACACAGAACTTCTTAAGAACATAAGAAAGAAGGAACACTGCATCAGGCCTACTGGCCCATGCGAGGCATTTCCCAGTCTCCTACCGTCTTAAGCCAATGCCCCAACCTAGTCAGGTCAGGTCAAATTCACCTAAGGAAGGAGCACGGGATCTTACCTAGTAGCACAAGCTAGTCAGGTCCAACTCGCTCTTGAGTGGTGACCTGTACTTTCGCTCTTGAGTGGTGACCTGTACTTTCGCTCTTGAGTGGTGACCTGTACTTTCGCTCTTGAGTGGTGACCTGTACTTTGAGTGCTGACCTGTACTTAACTCTGTGAAGAAGTGTCTTGTTTGCTCCCGTGGACTGAACCAAGATGCCCTCCATCGAGCAACTTTACCAGCAAGTTAAGGAAGAATTGAAGGCAGCGAAGATGGAGATACGGCGATTGACCGAGGAAAACAAGAGGATTCGTAGTAGTCCTCCTGTTTCGAGTCCTCAGGTCAAGAAGGGATCGTGGTCAGTGGCTGGACAGCAGGGGACGACGAAGTTGACGATCAAGAAGACGAATGGAAAGCCAGAAACGATGAAGAAGAAAGAGACTGCTGTGGAAACTCCCGTGGAAACCTCCAACGCATTCTCGGTGCTTCCCGACGAATGTGAGTCTACTACTGGGATCGTCACGACGAACGACAAGGAAGGTAAGAATATTGTTGTTGTTGGGGATAGCCAGGTTAGATACATGGATAGGGCATTCTGCTTGAAGGACAGGAGTAGGAGACAAAGGGTATGCTTTCCTGGGGCTGGGATGGAGGACATTGTTAGCCGGCTTGACAACATCATGAACGGTAATGGGATCAATCCTATTATTTGCCTCAGTGCTGGAGGCAATGATGTAGGCAAGCGTAGAAGTGAGGATTTAGTTAGAAAGTTCAGGACAGCTATAGACATGATTAGGAAGAAGGGGGGCGCCCTGTTATATGTGGCATTTTGCCAAGAAGAGGTGTTGGTAATGAATGGTTGTCCAGAGCAATTGGTGTCAATTGCTGGCTGGACAAATACTGTAAGGAAAATGCGGTGACATTCATTGACAACTGGGACCTCTTCTATGGCAGAAATGACATGTATGCCAGGGATGGGGTTCACTTATCTAGGTGTGGGGTGGGAGCACTGGCCAACGCAGTGGAGGGAGCTGTTAGGTCTTTAAACTAGGAATAGTTAGTGGTATGGGTTTCTGCGGGAAAACTGTGAAGTCTCAGGGTAGTAATATGAGTACTAGGAGAACTAGTAATAGGCAAAATGAGGTGGATATCGGAAAGCCAGTGGCACTAATTGACAAGGACAGTAATAGGTTTAGTAGAATAACAGAAAGGAGCAGGAAGATAAAGAGAAAGGAGGGTCCTTAAGTATATATTACACAAATAGTCGCAGTGCTAGGAATAAGATGGACGAGTTGAGACTAGTTGCATAGTGCAGGTAACATAGATGTATTTGCCATTACTGAGACGTGGTTTAATTCAAAAGTCGGGACATGCCTGCAGAATGTCACATTCAGGGTTTCAAATTGTTCCAAGTAGATAGAAGTATCGGGAAGGGGGTGGGGTGGCATTGTATGTCCGAGATCGCTTGAACTGTTGCATTAAAACGGGTATTAAGTTCTGAGTAACACATACAGAGTCTGTTTGGATAGAATTTCTCAGAGGGCATGAAAAATTAACTTTAGGTGTGATATACCGTCCCCCAAAATTTAGATAGGGACCAGGGAAGACTACTATGGGAGGAAATTGTTAGGGCCACAAGGCACGATAATGTAGTAATTCTAGGAGACTTTAACTTTAGTCATATTGATTGGAATTTCTTGACTGGGAATTTAGAATCAATACGACTTCTTAGAAGTAGTTCAGGATTGTTTTCTGAAGCAGTTTGTGACAGAACCTACAAGGGGTAATAACCTGCTTGACTTAGTTCTGGCAAACAATGAATCCCTTGTTAATAATTTAGAAGTTTCAGAAGAACTGGGTGTAGCGACCACAAATCAATTACATTTAGAATTGAATGGAAGTATGATAGTAGGGATAACTCAGTAACAGTCCCAGATTTTCGCTTAGCAGATTACGATGGGCTTAGAGAACACTTATCATCTGTTGACTGGGGTAACGAAGAGAGCTATCAATATGACAGTTTTCTGAACACAATACATGCTGCTCAAAGAACATTTATCCCTTATAAAGAAATTAGATCAAATAGAAATGACCCAAAATGGATGAATAATAGGCTGAAATATCTACTAGGGCATAAGAAAGGAATTTATAGGCGTATCAAAAGAGGCGAGGGTCATCTTATGAATCAGTATATTGACACTAAAGAGGGACATTAAAAAGGGGATAGAAAAGCTAAAAGGGACTATGAAAATTAAAGTTGCTAGGGATTCTAAACTAACCCAAAAAGTTTTTTCCAGGTATATAGAACAAAAGTCAGAGATAAGATAGGTCCCCTTAAAAATAACTATGGGCATCTTACTGACAAAGAGAATGAAATGTGCTCGATTTAAATAATTATTTTTCTCTCGGTTTTTACACAGGAAGACACTAATAATATTCCGGTAATTAATTTTTATAGTGGATCAGAAGAAGATAAATTATGTAACATCACAGTCACTAGTGAAATGGTTGTGAAGCAGATAGACAGACTGAAGCAAAATAAGTCACCGGGTCCTGATGAGGTTTTTTTCAAGGGTTCTAAAGGAATGCAAAATGGAAGTCTGTGAACCATTAACTAATATTTTTAATTTATCTCTTCAAACAGTGCAGTGTCTGATATGTGGAAGATGGCTAATGTAATTCCTATTTTTAAAACAGGGGACAAGTCGTTACCGTCAAATTACCGCCCAATAAGCCTGACCTCAATTGTAGGCAAATTACTAGAGTCAATTATAGCTGAGATTATAAGAAGCCATCTCGATAAGCATAGCCTGATTAATGATACTCAGCATGGATTCACAAGAGGCCGGTCTTGTCTAACTAATTTATTAACTTTCTTCAGTAAAGCTTTTGAGGCTGTTGACCACGACAAAGAATTTGATATTATTTACTTAGATTTTAGTAAGGCATTTGACAGAGTTCCGCACCAAAGACTGTTGAAGAAAGTAGCAGCTCATGGCATTGGGGGAAGGGTGCTCTCGTGGATCGAATCATGGCTCACAGACAGGAAGCAAAGAGTGTCCATAAATGGGGTTAAATCCGAGTGGGGATCAGTAACAAGTGGCGTTCCACAGGGATCAGTCTTGGGCCCGTTGTTGTTTATAATATATATCAATGATCTTGATGAAGGAATTACTAGTGATATGAGCAAATTCGCCGATGACACGAAGATAGGTAGGATAATTGATTCAAACGTAGATGTTAGGGAACTTCAGGAGGATTTAGACAAACTCTACTCTTGGTCAGAAAAGTGGCAGATGCAGTTCAATGTAGATAAATGCAAGGTTCTGAAGCTCGGGAGTGTCCATAACCCTAGCACTTATAAGTTAAATAATGTAGAACTTAACCATACAGATTGCGAAAAGGACTTGGGGGTTATGGTAAGCAGCAACCTTAAACCAAGACAGCAATGCCTAAGCGTACGTAATAAGGCAAATAGATTACTGGGATTTATATCAAGAAGTGTAAGCAACAGAAGTCCAGAGGTCATACTGCAGCTTTATACATCATTAGTAAGGCCTCACCTAGATTATGCAGCTCAATTCTGGTCTCCATATTACAGAATGGACATAAATTCGTTAGAAAACATTCAGCGTAGGATGACTAAATTAATACATAGCATTAGAAATCTTCCTTATGAAGAAAGATTGAAGACTCTTAAGTTACATTCACTTGTTAGACGAAGAATGAGGGGAGACCTGATCGAAGTGTATAAATGGAAGATAGGTGTTAATAAAGGGGATATTAACAAGGTCTTGAGGATATCTCTCCAAGAGAGAACCCGCAGTAATGGATTTAAATTAGATAAGTTTAGATTTAGAAAGGACATAGGCAAGTATTGGTTTGGAAATAGGGTAGTTGATGAGTGGAACAGTCTACCTAGTTGGGTTATTGAGGCTAGGACTTTGGGTAGTTTCAAATTTAGGTTGGATATTAGGGGAGAAAAGGGCAATTTATAGGCGCATCAGAAGAGGAGAGGTTAACCTTACTGACCAATATGTTCAGCTTAAAAGAGAAGTAAAAAAGGCGATTAGAAAGGCTAAACGTGACTATGAAATTAGAGTCGCTAATGAATCAAAGACTAATCCAAAGGGGTTCTTTCAAGTGTATAGGACGAAGGTGAAGGAAAAAGTAGGACCTCTGAAATCTGGGAATGGACAGCTGACGGATAATGAACTGGAAATGTGTTCCTTATTTAATGACTATTTTTTGTCAGTTTTTACACAGGAAGATGTAAATGAGATTCCAGTAATTAACAATTATTTAGTTCCTGATGAATTTAAGTTAACTAATATTACTGTCACGAGGGACATGGTTATTAAACAGATAGACAAACTGAAACAAAATAAGTCCCCGGGACCCGATGAGTTGTTTTCAAGGGTACTTAAGGAATGCAAGATGGAGCTTAGTCAGCCATTAACGAGTGTATTCAATGCGTCCATCCTTACCAGTGTTGTGCCAGAGATGTGGAAGATGGCTAATGTGGTTCCTATATTCAAATCAGGGGATAAGTCCACTCCTTCAAATTACCGTCCAATAAGCCTGACATCTATAGTGGGCAAGTTGTTAGAATCAATTATAGCTGACATTATCAGAAGTCACCTTGAAGAGCATAACTTGATAAATGAATCTCAGCATGGATTCACGAGAGGTCGTTCCTGCCTGACAAACTTACTGACGTTCTTCAATAGAACATTTGAGGCAGTAGACAGTGATAAGGAATATGATATTGTTTATTTGGATTTTAGTAAAGCCTTCGACAGAGTACCTCACAAGAGACTCTTAAGAAAAGTGGCAGCTCATGGTATAGGAGGTAAGGTTCTAGCATGGATTGAGGCATGGCTTACCAATAGAAAGCAGAGAGTTACCATTAATGGAGTGAAATCTGAATGGGGATTAGTCACTAGTGGCGTTCCACAAGGATCAGTTTTAGGCCCTCTCTTGTTCATAATTTACATTAATGACCTTGATGAAGGGATTACTAGTGACATGAGTAAGTTTGCTGATGATACAAAGATAGGCCGTATAATTCACTCTGAGGAGGATATGAATGAACTCCAGGACGATTTGAACAAATTAATGTCTTGGTCTGAGAAATGGCAGATGAAGTTTAATGTGGATAAGTGTAAGGTACTTGCCCTTGGTAATGAAAATAACCCTCGAAGCTATAATCTAGGTGAAGTAGAGCTTGGTCATACAGAATGTGAAAAAGACTTGGGAGTCATGGTAAGCAGAAATCTAAAGCCAAGACAGCAGTGCCTCAGTGTGCGCAACAAGGCCAACAGATTACTTGGATTTATCTCAAGAAGTATAAGTAACAGAAGTCCAAAAGTTATTTTACAGCTCTATACATCACTAGTGAGGCCTCATTTAGATTATGCTGCTCAGTTTTGGTCCCCTTACTACAGGATGGACATAGACTCATTAGAGAACATACAGAGAAGAATGACTAAAATGATTTACTGTGTAAGGAACCTCCCGTATGAAGATAGACTTAAAGCCTTAAATCTCCACTCTCTGGAGAGGCGTAGAATGAGGGGAGATATCATTGAAGTGTATAAGTGGATGACGGGCATAAACAAGGGAGACATTAATAAAGTACTGAGGATGTCGAACCAGGTAAGAACCAGGAATAATGGATTTAAGTTGGATAAATTTAGATTTAGAAAGGACATAGGTAAGTACTGGTTTTCTAACAGAGTTGTAGATGCGTGGAACAGTCTTCCCAGTGGGGTGATAGAGGCTAGGACCTTGGGCAGCTTTAAGAAGAGACTGGACAAATATATGAGTGGGAGGGGCTGGGTTTGATTGGTGTTGGGGGGTGTGAGAGTTGTTTCTTGAGTAGCTTTAGGTAGATGTCGTTTTGATAAGGACCTGCCTCGAATGGGCCAGTAGGCCTTCTGCAGTGTTCCTACATTCTTATGTTCTTATGTTCTTATGAGTGGGAGGGGTTGGATTTGAGTGGGACTTGCACATCAGAGCTTATTTCTTGGGTAGCATTGAAAATTGGGTGGGTCAAATGTTTGTTAGTGGGATGAATTGTAAAGGACCTGCCTAGTATGGGTCAACAGGCCTGCTGCAGTGTTCCTCCTTTCTTATGTTCTTATGTTAACTCACACCCACCCACATCCACTCATGTTGCCACAGTCTATTGTGCCTTATGTTTATCTACGCTCCTGTTATAGTGATAGATCTGGTACATACCTGGAGAGAATCCCGGGGGTCAACGCCCCCGCGGCCCGGTCTGTGACCAGGCCTCATGGTGGATCAGGATCTGATCAACCAGGCTGTTCTACTGAAGCTTCTAACTGCATTCTTCACGACATTCATTTATTTCTCTCCTGGAAGAAATCACAATAAAACGAGTAACTGCAAAGATAAAATAAAACAACTGTGAAAATAGGGAATAAAACAACTGTGAAAATAGGGAATAAAACAACTGTGAAAATAGGGAATAAAACAACTGTGAAAATAGGGAATAAAACAACTGTGAAAATAGGGAATAAAACAACTGTGAAAATAGGGAATAAAACAACTGTGAAAATAGGGAATAAAACAACTGTGAAAATAGGGAATAAAACAACTGTGAAAATAGGGAATAAACTTTAGCATTTACATGTGTTTACATATGATGGAACCCAGTGGTGACGTGTACTTAGCTCAGTGGTGACGTGTACTTAGCTCAGTAGTGACGTGTACTTAGCTCAGTGGTGACGTGTACTTAGCTCAGTAGTGACGTGTACTTAGCTCAGTGGTGACGTGTACTTAGCTCAGTGGTGACGTGTACTTAGCTCAGTGGTGACGTGTACTTAGCTCAGTGGTGACGTGTACTTAGCTCAGTGGTGACGTGTACTTAGCTCAGTGGTGACGTGTATTTAGCTCAGTGGTGACGTGTACTTAGCTTGAGTGGTGACGTGTACTTAGCTCAGTGGTGACGTGTACTTAGCACAGTGGTGACGTGTACTTAGCTCAGTGGTGACGTGTACTTAGCTCAGTAGTGACGTGTACTTAGCTTGAGTGGTGACGTGTACTTAGCTCAGTGGTGACGTGTACTTAGCTCAGTGGTGACGTGTACTTAGCTCAGTGGTGACGTGTACTTAGCTCAGTGGTGACGTGTACTTAGCTCAGTGGTGGCGTGTACTTAGCTCAGTGGTGACGTGTACTTAGCTCAGTGGTGACGTGTACTTAGCTCAGTGGTGACGTGTACTTAGCTCAGTGGTGACGTGTACTTAGCTCAGTGGTGACGTGTACTTAGCTTGAGTGGTGACGTGTACTTAGCTCAGTGGTGACGTGTACTTAGCTCAGTGGTGACGTGTACTTAGCTCAGTGGTGACGTGTACTTAGCTCAGTGGTGACGTGTACTTAGCTCAGTGGTGACGTGTACTTAGCTTGAGTGGTGACGTGTACTTAGCTCAGTGGTGACGTGTACTTAGCTCAGTGGTGACGTGTACTTAGCTCAGTGGTGACGTGTACTTAGCTCAGTGGTGACGTGTACTTAGCTCAGTGGTGACGTGTACTTAGCTTGAGTGGTGACGTGTACTTAGCTCAGTGGTGACGTGTACTTAGCTCAGTGGTGACGTGTACTTAGCTCAGTGGTGACGTGTACTTAGCTCAGTGGTGACGTGTACTTAGCTCAGTGGTGACGTGTACTTAGCTCAGTGGTGACGTGTACTTAGCTCAGTGGTGACGTGTACTTAGCTCAGTGGTGACGTGTACTTAGCTCAGTGGTGACGTGTACTTAGCTCAGTGGTGACGTGTACTTAGCTCAGTGGTGACGTGTACTTAGCTCAGTGGTGACGTGTACTTAGCTCAGTGGTGACGTGTACTTAGCTCAGTGGTGACGTGTACTTAGCTTAGTGGTGACGTGTACTTAGCTCAGTGGTGACGTGTACTTAGCTCAGTGGTGACGTGTACTTAGCTCTGTGAAGACCTGTTTGTGTGCTCTCTGTGAATCTGAACCAGGATGCCCTCTCTTGAGCAACTTTACCAGCAGCTGAGAGAAGAGCTCAGAGTTGCTAAGATGGAGATACGGCGATTAACGGAGGAGAACAAGAGGATTCGTAGTAATCCTCCTGTTGTGAGTCCCCAGGTTAAGAGGGGAGCTTGGTCAGTGGCCGGGCAACATGGAACCAAGCTGAAGATCAAGAAAACGGTTGGAGAGGCAGAAACAACGAGAAACCAGAAGACTACCGTGGAAACTTCCAACCCATTCTCGGTGCTACCTGACGAATGTGAGTGTTCTAATGGGAATGCCACAACGAGCACCAAAGAAGCATTGGCAGACGTGAGTGAGACATCCCTAGAAACCCCAACGAAGACCATCGAGAACGTCTTGACGAATTCTACAAGTGGTGTAATGCTACCTGGCGAATGTGAGTCGACTACTCGGAGCATCACGACGGACGACGCCAAGGAAGGTAAAAACATTGTTGTTGTTGGGGATAGCCAGATTAGGTACATGGATAGGGCATTCTGCTTGAAGGATAGGAGTAGGAGGCAGAGAGTGTGTTTTCCTGGGGCTGGGATGAAGGATATTGTTAGCCGTCTGGATGACATCATGAGAGGTAATGGGAACAATCCTATTATCTGTCTCAGTGCTGGAGGCAACGATGTTGGCAGAAGTAGGAGTGAGGACCTGATTAGCAGGTATAGGTCAGCAATAGAGATAATTAGGAGGAAGGGTGGAAACCTGTCATATGTGGCATTTTGCCAAGGAGAGGAGTTGGAAATGAATGGTTGTCCAGAGCAATTGGTGTCAATTGCTGGCTGGACAAATACTGTAAGGAAAATGCGGTAACATTCATTGACAACTGGGACCTCTTCTATGGCAGAAATGACATGTATGCCAGGGATGGGGTTCACTTATCTAGGTGTGGGGTGGGAGCACTGGCCAACGCAGTGGAGGGAGCTGTTAGGTCTTTAAACTAGGAATAGTTAGTGGTATGGGTTTTTGCGGGAAAACTGTGAAGTCTCAGGTAGTAATATGAGTACTAGGAGAACTAGTAATAGGCAAAATAAGGTGGATATTGGAAAGCCAGTGGCACTAATTGACAAGGGCAGTAATAGGTTTAGTGGAATAACAGAAAGGAGCAGGAAGGGTAAAGAGAAAGGAGGGTCTTTAGGTATTTATTACACAAATAGTCGCAGTGCTAGGAATAAGATGGACGAGTTGAGACTAGTTGCTAGTGCAGGTAACATAGATGTATTTGCCATTACTGAGACGTGGTTTAATTCAAAAAGTCGGGACATGCTTGCACAATGTCACATTCAGGGTTTTAAATTGTTCCAAGTAGATAGAAGTATCGGGAAGGGGGTGGGGTGGCACTGTATGTCCGAGATCGCTTGAACTGTTGCATAAAAACGGGTATTAAGTCTGAAGTAACACATACAGAGTCTGGATAGAATTTTCAGAGGGGCATGAAAAGTTAATTTTAGGTGTGATATACCGTCCCCCAAATTTAGATAGGGACCAGGGAGACTACTATGGGAGGAAATTGTTAGGGCCACAAGGCACGATAATGTAGTAATTCTAGGAGACTTTAACTTTAGTCATATTGATTGGAATTTCTTGACTGGGAATTTAGAATCATACGACTTCTTAGAAGTAGTTCAGGATTGTTTTTTAAGCAGTTTGTGACAGAACCTACAAGGGGTAATAACCTGCTTGACTTAGTTCTGGCAAACAATGAATCCCTTGTTAATAATTTAGAAGTTTCAGAGGAACTGGGTGCTAGCGACCACAAATCAATTACATTTAGAATTGAATGGAAGTATGATAGTAGGGATAACTCAGTAACAGTCCCAGATTTTCGCTTAGCAGATTACGATGGGCTTAGAGAACACTTATCTGTTGACTGGGGTAACGAAGAGAGCTATCAATATGACAGTTTTCTGAACACAATACATGCTGCTCAAAGAACGTTTATCCCTTATAAAGAAATTAGATCAAATAGAAATGACCCAAAATGGATGAATAATAGGCTGAAATATCTACTAGGGCATAAGAAAGGAATTTATAGGCGTATCAAAAGAGGCGAGGGTCATCTTATGAATCAGTATATTGACATTAAGAGGGACATTAAAAAGGGGATAAGAAAAGCTAAAAGGGACTATGAAATTAAAGTTGCTAGGGATTCTAAAACTAACCCAAAAAGTTTTTTCCAGGTATATAGAACAAAAGTCAGAGATAAGATAGGTCCCCTTAAAAATAACTATGGGCATCTTACTGACAAAGAGAATGAAATGTGCTCGATTTTAAATAATTATTTTCTCTCGGTTTTTACACAGGAAGACACTAATAATATTCCGGTAATTAATTTTTATAGTGGGCCAGAAGAAGATAAATTATGTAACATCACAGTCACTAGTGAAATGGTTGTGAAGCAGATAAGTCACCGGGTCCCGATGAGGTTTTTTCAAGGGTTCTAAAGGAATGCAAAATGGAAGTCTGTGAACCATTAACTAATATTTTTAATTTATCTCTTCAAACAGGTGTAGTGTCTGATATGTGGAAGATGGCTAATGTAATTCCTATTTTTAAAACAGGGGACAAGTCGTTACCGTCAAATTACCGCCCAATAAGCCTGACCTCAATTGTAGGCAAATTACTAGAGTCAATTATAGCTGAGATTATAAGAAGCCATCTCGATAAGCATAGCTTGATTAATGATACTCAGCATGGATTCACAAGAGGCCGGTCTTGTCTAACTAATTTATTAACTTTCTTCAGTAAAGCTTTTGAGGCTGTTGACCATGATAAAGAATTTGATATTGTTTACTTAGATTTTAGTAAGGCATTTGATAGAGTTCCGCACCAAAGACTGTTGAAGAAAGTAGCAGCTCATGGCATTGGGGAAAAGGTGCTCTCGT
The DNA here is from genome assembly GCF_026875155.1 of Cherax quadricarinatus. NCBI lineage: Eukaryota > Metazoa > Arthropoda > Malacostraca > Decapoda > Parastacidae > Cherax > Cherax quadricarinatus. Next base: position 29,682,895 of record NC_069442.1, read on the forward strand.
GGATCGAATCATGGCTCACAGACAGGAAGCAGAGAGTGTCCATAAATGGGGTTAAATCCGAGTGGGGATCAGTAACAAGTGGCGTTCCACAGGGATCAGTCTTGGGCCCGTTGTTGTTTATAATATATATCAATGATCTTGATGAAGGAATTACTAGTGATATGAGCAAATTCGCCGATGACACGAAGATAGATAGGATAATTGATTCAAACGTAGATGTTAGGGAACTTCAGGAGGATTTAGACAAACTCTACTCTTGGTCAGAAAAGTGGCAGATGCAGTTCAATGTAGATAAATGCAAGGTTCTGAAGCTCGGGAGTGTCCATAACCCTAGCACTTATAAGTTAAATAATGTAGAACTTAGCCATACAGATTGCGATAAGGACTTGGGGGTTATGGTAAGCAGCAACCTTAAACCAAGACAGCAATGCCTAAGCGTACGTAATAAGGCAAATAGATTACTGGGATTTATATCAAGAAGTGTAAGCAACAGAAGTCCAGAGGTCATACTGCAGCTTTATACATCATTAGTAAGGCCTCACCTAGATTATGCAGCTCAATTCTGGTCTCCATATTACAGAATGGACATAAATTCGTTAGAAAACATTCAGCGTAGGATGACTAAATTAACACATAGCATTATAAATCTTCCTTATGAAGAAAGATTGAAGACTCTTAAGTTACATTCACTTGTTAGACGAAAAATGAGGGGAGACCTGATCGAAGTGTATAAGTGGAAGATAGGTATTAATAAAGGGGATATTAACAAGGTCTTGAGGATATCTCTCCAAGAGAGAACCCGCAGTAATGGATTTAAATTAGATAAGTTTAGATTTAGAAAGGACATAGGAAAGTATTGGTTTGGAAATAGGGTAGTTGATGAGTGAAACAGTCTACCTAGTTGGGTTATTGAGGCTAGGACTTTGGGTAGTTTCAAATTTAGGTTGGATAAGTACATGAGTGGGAGGGGTTGGATTTGAGAGGGACTTGCACATCGGAGCTTGTTTCTTGGGTGGCATTGAAAATTGGGTTGGTCAAATGTTTGTTAGTGGGATGAATTGTAAAGGACCTGCCTAGTATGGGCCAACAGGCCTGCTGCAGTGTTCCTCCTTTCTTATGTTCTTATGATGGTGTGATCCAGTGTGTGATGGAACCCATGATGGCGTGATCCAGTGTGTGATGGAACCCATGATGGCGTGATCCAGTGTGTGATGGAACCCATGATGGCGTGATCCAGTGTGTGATGGAACCCATGATGGCGTGATCCAGTGTGTGATGGAACCCATGATGGCGTGATCCAGTGTGTGATGGAACCCATGATGGCGTGATCCAGTGTGTGATGGAACCCATGATGGCGTGATCCAGTGTGTGATGGAACCCATGATGGCGTGATCCAGTGTGTGATGGAACCCATGATGGTGTGATCCAGTGTGTGATGGAACCCATGATGGTGTGATCCAGTGTGTGATGGAACCCATGATGGTGTGATCCAGTGTGTGATGGAACCCATGATGGTGTGATCCAGTGTGTGATGGAACCCATGATGGTGTGATCCAGTGTGTGATGGAACCCATGATGGTGTGATCCAGTGTGTGATGGAACCCATGATGGTGTGATCCAGTGTGTGATGGAACCCATGATGGTGTGATCCAGTGTGTGATGGAACCCATGATGGTGTGATCCAGTGTGTGATGGAACTCATGATGGTGTGATCCAGTGTGTGATGAAACCCATGATGGTGTGATCCAGTGTGTGATGGAACCCATGATGATGTGATCCAGTGTGTGATGGAACCCATGATGGTGTGATCCAGTGTGTGATGGAACCCATGATGGTGTGATCCAGTGTGTGATGAAACCCATGATGGTGTGATCCAGTGTGTGATGGAACCCATGATGGCGTGATCCAGTGTGTGATGGAACCCATGATGGCGTGATCCAGTGTGTGATGGAACCCATGATGGCGTGATCCAGTGTGTGATGGAACCCATGATGGTGTGATCCAGTGTGTGATGGAACCCATGATGGCGTGATCCAGTGTGTGATGGAATCCATGATGGCGTGATCCAGTGTGTGATGGAACCCATGATGGCGTGATCCAGTGTGTGATGGAACCCATGACGGTGTGATCCAGTGTGTGATGGAACCCATGATGGTGTGATCCAGTGTGTGATGGAACCCATGACGGTGTGATCCAGTGTGTGATGGAACCCATGATGGTGTGATCCAGTGTGTGATGGAACCCATGATGGTGTGATCCAGTGTGTGATGGAGCCCATGACGGTGTGATCCAGTGTGTGATGGAGCCCATGACGGTGTGATCCAGTGTGTGATGGAACCCATGATGGCGTGATCCAGTGTGTGATGGAACCCATGATGGTGTGATCCATTGTGTGATGGAACCCATGATGGCGTGATCCAGTGTATGATGGAACCCATGATGGTGTGATCCAGTGTGTGTGATGGAACTCATGATGGTGTGATCCAGTGTGTGATGGAACCCATGATGGCGTGATCCAGTGTATGATGGAACCCATGATGGTGTGATCCAGTGTGTGTGATGGAACCCATGATGGTGTGATCCAGTGTGTGTGATGGAACCCATGATGGCGTGATCCAGTGTATGATGGAACCCATGATGGTGTGATCCAGTGTGTGTGATGGAACCCATGATGGTGTGATCCAGTGTGTGATGGAACCCATGATGGCGTGATCCAGTGTATGATGGAACCCATGATGGCGTGATCCAGTGTGTGATGGAACCCACGAAAGCTGTACATTAATTTCTTCGTCTCTAACTTTGGAATACCAGGATCTAGCTCCTGGTTCATCGTGTTGTTAAGTCATTATGAGAGTCAAACACCTGCAGTTGACATAGAATTGGTGATAAAGAATCCACTTAGTGCCCTAAGTTAACTTGGACGTCGTTAGGATGGTAAATAATTAATTTTTCAGTGTTCGCCCAGTTGTTAATTCTTGTGCCTAACTGAGCATAGTTACTAGAGTTCTCTCTGGAGGTGGCGACGTTAGCAGAAGCAACTTGTAGACTCCTGCTCGTAGACTCCTGCTCGTAGACTCCTGCTCGTAGACTCCTGCTCGTAGACTCCTGCTCGTAGACTCCTGCTCGTAGACTCCTGCTCGTAGACTCCTGCTCGTAGACTCCTGCTCGTAGACTCCTGCTTGGACCCATCACTGGAAAGGGGAAGGAGAGAGGTGGAAACAGAGAGAGAGAGAGAGAGAGAGAGAGAGAGAGAGAGGTAAGAAAGTCTTACCTAAGCCATACTAGGAAGCCACGCCCAGTTTTTGCTCTCGACCAATCACCGAACGGCAAAACATTGAAACCAGCTTCGCTATGAGTCGTAATTGATGTTTATTCACTCTGTACGAGTGAGCGACCATGCATGCAGACACCCCTAATGATCAAATTACCCCTGGGAAGCCCCAGGGTTAAAATTCCCCTGACCAGGAGCATTAACTCTCAAGACCTCGTCTGCCTAATTCCGGTCTTGTCGTGATTTTAAATTCCCGTGACTACGAATACTCAAACACTCATTACCTTTGAATACATAACTGTTGCATATAAAAATGATTTCGTTAAATATTTATGCTCAATGTAACATCCGTGTAAATATGTATATATTAGATCTGCTGCCCATTAAGTAGCCTGAGATACAGTGATGTGAAGGTTGTGTGACTGGGAGATGGAGTGAAGAACTCCACACAGCATCCCGGCGACCGATACCCATCACTTGGACTCATTTAAGGAGCCGAGAAACACTCCACTCTTTTACTCAATAAACGTAATAAACAAATACATAAATCAGTAAATGGGCTTTAAATTTCACGTCACTCTGTGGTCAGCTGGAAGGCATCATCGTGGCTTACACTGACGTGACCTCCACTGGCTGTCATGTACCAGCCACTGTATAATACACTTGATGCCCTTGATCGTATTGATGTCATTGTATGAACGCGATGTCAATTAACAATAACGAAAGCCGAGTTGTTCGTCCGTCGGTACCGTTACCGATCTTCTTGTGTGTTACGCAGTTGACTCATTCCGAGGCTTCTCTCCCTTCCGCTGCTGATAATCCTCAAAGAAGATAAAATGAACGCATGGTACATAAATAATATCTTTCAAGTAGTATTTTTCGCCACCTTTGTAATCTCAAGAGTCGGACTTCATATATTGTCTACTCTATTTTACCAAATTATATTTTTTTCCTACTAATCCTCAACCCTCCATCTTCCACCTTCCTTTCTCACGAGCGCTGCGTATAGCGGAAGGTACGCCATGACGCAGTCTCCTGTAACTAAGGCCCATACACACAACTCAGGTGCTTCTCCACTTTTGTTTCTTAAATACGTGGGTGGGAATGGATGGCTTTGAGAAGGACTTGCCTTGTATGGGCCAGTAGGCCTGCTGCAGTGTTCCTCAATTTTTATGGTCTTTTGTAATTCAGATTTGAGAGAGATTGTATTTTACGTGCCAGAAGAAATTTGTAAATATTCCTTTGAGCATATGACGAAGATCCGTTGTGGATCTGGGCCTTGGAACATCTAGTCACATGACGGAGACCTTCCACTGGCTTGGCCTACGCAGTAGAAAATTATAGATCACATTATACAATGTAACGGAAGAATTTCCAAAGGCACACCACACAGATCAAGATAAGAAGCTAAACCCGTAGTATCCCTGGAGAGTGTTCCAGGGGTCAACGCCCCCGTTCCCCGATCCATGACTGGTCCATGACCAGTAGTGGTTACAGTGATTACCTCCTGTTGCCCAGGTACTGTGTAATCATTTTTGAACCCTAAAATAAAGAAACTCTCAAGAATACATGCATTAGAGATGCAACTCTTACTGCATATACTGAGAGAAATAACTCTCAAGTAGCATATTATTGATCGAACACAATACCGACAAGTTAGTGAACTCTTAAGTAGATCTTCATTAAGAGATGCAGCTCTCAAACACGTATCCACTGAAAGAAACACGAATGGAGGATATATATACATTGAGAGATGCAACTTCCAAGGACATATACACAGATAACTCATATACATCGACAGAGAAAAAACTCTGGGTTTAAACAGATGGGGAAAACTGCGATATTATTTTTATTTAATGGAAAAATAACTTGATCCTGGGAATGCATGCGTCACTGTGGGGGAACCAGATGGTCAACACGTTAATGTTTATGCCAACTGGAACGTACGCAACTTAGCTGTCCAGCTGGCGATCTTTGGCACCTGTTGACGTACGCGTAGCTTGAAACCACCCAGACATGTAGAATATTGTCAGTATTTGGAACCTGGATAATGGCACCTGGATAATGACACCTGGATAATGGCGCCTGGATAATGGCAGATACGTTATCAGGACCAAACTTGACATAACAGAAGACAAACGCAATTCGGGACCTCGTTAGATTTGTTTTAAGCATAAAACCCAATGTTCGTTAAGCGTTGTTTTGAGTTTACCCACTCGGTATAATGTCATGATTTTCACCACAATAAAAGGCCTTTTGCCCCCACTCGGTGAAAGATGAGGAGTTACTTGTACCTCCTTCCATGGCCGGGCCACCTCTTGGAAAAGGCCCGAGCCGGGCGATTATACAAGTAAATCTAGAACAACAGAATAACAAAGGGAGAGTTAGAAAGGGCTGTAACTAGAAGATACAAACTCTTGCCTTCAGCTCAGAGAAATATCCCACACTACATTTACATAGGTTTGGTATGGTAAACCATACCACCCCAATAGAAATAAGTCACTAACTTTTTTGGGTTATCCCAGGTTCTCTACACATATGCTGCTATGTATGATAATCTATGAAACTGTATTTGTGTTCACCTGAATAAACTTACTTACCGTTCGTGTCATTACGATTTCGTGAGTTTGGAATGGTACCACGTTGTATTTATCTTCATCAGTGCGCCTGCCAAAGCTGGATATGCTTAATGGTGCAAAGTTCCACTGACATCTTTGCAAAGAACCAACGTAGAGTTATAAGAAAGCTCTATATTTTTTAATACTTTTTAATACTTTATAGGAAAAGTGTATTTCTGCTTGTACACACATGTAATGTGTGTTAATGTGTGTGCACGAGTGATATGAACGTATCCATGGGTGTGCAACTGCAAACGGGATGTATACACAGGTGTATCACTCAAGTGCGTGTATGCTGCAAGCTTGATTAATACCAATTTTAGGGAGTAAAGTATTCTTGTCGGGTGTCGAGAAGGTTACGTGAAGCCCTAATGGCCCTAGTGTAGTCGACAGGCTTTAAACTCCATTAACCATCCATGCAAGTGCATGTGCGAGGCGCGCATGGAAACCAGACGGGTCCCACATTCGGCGAGGCAGGTGGTAACCCAAAGAGCTGACACCAGCTCCCGCTATACGCCTAGATAAACACGACTTAATGGCAGAGTTACGCAACCAGGAGCCTGGCTGTGGTCCCTGCCAAGACCTTCACTGTAATAGTGGGAGATAGACGGTAAAAACTCACACCCCCCCCCCATCCCGTCTTTCTCTCTCTCTCTCTCTCTCTCTCTCTCTCTCTCTCTCTCTCTCTCTCTCCCTCCCTTTCTCAGACATTAGAGATCCCTCACCGACACAGGAACTGATTGCCATAGCAACTCAAACCAGCAGTTTCATTCAGTCTTACAAAGGTGACCCGTCATGGGAAGTACGCCTTTTCGCCGGTGAAAAGCTCTTGATTCATAGAAATGGAGCTACTCCGCCTTCTCTTAGGTCAAACCATGATTAACTCACATCTCCCAAGAGCTACGTTACCCCTCCACCTCAAACTACATTCATCAAAATGATGATGATAATAATAATCCAATTTTCCCTGATTCAGGGGGATTAAAGGGGTTTAAAGGCATATTACACACACACACACACACACAAACACACACACACACACACACACACACACACACACACACTGCGAGGTATACTTCTCAAACTATGTCCTGTGTTGCTACCACCAAAGGTGTTTATAACCAGGCGAGTGTCTATAAGACGATGTGTATATTTTAACTAGTGTCTCTGTTGACATGTGTGTACACTTGAGAGCAACTGTCTGTGCACAAGTGGAAGGGTGTATGTCTCGGTAAATATACACTTAGATTTTATGAACTTAAGTCGTAATGAACGACTGTCAGGGAATAAACAGAAGAATGAGTGGAGATTCGAACCGTGGTCCCGCATGCAGCAGGACCAAAGTTGTACCACAGAGCTACGAGGCTTATAATAACACATTAAAGACCTCACTTCTGTGACATGTCTGTAGCAGCAGCTGTCACCTACCTTCTCTTCCCACACTTAGAGTTTACTTTAATCCCACAGACCCATAATTAGGATCAAAGTATTCTTGGCTGGTGATGAATAAGTCGCTTTAGAGACCCTCGTGTAACCGATAGGCCTTAAACCCAATTAATCGATCTCCCTGGGAGTGTCTCCCTTGATCACATCTTCAAGGAGCCTCGAGGAAAAAAAATTAAAAGCTACTTAAAATTTTTCCTAGACGCTTTTTGGGAAACAGGAAAAAAGTGTGTTTTTCCTTCAAATCATCAGTGTAGCCTGAGTGTTGCGGTGACCATGACCGTGGTAAATAGGTTGTCTCCGAACGTGAATTATTCAACGCATGACTGGTGGAGGCTTGATCCTCCATCCGCTAATAACGAGTCACGGGCTCTGCTCCTGCAGGTAACTAGCGTACTTGTGTGTGTGTGTGTGTGTGTGTGTGTGTGTGTGTGTGTGCGCTGTCACCTAACGTCACTGTGTTCACCTGGACACCTACAGGAATTATCATACTGCTTACTCTTGGACTCATGTACTCAGTCTGGCCGTCATGCAAGCACCGCGCATGGTGAAGCCGTGCATGTCCTAGGCTACGTATTTTCCCCTCTGACGCAAATAACAGCATATCCCTTAGTCGTTCCAGTTCTTCAGGTCATGACGCTTATATAACCCTCCAGTCCCTCACATCCTCTCCCTCCACCAATTGCCATGAAGGATATAAGGAGGGAGTTAGGGAGGGAAGGAGAGGGAGGGACATGGAAGGCAGTTCATTCACCCCAACCACAGTTTCCCTTCCCTTGTTCACGGGTAATTGTGTTCCTGGTGGTGGCACATCCAGCACTCAGTCGGATCATTAACGATAGCCAACCTCTTTCCAGCGCGAGCAACACCGCAAGTCCCGGTAACCTGACGCAGAGGAGAGACTTAAGGCGCAACACCTGCTTTCACGTGGAAAGCAATACTTACGTACAGCTCAGGACATTTATTAAAGGAAATGTTTCGCCACGATCGGCTTCTTCAGTTCTAATACAGAGAAAACTAAGAAACGAGTATATATAATGGTAAATAGTAGTACGCTAGACGGTCTCGTCCCGGTCCGGGTCTTTTCCAGATGGTGACCCGGCGATAATGGCAGGAGTCAGGTGGAAAGCTGAGAGAGTAGTTAACTCTGGAGGTATCGAATATGACACCTGTTGTCATATTCGATACCTCCAGCCCTCTATTTATGATACAATGTCACGATTTTCCATCATAATCTTTGGGTTTAAGCCAGAGGTATTTAAAGTGCCTTCCAGGCGACTAAAAAACTCAAATCTTATTAGAAATATTGTACAAAAAAAAGGACTTTCTATATTTGTATCTTTTCACCAGATGTAGAAATGTTGTAGTTGTCTACCCCAGAAAGGTATTTTACCTAGTTAATTCTAGTTTGGGTGCTAGTTTGCCTGGCTTGGAGGAAAGACATATTTCCATGGATTAGCAATATGGATACCGTGACTGAGGCGGCTAGTACAGCTACAGTCAAGATGTTGTGGTGGTCTCAGAAGTGTATTTTGATAGACCGAGACACTAAGTACAGACCGGGATGGGGCGGGGGGGGGGAAGGGGGTTGAAAAGAGGTTTTAAAAAAGCAGTGTAGACATACATTTACTCTCAGAAGCTAAATTTCAATCCCTCATAAGATGATTCTAGGATGGGCCGCAGTAGTGGCTCAACCGGCCTCTCAAACTCCTTCATTTGGCAGCTTCTCACAATGAAATGTGTAACTCAATTCTGCTCCATTCCAGCGTCTGTAACTTTAATTATTGTCCGCCTCTCCTCTCTTGTACAAGTATAAATATTTTGTATAGTTTTCTCAGAGCGATTAATAATTAACTGACCTCCTGTCATATACATACTGTTCATTCTAGCTGCTCTGTATTAGGACTGAAGACACTGGTGACGCAACATTTCCTTAGTATTATTATAATATAAAGTGCTAACCCTACAAGGGTCATACTCTCTGCATTTCCTTAGTAAACGTCTTAAGGTAATTCGTATTTGTTTTGTTTACGTCTAAGTCAGTTTATAACTTCACGTTTCTGCTCTCTATGTGGGCAAATTGTAGCTATTATGGGTTTGACTCATCCACAGGAAACAGCAACTTCAGTATGTTTATACAAATACAAGATACCTCGTACTACCCATACCTGCTTACGGAGAGTACGGATAGTGATAGCTTTAGGTGATACATGAGGGGACATATGATACCCATGAGTGTCTTGGTATGTAGATGTGCGACAGTTTGGTACCTTAAATGCCGAAACTCCTCGCCTGCTGTGCAGGCTTCTTCAGTCGAATACAGAGATTCCTAGATATTCGATACTAGATATATTGGTCCTTGCTGGCTAGGTTTATATAAGGGAATTGACCTTCGGAGAAGAGTCGGATGACTTGAGTGAGGTCGAGGAGATTGCAACTCAATTTGGGAATTAAGCAGGGATCTTACACAGCGTTTGACACAACCTGTGTATACAGGAGCCCATCCGTAAGCCCGCCCATCTATCCATCCATTCCAACATCCGTTCGCTGTCCGTGTTGTCGTGCAAGTGGTCAAGGTTCCACGTCTCAGAGTAATCAATCAACGTCTACACAACGGATGGCCAGCAGAATATAGTACCTGCGGGGCGGAAGCAGCGTCTAACAGGACTAACTCTCTTGTGTATGTCTGTCTTGTGTTCTGTGGCGTATGTGTTTTGTGTTCTGTATCATGCTGCTTATCTACGTCTTGTGTTTCGTTGCGCATGTTTCTTTTGTTGCGTATGTGTTTCGTGTACTCTGTTGCGTTATTCGTAGCTTCCTTTCTATTGAGAACGCACCAGTTTTTTGGGTTCCTTTGCGTATGTCTATCCCTTTTGATCCTTTGTTGCAAACCTGTGTCTGTTCTCTTCTGTTGTGTTTTTATCTGTGTTCAGTGTCTTCGATTAACAGGATAACACTACATCATTTCATATCTCAGCAGATAACACAGGCATCTGGAGGGTCACTGCCTTCTACGCAGTTAACACCAACAGTCTGGCTGATCAGAGAGATCAGAAACGATCACCTTGCATCTGGTTGAAGATAATTCTAAGGATGTGACCAGGTTCTTTCTTACACATGTGAGGGTGTGTGTGTGTGTACTCACCTATTTGTGGTTGCAGGGGTCGAGTCATAGCTCCTGGCCCCGCCTGTTCACTGTTTGCTACTAGGTCCTCTCTCTCTCTCCCTGCTCCATGAGCTTTATCAAACCTCGTGTGTGTGTGTGTGTGTGTGTGTGTGTGTGTGTGTGTCTTTAGATAGGGCGTTCTACCTGAAAAAAATCTGCTATTTAATGAAATTGTAATGAGACGACGTTTTGCCCACCAGGGACTTCATCGATTAATATTCCTAGACAAAACGTCTTTTCAATAAACTACTATAAACAGTATAGTGTGTTTTGTGGACATACTTGTAGTATATTCTATTGACAAATATCCTAATATTGACATATATTCTACCACTGGTATATATACAGAGAAGAGTTAATAGGAAGTCTTTGGCAGTCACAGAGAGAGTGCCAGAGGAGAAGGGTCACGTTTTCTCGTGAGAGTTATGATTCAATCGTAAGTTTACTGACAGTCATGTGTGGACAGTGAGAAGCTTGTCTAGGGACGTGGCTGAGAGGATGATGAGTGGTGGTGATGGTGTAGTGGTGGTGGTTTAATGGTGTTTGGTGGCGGGGGAGAATGGTAACAGGGATAACGGATGAAGAATGTAAGTGACAACATCCGTGGCTGGAACCACTCACAACTGGGACGGAAAATTGGATGACCATCTACCTACCTGGAAACTATTCCGGGGATCACCCTCCCCCCCGCGTCCAGCTCCACGATTTCGATAGATGCGAAGTGGAATCGTTAATAAAAAATCGGTAAAAGATGTAACTTAAAAAAATATATGCAGTCTATATTGCCTCTCTGGGTTAACATTTCTCTTTTTCCAGTACGAAGGAGCAGTAAAAATATTAAATTTACATCACACTGCGTAGGAAGTCCTTGGAAAAAGAATTATTACACATTCCTTTGTGGTTAGAGTGGGGCCCATGCTAACCTTCCTACTATGTATTGGGATAACGCACTGACCTGCTAGGACTGGCTTCCCAATGGGTTTGAACCCCACTCCGTTCACCGAGAAATATTAATTTTATTTCTTAAGAACGGGTTATGGTTGGCAGATGTCCTGGACCGTATTACAGCGGAAGACAGCGAGGGTCTGGTGAGGTGAGGCAGACAACCAAGTATTTCTGGGTTTAGCGCGATTGTGTGTATGTGTGTGTGTGTGTGAGAGAGAGAAAGAGAGAGAGAGACAGAGAGAGACAGAGAGAGACAGAGAGAGACAGAGAGAGACAGAGAGAGAGAGTGACTGAAAGAAGGAAAAAATGAGAAAGGAGAAACGTAACATGTAAGGAGGAACGAAGAAATGAAAAGTCTCTTTAGACGAAGAAGTTGAAACGGTAAAAGTGATAAGAATATAAAATGTGTAAGTGGGGGGGGGGGGGAAGATAAGCAGACGTTAAAACGAGAAAGAAAGAAAAAAATAAGAGTGAGAGATAGCAAGGGGAGATAGCAGGTGAGATGGTAGGCGAGATTGCAGAGAGAAAATGAGTGTCTTTGGAGAACCAACGCAGGGTATGGAGATTGACTCCTTCGAGAGGTTTACATGTGGTCGAGAATGTTAGATCTACCACCCATTACCTCCACTCCCCTACCCACCCATTACCTCCACTCCCCTACCCACCCATTACTCCACTCCACCTACCCACCCATTACCTCCACTCCCCTACCCACCCATTACTTCCACTCCCCTACCCACCCATTACCTCCACTCCCCTACCCACCCATTACCTCCACTCCCCTACCCACCCATTACTTCCACTCCCCTACCCACCCATTACTTCCACTCCCCTACCCACCCATTACCTCCACTCCCCCTACCCACCCATTACCTCCATCCCCTACCCACCCATTACTTCCACTCCCCTACCCACCCATTACCTCCACTCCCCTACCCACCCATTACCTCCACTCCCCTACCCACACCATTACTTCCACTCCCCCACCCACCCATTACCTCCACTCCCCTACCCACCCATTACCTCCACTCCCCTACCCAACCCCTTACTTCCACTCCCCTACCCATCCATTACTTCCACTCCCCTACCACCCATTACTTCCACTCCCCTACCCACCCATTACTTCCACTCCCTACCCACCCATTACCTCCACTCCCCTACCCCCCCACTACCTCCACTCCCCCACCCACCCATTATTCCACTCCCCTACCCACCCATTACCTCCACTCCCCTACCCACCCATTACCTCCACTCCCCTACCCACCCATTACTTCCACTCCCCTACCCACCCATTACTTCCACTCCCCTACCCACCATTACCTCCACTCCCCTACCCACCCATTATTCCACTCCCCTACCCACCCATTACCTCCACTCCCCTACCCACCCATTACCTCCACTCCCCTACCCACCCATTACCTCCACACCCCTACCCACCCATTACCTCCACTCCCCTACCCACCCATTACCTCCACTCCCCTACCCCCCCATTACCTCCACTCCCCTACCCACCCATTACCTCCACTCCCCTACCCACCCATTACCTCCACTCCCCTACCCACCCATTACCTCCACTCCCCTACCCACCCATTACCTCCACTCCCCTACCCAACCCATTACCTCCACTCCCCTACCCACCCATTACCTCCACTCCCCTACCCACCCATTACCTCCACTCCCCTACCCACCCATTACCTCCACTCCCCTACCCACCCATTACTTCGTCTCTCGCACCCACTTTACCTATAATAATAATATAATAATAATCATAATAATAATGCACGAATAACCAGGAGAAAGGAGCTTTGGACGACGTTTCGGTCCGACTTGTTCCAGTCACGGTATTGTGCCTTTCATCATCATAATAATAATAATGATAATAATAATAATAATGATAATAAAAATAATCTATTTCTACAAGTACACGATACAACCAATACAATGATATACTACAATGATATACAATCAATACAATGATATACTACAATGATATACAACCAATACAATGATATACTACAATGATATACAACCAATACAATGATATACTACAATGATATACAACCAATACAATGATATACTACAATGATATACAACCAATACAATGATATACTACAATGATATACAACTTATACAAAGATATACAACTCATGCAATGATATCAACCAATACAATGATATACTACAATGATATACAACTTATACAATGATATACTACAATGATATACAACTTATACAATGATATACTACAATGATATACAACTTATACAATGATATACTACATAGAAAGCTATTTATACAGAGCATTTCGGGGAGATTAGGTTAATTTTGTCCCCCGGATGCGACCCACACCAGTTGGCTAACTCCCAGGTACCTACTTGCTTGCTACCTAGCCTCTCCATTCTTCCTAATCCAACCTCTTCATAAACCTTCTTAGTGTTACTTATTCATGTCCTTTAACACTTACTGTTCTATGCCTCTAAGCCAGAATTTTCACGTGTTTTTTCTTTCTCTTTTCCATTTCACCTAATATAGTTTCTTCATATCCTCTAATCCATCCGATTCAATCCGATCCGTGTAACGTAGCTCGATCACCGGTGCACTCAGCTCACACACTGAGGTCCGGGGTTCGAATCTTCTCCGGTATGGCTAGAAAACATTAGGGACGTGTTTCCATAAGACACCTGCTGTCCCTGTCCCTGTTCACCCATCAGTAAAATGAGTACCTGGGTGTTAGTCGACTGGTGTGGGTCGCATCCTGGGGCAAAACTGACCTAATTTGCGGGAAATACTCAGCATAACAAGCGGATTTCTATACAGTAGTATGTCATTGATGTCAGTTATGGTCTGTATACCTTGTACAAGTACTTGTAGCAAATAAAGATACACATTATCTTTTCGTGTCTCCTCCAAACTCATCCGTAACTCTCCAGTCTGAATAACAGCTTCTCCTCCCTAGCATTCCCCTGCTTCCTGATCTTTACTATCAGTTGTCACTGTGCCCTTCCTCCTGCCAACCTATTCTCTACTGCCCTCTCTTCTTTCTCTTCCCTTCCCTGCTTCCGTTCCCACTTTCTCTTTTCCATGCGCCTCTTAACCTTTCTCTTCCTTTGATTTATTACGAAAACTCCCCTCTAAGTAATCATTCATGCTTGCCCATTCCCTCCCTTAAGAAAACGACTTGTTTTAAGCTATAGGCTGTGTGTGTGTGTGTGTGTGTGTGTGTGTTTTAAGAATCTTAAGTTCTCTCTTAAAGATAAACAGACCTGTTTTTAATTTCCAATATGTAGGGTATTAAAGAGTCTTGGTTCTTTTACACTTATTGAGTTATCTTTTAGTGTAGTCTTTATAACCTTGACATCATCAGCGATATTTTGAAGGTTCTCAGCACCTGATAGTCCGCAAAAAGACAGGCGAGAACCCTGACCAGTTATTTCGATCCATGTCATTCAAGCCGTTAGTAAAAGGTCGCTTAAAGAAAGATAAAAAAAAATAACTTTTTCACTTTCCTAACCGTGAGAATTCGACACGTCTCACAGCAAAGATTTATTGCCTCAGATATCCTGTGACCTCTGTGAGAATTTGCCAAACAGAAGTGGTCATGGTGGCACGGGTCTTCGTCAGTGATCCCTTTCAGGGACTAAGAAATTACTGCTATACCACCACACTCCCTGGTAATCAAATATTCCGTATTATGTTTTTCGTAGCCTCAAGACACTAAAGCCTAAACATCATTTTTTTTCCACTCAACTTTGGCTAAATCTTTTTTTTATAAACATGTATATGTAACAGGTTTCGAGACCAAAAAGCCGAAATGGGATTGTGTATGAATTTTCTAGGCTGTCCAGAGACAATACGAACCACGAAGTCGTAGAAGACCCCCCTCCCAGATATTGTCTTGCATAGCCTCGTCTCGCCCATCTCCCACACGGTGGCTCTGCCACACACCCCATAAAAATCGTGCAAGATGAATAATGAATATCATTAACATATGCATTTCGACCGAGCCGGAAGAATACCACGGGAAGGACGAGAAAGAAAGACCAATATCCTACAAGAGACCACATCACCGCGTGGAAGCCTGCAGACTGCCACAACCAAGGGGAACAAATCATCGTCATCTTCGCCACGGCAACATTTAATGCTGGAGAGAATCCTCCTCTCTCTCTCTCTCTCTCTCTCTCTCTCTCTCTCTCTCTCTCTTTTACACAGGGTTTTACAAGGTTAGGTTAAGGATTTCAACTTTATTTACAAACTAAGAGCTGTTACCTACTTAGCTCATATGAAAATATTTTTGTTATGAAACATACAAATATGGAACAGGATGAAGTTGGAGCCATCTCTCTCTCTCTCTCTCCTCTCTCTCTCTCTCTCTCTCTCTCTCTCTCACGAAATTACATCAAAGGCAATAAACTACAGGGCAAAAAAGGCGGTTTGAATCCCCCGACAACTGAGGGGAAACAATACAAGGAGACGCTCTCAGCTGCTATATATCACAGTTATGGCCGCTCTGATTTAATGCCACCTAATAAATCTCTTAAAACCTAAATAGCGAGGACTGATTCACTATCTTACAGTCTGCCAGTGACTGGATGAACGTCTGGAAGTAGCTGGATGAACGTCTGGAAGTACTGGATGAACGTCTAAAAGTAGTTGCAGTGGCTGGATGAACGTCTGGAAGTAGCTGGATGTCTTGCAGTGGATGAATGAACGTGTCAGTGCTTTAAAACATTTGTAGCAACACACGTGGTTACCAGGAAGGTTTGTAACTCACTGTGCTGGGAATGACAATGGAATTAAACTTCACTCGGATAATAACACTACACGTAATTAAGGTAATTGTAATCAAATAGAAACAAGAGACAAATGCAGTGTGGTGAGAGCCTTTATTGGCAACGTTTCACCCTCATAGTGAGCCTTTTTCAAGTCATAGAGAAACCTGGATGAGCATTTTATAATATATATCTATATATACCAAACTTTTGCAGAGGCGATTGCTTCAGATACCTACATCCACTATTTTCATTTATTTTTCCCATGTAACGGTACCCTGGAAACAAAAATGGCAGTGCATATATATATATATACACACATATATCACACATTCTCTTTCCCTTTGTTCATGTCTAACCCCTTAAGTGTAATAAACACCTGCCCAACTACACCCTTTCCACATTTGGTAAATCCATCCATTTTACCCAGGCAAATGCATCAATTACAAGCTTTACATTAGAGAACGACAATGTCTGTGGTTCCATGGCGAGCCTTCAGCGTGATCCCCAGCTCACGACACCACTTGTCCATCCAGCCTTAAGAGGAATGGCAAGACTCCATCATTTCCAGATGGCTGTCTGGCTAGACACTGCGTTCACTTGGGGGTCTCTCGTGTCACCTGACATTACGTTCTCCTGGGGAGTCTCGTGTCGCACCGGAGTCTAGTCGTAATGGTCTAAGACGGATCGAAATGTCGCCTCGGTTTCCTCTCCATATTGTGGGTTGGTTGGGAATTGCTGTTGACATTCCACACTGTATGTGTGTCTCTGCTAGCAGAATTTTCTCTGGTTATTTTGGTCTGGCAAATGCAAATGCTCTTTGAATATTTGGTACATGTTCTTATATCGCCATGTAATTTGCTGTCTCTATGTCACCTTATATGTTAATGTTGAACAAATATTTACAAAACACACACCTTTTCGGATAGAACCATAACATAACAATACTTAGGCAAGGAGTAACTAATGTGGAAATAAATAATTAAAAGAATTAATTAAATATATATATATATATATATATATATATATAATATATATATATATATATATATATATATATATATATATATATATATATATAATGCATTCACAGAAGAAAGTAGTTTTTAAGCAAATACAATACTGTATGAATAAAGACTACACACATACACACATACACACACACACACACACACACACACACACACACACACACACACACAGCTTCACAATGCTCCATATATCCCCAGTGACAAGTCAGCATGGACGCATGTGAGAGGGAGAGAGACAGGGGTAGGGGGGAACTAGTTTGTCTCTGGCGGGCTTACTTCTCCTGGCGTAGCGTGACACCAAGCAAGTCCCTCCCTCTCCCTCTTCTCTCTCTTCTCCCCGGGTAATGCCATTGTTGGAAATGAAGTATTACGCACATAAAGGAAATGACCTCTCTTTTGCGCTGCGGCAGTTCCAGGATTGACGACTTGACAACGAAACTGCCTGCGATTTCTTACTTGCCGAGTCCTGGAAACAACCTCTGGATACGTTCCTTTTTTAAAAAGTCGTCTACAGAAAAAAAAGAGCCTCTATTCCGGGGGGTTATTGAGGTGGTTTTTAATATAGATTTCTTTTGGCTTTTAGTCGAAGCCGAGGCCTCACACTGCCACGACCACATATGAAAGAGTTCAACCCGTCTCAACGTGTGTTATGCAGATTCCCGGTGTCAGTGTAATGGAGGGATGAAAGGGGAGTCAAACTGGCGAGACACCAGTCTTAGCTGGGTACTCAACACGACCGTATCGTTGTACGACAATAACGACACGACCATCTCACTGTACATGAACGACACCACCGTCTCACTGAAAATTAACTACGACCACAAGTCAAGAATCACAACTACAGAATGAAATATATATATAATGTATATATCGTCCTGAATAGGTAAAACTTGTGATTTTGGCTTAAATAGCAGCGCTCTTCTTGCCGAATAAGGCAAGCGAAAATTTGTGTATGCATTAAATTCGCAAAAATCATTCTGAACCTAATGGAAAAAATATATTTCATTGTTTGTTTATTATTAAATTATTGTAATCTTATCTAAAATATATTTAGTTGGATTAGGCTAAATTAAATTGCGCTTGTTATAATAAGGTTAGGTAAGTTTCCTAAGGTTCTTTTGATACAAAATTAATTTTTGCATTAACATAAATGAAAAAATATGTCTTTGAACTTATATATATATAATTAACAGAACTGCGGCTAGCGCGCCAAAATATTAGGGATTAAAAAGAAAACGGGAGGTAATAAGGTTTGTTCCTAGGAGTGAGATGATACTGGAGGACAGAAGGGATAGGGAGGACATGATAACGACATAAAAAATACTGAGAGGAATTGACAGGGTGGACAGAGGCTATAGAGTCGTCAGGAAGTGTAGTAATCTGGAGCGAGGTAGTGGAGGCAAGATCCATACATAGCTTTAAAAGTTACGATAAAGCTCATGGAGCAGGGAGGGCGTGGACCTAGTAGCGAGCAGCGAGGAAGGACCAGGAGCTTTGACTCGAGCACATGCAGCCACAAATAGGTAAGTACAAGCCCAGTTACCTGGTAATCATTAAAACTCATTTTAGCACAAGCTTTCTCCTGCTCCTGGAGCTTGTGGACTCGACCTGGTAATTACCTGTCGTTAGCAGATCCCCTCGTCCAGCATATAACCTCCTCTCTTCCCCCACCTGTTAATGATTCTCTAATGGTTACCTTAGAGTTTCGCTCACCTGAGGGGGAAAGGGGCACTATGAGACAGGTAATTACGGTGGATTATTGACCGACTCGATCGATAGGAATTATATATACACGAACAATTAAGAAAGTGTATGTGTGTGTTATAGTTAATAGTTGTCAAAGTCACTTGTCGATATGTTGTGAGTTGCAAAACGAATGGTGCGTTGGAGAAATACACAACTTCTGTGTCGGCGCTGATTGCGAGGTATTGTCTTGCCGTCTGCTACCGTATCTTACATGTATCCTTTCAGCCAGAGGCCTACACCTTAACTGAGGTTATACCCTGTGGGGAAAGCCAAGGGGCAAGCCGAAGGGTTGAACTAGAGGTCAGCGTCTGTGACCTTAGCATGCCCAAACAGTGACACTGTAACGGCTATACGCCACTGACAGATTGATACTTGGCCTGTGGGTGGATTTGTTAGTTGGGTACTCACCTAGTTGTACTCACCTAGTTGAGGTTGCGGGGGTCGAGTCCGAGCTCCTGGCCCCGCCTCTTCACTGATCGTTACTAGGTCACTCTCCCTGAGCCGTGAGCTTTATCATACCTCTGCTTAAAGCTATGTATGGATCCTGCCTCCACTACATCGCTTCCCAAACTATTCCACTTACTGACTACTCTGTGGCTGAAGAAATACTTCCTAACATCCCTGTGATTCATCTGTGTCTTCAGCTTCCAACTGTTAGAGTGTGTGTGTGTGTGTGTTTGTGTGTGTGTGTGTGTGCTCACCTAATTGTGGCTGCAAGGGGAAGCAAACCTAGCTGGCTACCGGGAGGCCTGGTCAAGGACTGGGCAGCAGGGGCGCTGACTCCTGGAACACCCTCCAGGCAGACTCTGCTCGCCTTCAAGACACATCTACCTTCCACCATACAGGTAAATAATGACGCTTCTCTTGTAGTCCATTTTTCATAAATACACCTTCAGCATATAGGGATTCCTATTGGGGATGTACTGGCTCCGAGATCGTTAATTCACTGCAATCGCTTCACAGATCACGCACTTCTGGTTTCCTCCCTCGTCTGTTTTTCATTTTCTTTTCTCCCTGGCGAACTCCTGCTTCACAAAAACTTCCAGACTTTGGTATTTTTCTCCTACACTTCGGTTTACACTCTTGTTTATTCATCTTCGGATGGTATTACCTGGTTACCTGGAGGGTAAGCAGGTAATACCATGCAATATTTTCATCAGGACTAAAATAACGTTCCTAGGAACCGGAACTCCAGTCATACGTATTATCTGGTCTATGGGTAAATTATGTGTAATTTGTATTCTCTGTATGACTCGATAAAGATCTTAATAGTCGAAAATGTCACAATAAAAGTTTTTACTCTTATTCATCTTCTCTTGTTTCTCCTAAATCCTTCATTATCTAGCGCTCTTGTCCGTCTGTTTTTATTTTTAATCTCTGTTCTTCCTTTCAGTTGAATATTCCACTCCTTCCACGATCGCTTTCCACCGCCACGTCTTTCATTCCACCCAAGTTGACCTCCAGTTGATCTCCCTGCTAACCTCTGACCTCCCCCCTTCTCCCATCACTATTCCACCTGACACGGACTGGTGTTTGACCCGCCAGTGACCTCCGGAGGTGCCACGCCCAGTGATGACTTTCTTCTTCCTCGGGTTACTCACTCGATGAAAACTTTATTCGGATTAAGAACAAAAAGTCGCAATATCGTGACTGGAACAGTACACAAATAACACGCACATAGGAGAGAGAAGCTTACCACGACGTTTCGGTCCGTCATGGACCATTTACAAGTCAGGAGACGTTGATAAATTAGACATGTGCAACTCTTGGGTATCTTTATCAAGGAAACGTTTCGCCACACAGTGGCTTCATCAGTCCATACACAGGAAAAGCTTGAAGAATATGCGGAGAATGAGGTAATCAGTCCCTCAACCTTGAGTCGATGTGGTCAGTCCATCAATCTTGAGTAGAATACGGCATTTGAGCGGAGAAGGAGCTTATAAACCGGAGGTAGGAGAGGTGCAGCAGTCATAGGTGGTGTCACATTTGCCCAAGGGTGGAAGTAGGTCGTCCCAAGGGTTAGGCAAGCGAAGAATTCCTAAGTATTAAGATCCCCAAAAGGGTTGCAGTGTCTGACAGGATTGTAGATGAATGGTTCACAGAACCGACACGTTGATAAATTAGACACATGTGCAACCATTCATCTACAATCCTGTCAGACACTGAAAACTTCTTGGGATCTTAATACTTGGGAATTTTTCGCTTGCCTAACCCGGGGCACGACCTACTTCCACATTGGGCAAATGTGACACCACCTATGACTGCTGCACCTCTCCTACCTCCGGTTATAACCTCCTTCTCCGCTCAAATGCCGTATTCTACCAAGATTGATGGATTTAAACCACATCGACTCAAGGGTTGGGGGACTGATTACCTCATTCTCCGCATATTCTTCAAGCTTTTCCTGTGTATGGATTGATGAAGCCACTGTGTGGCAAACGTTTCTTGATAAAGATACCAAGAGTTTCACAGTTCTAATTTATCAACAGTCGGTTCTGTGAACAATTCATTACAAGTCTAGAGGGTCGATACTGGACCAAACGCCCGTCTTTTATGTGTGGAATATTCGTGTTGTTTCGGATTGATCCTGGAAATTAATAACACAGGAAAACCCCAGAATTTCAAATCATCCCGAATGGTATACGATATAGAAAATTGGATGAATAACCCAGTGTAGACAAGCAGTGTGGCTTCACGCCATTAAATTTATTCTTTTTTCTTATAGCTCACTCAAGATATACAACGTTGCTGCCAGTACGCCACAGCGTTGCTGCTCCAGTACAGCCACACGTTGCTGCTCCAGACCAGCCACACGTTGCTGCTCCAGTACACCCACAGCGTTGCTGTTCCAGAAACAGCCACAGCGTTGCTGCTCCATTACAGCCACAGCGTTGCTGCTCCAGTACACCCAAACGCGTTGCTGCTCCATTTACAGCCACAGCGTTGCTGTTTCCAGTACAGCCACAGCGTTGCTGCTCCAGTAAGCCACAGCGTTGTTTTTCCCAGTACAGCCACAGCGTTGCTGCTCCAGTAGAAGGCGACAGCCACAAGCGTTGCTGCTCCAGTAGAGGACAGCCACAGCGTTGCTGCTCCAGTAGAGCGACAGCCACAGCGTTGCTGCTCCAGTAAGCGACAGCCACAGCGTTGCTGCTCCAGTAGGCGACAGCCACAGCGTTTGCTTCCAGTAGAGCGACAGCCACAGCGTTGCGCTCTAGAGCGACAGCCACAGCGTTGCTGCTCCAGTAAGGGCGACGCCACGGGTTGGGCTGCCCAGTAGAGCGACAGCCACAGCGTTGCTGCTCCAGTAGAGCGACAGCCACACGTTGCTGCTCCAGTAGAGCGACAGCCACAGCGTTGCTGCTCCAGTAGAGCGACAGCCACACCCGTTGCTGCTCCAGTAGAGCGACAGCCACAGCGTTGCTGCTCCAGTAAGCGACAGCCACAGCGTTGCTGCTCCAGTAGAGCGACAGCCACAGCTTTTGCTGCTCCAGTAGAGCGACACCCCACAGCTTTGCTGCTCCAGTAGAGCGACAGCCACGCTTTTGCTGCTCCATAGAGCGACAGCCACAGCGTTGCTGCCCATAGACCCGACAGCCACAGCGTTGCCCCTCCAGTAAGAGCGACAGCCACAGCGTTGCTGCTCCAGTAGAGCGACAGCCACAGCGTTGCTGCTCCAGTAGAGCGACAGCCACAGCGTTGCTGCTCCAGTAGAGCGACAGCCACAGCGTTGGCTGGCTCCAGTAGAGCGCAGCCACAGCGTTGCTGCTCCAGTAGAGCGACAGCCACAGCTGTTGCTGCTCCAGTAGAGCGACAGCCACAGCGTTGCTGCTCCCAGTAGAGCGACAGCCACAGCGTTGCTGCTCCATAGAGCGACAGCCACAGCGTTGCTGCTCCAGTAGAGCGACAGCCACAGCGTTGCTGCTCCCAGTAAGCGACAGCCACAGCGTTGCTGCTACAGAAAGAGCGACACCCCACAGCGTTGCTGCTCCAGTAGAGCAAACAGCCACGGCGTTGCTGTTCCAGTATAGCGACAGCCACGGCGTTGCTGTTCCAGTATAGCGACAGCCACGGCGTTGCTGTTCCAGTATAGCGACAGCCACGGCGTTGCTGTTCCAGTTAGCGACAGCCACGGCGTTGCTTTTCCCAGTAAAAGCGACAGCCACGGCGTTGCTGTTTCCAGTATAGGCGACAGCCACGGCGTTGCTGTTCCGTATAGCGACAGCCACGGCGTTGCTGTTCCAGTATAGCAACAGTCACGGCGTTGCTGTTCCAGTATAGCAACAGCCACGGCGTTGCTGTTCCAGTATAGGCAACAGCCACGGCGTTGCTGTTCCAGTATAGCAACAGCACCGGCGTTGCTGTTCCAGTATAGCAACAGCCACGGCGTTGCTGTTCCAGTATAGCAACAGCCACGGCGTTGCTGTTCCAGTATAGCAACAGCCACGGCGTTGCTGTTCCAGTATAGCAACAGCCACGACGTTGCTGTTCCAGTACAGCAAACTCCACGACGTTGCGTTCCAGTACAGCAACAGCCACGACGTTGCTGTTCCAGTACAGCAACAGCCACGACGTTGCTGTTCCAGTACAGCAACAGCCACGACGTTGCTGTTCCAGTACAGCAACAGCCACGACGTTGCTGTTCCAGTACAGCAACAGCACGACGTTGCTGTTCCAGTACAGCACACCACGACGTTGCTGTTCCAGTACAGCAACAGCCACGACGTTGCTGTTCCAGTACAGCAACAGCCACGACGGTTGCTGTTCCAGTACAGCAACAGCCACGACGTTGCTGTTCCATATAGCAACAGCCACAAACGTTGCTGTTCCAGTATAGCAACAGCCACAACGTTGCTGTTCCAGTATAGCAACAGCCACAACGTTGCTGTTCCAGTGTAGCAACAGCCACAACGTTGCTGTTCCAGTACAGCAACAGCCACAACGTTGCTGTTCCAGTACAGCAACAGCCACAAACGTTGCTGTTCCAGTACAGCAACAGCCACAACTTGCTGTTCCAGTACAGCAACAGCCACAACGTTGCTGTTCCATATAGCAACAGCCACAACGATGCTGTTCCAGTATAGCAACAGCACAACGTTGCTGTTCCAGTACAGCAACAGCCACAACGTTGCTGTTCCAGTACAGCAACAGCCACAACGTTGCTGTTCCAGTATAGCAACAGCCACAACGTTGCTGTTCCAGTATAGCAACAGCCACAACGTTGCTGTCCAGTATAGCAACAGCCACAACGTTGCTGTTCCAGTATAGCAACAGCCACAACGTTGCTGTTCCAGTATAGCAACAGCCACAACGTTGCTGTCCAGTATAGCAACAGCCACAACGTTTGCTGTTCCAGTATAGCAACAGCCACAACGTTGCTGTTCCAGTATAGCAACAGCCACAACGTTGATGTTCCAGTATAGCACAGCCACAACGTTGCTGTTCCAGTATAGCAAAGCCACAACGTTGCTGTTCCAGATAGCAACGCCACACGTTGCTGTTCCACTATAGCAACAGCCACAACGTTGCTGTTCCAGTATAGCAACAGCCACAACGTTTGCTGTTCCAGTATAGCAACAGCCACAACGTTGATGTTCCAGTATAGCAACAGCCACAACGTTGCTGTTCCAGTATAGCAACAGCCACAACGTTGCTGTTCCAGTATAGCAACAGCCACAACGTTGCTGTTCCACTATAGCAACAGCCACAACGTTGCTGTTCCAGTATAGCAACAGCCACAACGTTGCTGTTCCAGTATAGCAACAGCCACAACGTTGCTGTTCCATTATAGCAACAGCCACAACGTTGCTGTTCCAGTGTAGCAACAGCCACAACGTTGCTGTTCCATTATAGCAACAGCCACAACGTTGCTGTTCCAGTGTAGCAACAGCCACAACATTGCTGTTCCAGTATAGCAACAGCCACAACGTTGCTGTTCCAGTGTAGCAACAGCCACAACGTTGCTGTTCCAGTGTAGCAACAGCCACGACGTTGCTGTTCCAGTACAGCAAACAGCCACGACGTTGCTGTTCCAGTGAGCAACAGCCACAACGTTGCTGTTCCAGTGTAGCAACAGCCACAACGTTGCTGTTCCAGTGTAGCAACAGCCACAACGTTGCTGTTCCAGTATAGCAACAGCCACAACGTTGCTGTTCCAGTATAGCAACAGCCACACGTTGCTGTTCCAGTATAGCAACAGCCACGACGTTGCTGTTCCAGTGTAGCAACAGCCACAACGTTGCTGTTCCAGTGTAGCAACAGCCACAACGTTGCTGTTCCAGTATAGCAACAGCCACAACGTTGCTGTTCCAGTATAGCAACAGCCACAACGTTGCTGTTCCAGTGTAGCAACAGCCACAACGTTGCTGTTCCAGTGTGAGCAACAGCCACGACGTTGCTGTTCCAGTATAGCAACAGCCACAACGTTGCTGTTCCAGTATAGCAACAGCCACAACGTTGCTGTTCCAGTATAGCAACAGCCACAACGTTGCTGTTCCAGTTAAGCAACAGCCACAACGTTGCTGTTCCAGTGTAGCAACAGCCACAACGTTGCTGTTCCATTATAGCAACAGCCACAACGTTGCTGTTCCAGTATAGCAACAGCCACAACGTTGCTGTTCCATTATAGCACAGCCACAACGTTGCTGTTCCAGTATAGCAACAGCCACAACGTTGCTGTTCCATTATAGCAACAGCCACAACGTTGCTGTTCCAGTATAGCAACAGCCACAACGTTGCTGTTCATTATAGCAACAGCCACAACTGTTGCTGTTCCAGTGTAGCAACAGCCACAACGTTGCTGTTCCAAGTATAGCAACAGCCACAACGTTGCTGTTCCATTATAGCAACAGCCACAACGTTGCTGTTCCAGTATAGCAACAGCCACGACGTTGCTGTTCCATTATAGCAACAGTCCACAACGTTGCTGTTTCCAGTATAGCAACAGCCACAACGTTGCTGTTCCAGTATAGCAACAGCCACAACGTTGCTGTTCCAGTATAGCAACAGCCACAACGTTGCTGTTCCAGTATAGCAACAGCCACAACGTTGCTGTTCCAGTATAGCAACAGCCACAACGTTGCTGTTCCATATAAGCAACAGCCACAACGTTGCTGTTCCAGTATAGCAACAGCCACAACTTTGCTGTTCCAGATAACAACAGCCACAACGTTGCTGTTCCAGTATAGCAACAGCCACAACGTTGCTGTTCCAGTATAACAACAGCCACAACGTTGCTGTTCCAGTATAACAACAGCCACAACGTTGCTGTTCCAGTGTAGAAATCGGACAAGCTGGAAAATGAGACACTTCTTCAAATCTGTAAATCTTTTTGAAGGAAACGTTTCGCCAGCCACTGGCTGGCGAAACATTTCCTTAATAAAGATTCCCAAATGTTCCACCAGAAATAGTCGACTACCGACTAGGTAACTACTGCTGCGCAAACGGGAGCAGCAGGTGTACGGAGACTACGTCCGGCCTCGCCCAGGGTTTGGACCAGTGTTATTCTATTCTTATCTACGTTATCATTCGCTAGTTTTGGATAGGCCTAGTCGAGCGAGAATGGAGCGTGAAGTCGCAGCTAACGGTAAAGTGTGATCACACCGAATGTCCCGTGTTTGTCCCGGGAAGGGTGAGATGAATTGTCAGATATCTCATTATCTGATCAAACTGTTTACTAACCTGAAGTGTAATTGCACAGGTAGAGGAACACAAAAACAACAAACGCAAAAGCTAAACAAAACACAAAAAAAAATAATAAATCCAAACAACAAGAGTTATTATTTTGCCTCGAATTGTCAGCTTAAGTTAAGCTTCTGTTGTTTTCTACCAAGAAATAAAATCTGGGCCAGGAGCTATGAATCAACCATTTTTATGGGTTTTAAAATCTCAGCACTGTCATAGCAGAATCCAAAACCTCGAGTAACAGTCTAAGAGTTATATCTGTTTTGACATTAACGGAGAAAGGACTCATCATCATCATCATCATCATCATCATCATCATCATTATCATCATCATCACACGTGCTTCAGTTCTCAAGAAACATTATCATAATGACATAGTTACGACCAGGACTCTTAACGAGACTAACTACTACGTTGAATGACGGCGAGTGTGGACTGGTAAACAGACTTCAGTGTTGTAAAAAAGAATTTGATTTATAAACAAGTTTAACCTATTAATTTACCTTAGTGATGACCTGCAGACAGCAGGTGACCCGACCTGTCTTGAGATGTGGGATATTAGTAGTAGTGGTAGTAGTAGTGGTAGTAGTAGTGGTAGTAGTAGTGGTTGTAGTAGCTGTAGCAGCAGTGTATAACCACCACTACGACTATTCCCCCGTCACCAGAAGACTCGTCAAGTCACCCTGAAGGCTTGAAACCTGGAGAATATATCGTTGTATTATACACATCCGAGTGTCAGTTTCACCCCTTGATGGAGAGCACTTACACTGGCTTTTTCAGCCAATAGATGGCTCTGATATCCTTGCCTGCCCCCCTGGTGCTTTACAAATGAGTTAAACTTGGTGGCAGTTGCCAGTTTATCGTATGTAACTTGTTTATATTCTTATGTAATCATTCATCTTCCTTCAGCTTAGCACGCTCAGGCTATGTGTCATGATAACGTCTCAACGAGGCAATTAAAACAACGAAAAAAAATCAGATACTGGAATATTTTATATGCTAGATGTAAACAAAGTCCTTTTCATTCCTATCATCTTACGTCAAGGTCACTAGGAAGGCATTTTTGTCTGCTTTGATTCTCGGAGAGGACGAAGTCATTAAATATAAGGTGTTTTATAGGTAGAGTATGAGAGACGGGTGTGTCATCCCATATATCAGAAGCGACGACCCCACGACGACCCCACGACGACCCCACGACGACCCCACGACCTTCCACTTGATTCCCACCACTCCAATTATATACATAAAAAGACTACATAAAACTCACTATAATATATATATATAATATATATATATATATATATATATAATATATATATATATATATATATATATATATATATAATCTGAAGGTTACCTGAAGGTTATTCCGGGGATCAACGCCCCCGCGGCCCGGTCCATGACCAGGCCTCCCGATGGGTCAGGGCCTGATCAACTAGGCTGTTACTACTGGCCGCACGCAGTCCAACGTACAAGCCACAGCCCGGCTGATCCGGCACTGACTTTAGGTATCTGTCCAGCTCTCTCTTGAAGGCAGCCAGGGGTTGTGAAAGAATAGAGAAATTCCAAGTGCTTTCGTGACTATTCACATTATCAAGGAACGGATTATTGTTCCTTGATAATGTGAGTAGTCACGAAAGCGCTTGGAATTTCTGTATTCTTCACAGTGGTTGTTTTGCATATTCTGAAATCACCTGTTTACTGTGATCTTATTGCATATATATATATATATATATATATAATATATATATATATATATATAATATATATAATATATATATATATATATATATATATATATTGCTTCGCCTAGGATGGCGAGGCTGGACCCATGCACAAGAAGGGCCCACTACATTCTCACTACAGTTAATGATATAGCCCACTACAGTATCACTGTAATAACTGCTGTCACCAATAATAACACCACTAGCAACACACCAACAGTAACATATACCTGCTACTATTTTAAGAAGACACAGTACATGGTTTATGGCACTTCACTGAGAAGAGGCTTTCTCCCACCACTGAACTGCGTTTGTGTACGTTCTTGGATGTCTCACCAACGTACGTAGATTCAGTCCAGTTATTAAATAGAATGGTGCATATCACTAAATCCTTGATAACAGTGCAGGCAATGGTGCCTAGGTGGAGTTTGCTCCACTACTTTAGTGTAAAATAACATACGAAACTATATAGCTTCCCAGTTAGAGGTGTGTATCACTGATGGTGAGTAGGCTTCACACACTCGGACATTTTTTTAATTTGGTTCCAGGAAAATTTTTGCCCTCTCATTTGCTCATAAATGTAACAGTGACTTTCCAAGCTATTAAATATGCTTACTTTCTCAGACTTGGGAAGACGGCTAGAGACCATAAGACAAGAAGAGCACTGCAATAGGTCTACTGGCCCATGTTAGATCCCTGGAATTTCTCGCGTTCACGAAATTCTAGGCACTATTAAGAGGACTTTGAGGCCGAGAACGAACAAGTCATATCGGCTGGAGGAAGAGCGGAGGACAGAAGGTAAGGGTCGGGACAGAGAGCAGCAATACAGAGTGAGGTCGGACCAGTTTCACACACGCTCGAAAGGCCAGATTAAGCCTTCAAGGCATTCCCGCCGAGAGGAGCAGTCGCTTTTGATTTTCGGCCAGCATACAAACGAGAAATAGATAGGTCACTGTGGAGTTCCCAGCACCGTCAGCATAGCAGCACCACCACCAGCACCCCCAGAAGGCCCATCACACACATACAAACGAGAAATAGACGGCCAACTACAGTGTCCCCAAACTGTTACCACTGCTACGGTCGTCAGCATCACCACTACAAACCCACTCCCACATTTGGGGTTCATAGAATTTCCTGCACTGCAAATGAAAGACGATTTTAATATAAGTGGTGAGTAAAATGTGTTTGCAATGTGAATCAAAACTTACATAAACGTGATTGGGGAATTTATATACTAATTTACCATTCCTAAACTCTTACAGGGGTTCCGTTATGAAGTCCGTGTGTGTGTGTGTGTGTGTGGTGTGTGTGTAGTGTGGTGTGTGTGTGTGTGTGTGTGTGGTGGTGTGCACTCACCTAGTGGTTGCAAGTGTCGAGTCACAGCTCCTAGCCCTGCCTCTTCGCTGGTCGCAACTAGGTCACTGTTTCTGATCCATGTGTGTGTGTGTGTGTGTGTGTGTGTGTGTGTGTGTGTGGTGTGTGTGTGGTGTGTGTGTGTGAGTGTGTGTGTGTGTGTTATGTGTGTATTTGAAGCTGAAGTAAGCTTGATTATACAAAAATGTGTAATGGGTGCAAGATATGCCTGGTTCCCCAAGTGCTGTGTGACCTGTAAGGGTCACACAGCAATTAGGGAATGGGAGGTGACCAGGTTCGGTTCGGAGGTAGGGAAGGGTACCTTCAATTCCCTGAATTGAAAGCCCTTCCCTAGCACCAAGACAGCTCGCCAGAACATCACACCTGAAAAATATCCGACTTCAAATAAAGAGTGGTCAAACACGCGCTTTTAAACATCGAAATATATCTGGAAGAACTAAAAACATCTAGTGTAGGAAAAGCCTATCGTAAATAGAAAAAAATCTAAAATAGTTATAACGGCAGGTGGGAAAGATTTAGAGATCTTCACGGGATGTTTATTCTGAAGTAAATCAGCGTCTCGGTGATAAATCAATCACCATCATCAGGAATCATATTCTGGAACATGACATATTAATAATGCAACAGTAAATTTCCCACGACGGTCTCGTGGGCTTTCTCACCTGCCAGAATTATAGTTCTTGAAGCTCAGTACTGTGAAAGAGACAAAGGTGATCTATCGAATTATATTGTATCAGGGACACTAATTACCCCACTTCCGTGTTAAGTCATCTTAAAATAGACAAAAACTATAAAGCAATTTCTAAACAATGATTTATATTCTTAACACCGGCCGAGTCCCACCAAGGCAGGTGACCCGAAAAAGAAAAACTTTCATCATTCACTTCCATCACTGTCTTACCAGAGTGTGCTTTACACTACAGTTATAAAACGCAACATTAACACATCCTCCTTCAAGTACAACAATATAGTTTATAAACAGAGGAGTCGTTTTTACTGCTGGTGTTTCTTTACTGTTGTTATTACTGCTGTTCCTATGCCTTTCTCTCTGTTACAATTGCCACACCTATTGATACCACTGTTACCATTGCTATTGTTGACCAAGACCTTCCACTGGCTTACCCATCCACACCTTCAAATACCAATATCACTTTCTTTACAATTCACGATTATGAAGTTATCTTAAGTTATGGAAATAACCTACCCTATAATTAGGTTTAATAATTAAAGTTGGCTGTGGTACCTACGTAGACCTCCAGCACCTAACACACACAGTGACACAGTGAAATGGGTTACCTGATCATCTCAAAATCAGTTACGAATAGGGTAATTCAAGAATAAGGAATAAAAAACAGAGAAAAGAGCGTAATGAATTAGGCTACAAAAAGGCAATAGAGTTTTTTTGTTAAATTACCCATAATTACAAAATTTATTTTGTTAACATATTCTTAACGTGGTTTTAACCTGTTTCTGTTTTTATTTAAAACTGTTAGAAAATATATATATATATAAAATATATATATATATATAATATATATATATATATATATATATATATATATATATATGCCGTGCAGAATAGGTAAAATTGGTCAATTAGCAAGAACCCAATTACAGTTAAGTCCTTCCTAAAATTAATAATTTTGTACCAAAAGCACCTTAGAAAACTTACCTGACCTTATTATAACAAGCGCAATTTAATTTAGCCTAATCCAGCTAAATATATTTTAGATAACTTTACAATAATTTAATAATAAGCAAACACAATGAAATATATATATTTTTTCGTTATGTTTGGAATGATTTTTGCGAAATTATTGCATACACAAATTTTCGCTTGCCTTATTCGGCAAGAAGAGCGTTGCTATTTAAGCCAAAATCGCAAGTTTTACCTATTTGGCACGACATATACAAAGGACCCCAATGAAAATAAGCCACTGTTGTTATTCCAGGTTCTCTACACATATGCTGCTATGTATGTAACTTTTTGTGTATACCTGAATAACTTATTTATAAAAGTTATCCTAGGTTAAAATTTACATTTCATGTGCCCTCAAAAACCCATTATTAAAAAAATGTATGTAATAAAGTCAAAATCTAAGTAAAGACTTACTCACGTACTTATTTATCCACGTACTTAAGTACTTACTTACCTGACTTAACCTTGCACTGAGGAATAAGCAGATGGTCTCCCCAATGACCTGCCGGTGTGACACACCTTACACAGGTCACCTCTACCACCCGTCTGGTGCTGCCACCTCTTGGTTGTCAATGGCGACACCTGCTTCGCGTTTTCTACTGATCTTTACCTCTAACAGATGGCGCGCATGTCTCCATGTAACCCTCACAACAGCTTCCCCAACGGGTATAAATACACCGAGAGGTGTATGGGCCTTCGTATAGTAAGTAAGTAAGTAAGTTTATTCAGGTATACACAAATACAGTTACATAGAATTATCATACATAGCAGCATATGTGTAGAGAACCTAGGATAACCCAAAAAAGTCAGACAGAGTGACTTATTTCCATTGGGGTCCTTTTACCTTATTATAATATAAAGGTTATAATATTTTCTTATTATTCTACAATGAAGATAACATCATATTATCATACTAAAAAGACTATCTACTACACAAAGGTCATCAATACGAGGGTCATTACTAGGAATAAGGTAAAATTTACACGTATTTTAGCTAAAAAATAGAAAATCATTCCCCTCCCTTTCTGTAGCTACATTCATCAGACACCTTTTGGCACTCTTCTTGAACTGGTTCATGCTATGACTGGCTTTGACATGTGCGGGCAGTCTGTTCCATTCCTTTATTGTTGTACAATAAAAGGTGTTTGAAGCCTGGCCACTGACTGTGGGTACTACAAAGTTGTGCTCTCTCCCCCTAGTACTATGATTGCTTTGGTTCCCAACCTTGACAAAATTGACAGCAAGATATTCTGAACACTGTTCATGAGCAATTTTATAAACATGATTTAGCTTCAGTTGTTTTACTCTGTCTTCAACATTCAGCATATCCAACTGCTGTAATTCATCCTGGCCTACATGTTCTCTTGGTCCCAGCCCAGGATGAATCTTACGATTTTGTTCTGGGTGATTTGCAGTCTATCTTTCAGTTTTTGTCAAGGCAGAGTACCAAGAAGAGCAAGCGTAATCCATATGGCATTGTATAAGGGCTAGACATAGGGTCCTGCGAAGCCTCAGTAGGTAGACACTGTGCTTGTCTATACAGGAACTTCGTCTGGCATTTCGCTTTCTTTACTACACTGTTCCTATCAATTCTCCTGACAGGCATGGGTCAAAGGGGATTCCCAAATATTTTACTGATGAAACCAAAGTGATGGGCTCCCCATTACATTGAACATTAAAAATTATTTACCCTTCTCAGTTTATGTTCGTGCCAAAGAGAATGGCTTCAGTTTTCCCTAGGTGTAATGATAGTTTGTTGTCTACTAACCATTTGCTGCAGGACTCCAGTTCCAGTGTTAAAACATTAGCAATATCTTGTGGGTCTTTACCTGACACTAACAGAGCACTGTCATCTGCATACAGTAGGAGTTTGTACTTGACACTGATAGGCATATCATTGACATAACATAAGAATAATAAGGGACCCAGAATACTACCTTGGGGAACTCCACATGTTATCGGCAGGGATTCTGATTCTGTTTTGTTGATTTTGACTATTTGTCTCCTGTTGCTAAGGTAGGACTTAAACCAGTCTACAGAACCTATACCGATAGCTTGAAGTTTATTACATAATACATTGTGGTTGACAGTATCGAAGGCCTTTTGCAGGTCTAAGGTTACCATACCTATGAGGTTCCCCTTTGACATTTCAGTTCTCAGGTAATCCATCAGATTAATAAGGGAGGTGTTGGTTGAGTAGGATCTTCTAAAGCCCGATTGATAGCTATGGAGAATGTTGTTGTCATTAAGGTACTTAACTACTTGAGAATACACCGCCCTCTCTAGAATTTTAGATATTATACTGAGTATACTAACAGGCCTATAGTTGCTTACATCAGACCTATTTTTCTTGAAGATAGGAGTAACTCTGGCCTCCTTGAACCCCTCCGGTACGGTATTAGTGGTGATTGATAGATTTATTATGTGAGCAATAGGGATTGACAGTTCAGAAGCACCATCTTTTAGGAACTTAGACG
Source organism: Cherax quadricarinatus (assembly GCF_026875155.1). Classification (NCBI taxonomy): domain Eukaryota; kingdom Metazoa; phylum Arthropoda; class Malacostraca; order Decapoda; family Parastacidae; genus Cherax; species Cherax quadricarinatus. The sequence goes on from NC_069442.1 coordinate 29,716,837, forward strand.
GGATGTTATCAGGGCCTGTGCTCTTAGTTGGGTTTAACCTGCTTAGTTCTTTTTGAATAAAGTCATGAGATACACTTACTAGTTGACAACTGTTTGGGGTTACCCCTTTATTGGTATAGTATGTTTGAAACTTATCAGAATCTGTGTTTAAAGGTATTTGATGCAGCTGGTAGTTTACTTACTAGTGTTGATGCAACAGATGTGTAGTAGGAATTAAAGCAATTTGCCACCTTAGATGTTTCATGGCATACCTCATTATCGATAGTGAGTACTATGTTAGTCCTATCTACTGGCTTATGGCTATACCCAACTGTTTTAGTTGTTGCCAGAGCTTTCTGGGTTATGTTATACTCTTCAATTTTTGAGCAATAGTGCTTTGCCTTTGCTCCTTTTATAAGTCTCTGTACTCTGTTCCTCACCCTTTGGAATTCATTTAGTGCTGCAATATTCCTGTCTGTTTGCTTTAAATCTTTTTAGCAGCTGGTCTCTGAATTTCATATTATCTAATATCTCAGTAGTCATCCAGGGTTCAGTTCTTCGTTTAATCCTAACCTCTTTAACTGGTGCAATATTATCAAGGATGGTTAGTGAACATTGTTTTGAATTTTTCCCAGGCATCATTTACGTCCGTGCAACTTGTTATCTCTGTCCAGTCACAATTGTGTAGCCTATTTACCAGTGTTTCTTTACTGTAGTTTCTAGTTGACCTCATTTTTATTGTCCTGTGTAGGCCTATCCTATCCCTAGTGATTTTCCTGGTGCAGTAAATGATGAAATGATCACTAAGACCTGGGGTAATGACGCCTGACTGACTAATGTTCTCAGAGCGGTTACAAAGTATGTGGTCAATTAGAGTGGCTGAGAACTGTGTGATCCGGGTTGGAGTATTAATTAGTTGAGTGTAACTATTTAATCCTAGAATTTGCTTATACCTTTTGCATTAGCCCGTTATTTTGCTGCCCTGAAAAACAGATATTGAAATCGCCCAGTTTTTGTCTCGCAATTGTTTTTCAACTCCGGACAAGACTCTGGAAAAGTCTTCTAAGAACTGGTCCTGGGTAGGAGGGCGGTAACTAGTTCCTACTAAGATGGGTTTGGTCTTAGGAAGCAGCACTTCAAACCATAGAATCTCCAGTTTATTGTTATTTAAATCAGGTCTTGGGTCGTAAGCTAAGTCATTTCTAATGTAGGCACATACTCCACCACCCTTTCTGTTCCTATCATAAGCGTTTTATATTGTAACCATCTATTTTGACCTCGTCGTCAGTCACCGTATCATCCAACCAAGATTCAGAGATGGTTATAACTGCCGCCCTAATTTTGTTAGCTAGAATCCTAATCTCTGCCAATTTAGGAAGAAGTGATCTTGCATTGACATGAATAAAGTGAAGGCCTGTTTTCATAAAACAATCATAATCATCAATATATGGCAATGGGTCATTTGTATTAAATTTAGGTAAATCAATGTCATTCACTACTAAAGGGTAACTGTGCCAAAGTGCATTTGTTACACACAAAATGAATTCTGGCACCGTTGTTATAATTGTACATACATCCATCATGCACCCACCCCTTACACATTTTACAAAAGGTGCCTTGTCTGTTTTTCATGCGTACTTTAGTACAGTGTATGCACCTGTTTGGTAGTGTTTGAGATAATAATGGCTGTATTGTCTCACATTGACCTATGTATGCATTACATATGGAGTTAAGGTTATCATTCCTAGCTACTAGACCGTCATTATCGCCGTCATTTATCTGTCTGTTTTGCCTCTGCACAATAGTTTGAGGTCCTGGATTAATTTGGATATCACCACTTAAGAGCGCTACAATAAGAGCTGTGTGCCACACATACACAGCATATTTTAATCTCTAATATATGGATTAAATCGATTTGCCGGTGGTAAATAGGTTATATGAAACCTTAAAGACTCGGGTAGTCAAAAACGCGGTGGAAATAATTGCATTTGTGTGTACTTGTGGCTAAATTAACTTACTTATAGACCTAATATCCAGTAAACAGATTCGAAAATAAATTTTATTTAAACTATGGGTATTTAACTCAAAAAATCAGTGATCTCTGGTAAGCATAGATATTGCAGGTATAGAAAACTACTGTGTAATATAGACTTAACGTAGGGTAACCCAGCAAGGTGAAAAAGTGAGACCTAATTTCCATAGAGGTTCAGTTTCCATTGTGGTTCAATTTCCATGGGGGTTCAATTTCCACAGAGGTTCAATTTCCATAGGGGTTCAATTTCCATAAGAGTTCAATTTCCATAGGGGTTCAATATCCACAGGGGTTCAATTTCCATAAGAGTTTAATTTCCACAGGGGTTCAATTTCCATAAGAGTTCAATTTCCATAGGGGTTCAATTTAAGTACGTTTTTATTTAGGCCAATAATATTTAATATACATTTAATTACAATGGCCATGAAGTCACACAGATAATATTAACATTCGTGTATGAATAACATTTATCTAGATTTAACTTACGATGATTTAGTCAAGTTAAATATTGTAACTTAACCCCTCTGAGGCTCCTGTTAATATATGCTAATACTCTCTTGCTTGGTTAATGGGGTTTAAAGTCTATCTACTGAAGGAGGGTCATTAAGGTTGTTTGGTTAATGAGGGTTAAAGCCTATCTACTACACGAGGGTCATTAAGGTTACTTGGTTAATGGGGTTTAAGGTCTACTAAACGAGAGCCATTAAGGCTGTTTGGTTAATGGAGTTTAAAGTCTACTACAGGAGAGTCAGTTAAGATTTCTTGGTTAATGGGGTTCGAAGTCTACTACACTAGGGTCATTAAGTTTGCTTGGTTAATTTGGTTTAAAATCTATCTACAACACGAGGGTCATTAAGGCTGATTCTCTCCTTAATAAAACCAAATAAAACATTTTAATTCTTGGAAAATGTGTCTAGTAGTTTGGTTTATATTAAGACTGATCTTAACTTAATCTAGTAACCCATTCTAGTTTTTTTACTGTGGTATTCAAACAGCAACGTTTCGCTCTCCAGGAGCTTTGTCTAGCTAATACCATAACATTATTACATAATTTTTTTTGGTCTGGCCACCTGGGCACAAACAAAAAAAATCTCGCTTCCAATAAAATATAGGTTTTAATTTATAATTTTTATAAGATTTGAAAAAAAAAGTTATTCTGGGCACTTGTTAGCACTTTTTTGGATGGTTAGCACTTTATTTGGAGGGTTAGCACCTTTTTTTGGAGGGTTAACACTTTTTTTGGAGGGTTAGCACTTTTTTTGGAAGGTTAGCACTTTATTTGGAGAGTTAACACTTTTTTTTGGAGGGTTAGCACTTTTTTTGGAGGGTTAAGCACTTTTTTTTGGAGGGTTAGCACTTTTTTTTGGAGGTGTTAACACTTTTTTTGGAAGGTTAGCACTTTTTTTTTGGAGGGTTAGCACTTTTTTTGGGGTTAGCACTTTTTTTGGAGGGTTTAGCACCTTTTTGTGTTAGCACGAATACACATGAAGAGCATAGAGGTGAAGCTATAATATAATTATAATAATAATAATAATAATAATAATTTTATTTCTGCAAGTACATGTACAAGGTATAGAGATCTAGTGCCATTAGTGATCATACTTATTTGTAGTAGTAAAATATAATAATATATATAATAATAATAATAAATAGATAATAACCTTTATTTCTACAGTACATGGTAAAGGTATTCAGGTCTAGGACATTATTGCATACTACTATATAGAATAGCCACATGTTATGCTAGAACATTTCGGGTAAATTAGGTTAATTTTGGTCCGCCCAGGATGCGACCCACAAGTCACTACCCCAGGAATCCATTTTACTGCTAGGGAAAATGGACAAGCAAGGTTTCTATAACTAAACACGTCTTAATGTATTTCAACTAGTACCGGGGATCACCCGGCCTTTAGGTGTGATCCGTAATAGTGCAGCTAGCGACCGAGCTATGGCACTGTGCCATAGCCAACCTTATGAAATGCCTGAACAAAAATCTCCAAAATATTTCCAGAATTATGACCCATCCTATTACTCGCTACTTAAAACTACTGAACCATTTCAGAATTACGTTTTGAACTAATACCAGTGTGTTATCAATTACCAAACTATTAACCATTAAAATGGCAACATACCAGTCAACTAGTCAATGCGTACAAAATTCGGACCGAAACGTTTGCCAAAGATTCATTCTCCTATGTACGGGTTATTTGAGCAAAGAAAATATTTAGAATACCCCTATGGGTATCATCCTTAAAGGCGATGCCATGAAATAATACCCTGTTTTTTCTGGTACAAGGTATTAAACGTAGCTGGAGTAAACCAAGCAAACCAGTGATTACTTAACCTGTTCATCAATGTGAGTACAAACAGGAAAGAAGTCTGTCTCACACTCGGAAGACGAAGGATCGAGCCTTCACCACGTCTTGAGCTGAATGACCCATATAGATTTAGCGCTTAACATGACTTATTAATATGACAATGTGACCAGGTCAGCATCTGAATAAGACCTGTGGACCAGGTCATCCTTCTATGATATTGATACAGAGGGATGATGCTATCAGATTCTTATTATTATTGATATTATAAGTATTATTATAATTATTATTAATATAATTAATACATTTTATATTATTTTATTATAATTATTATTGATATTATTAGTATTATTATAATTATTTCATTATATTATAAAAATTATTATTATTATTATTATTATTATTATTATTAATTCAGAATGTTCTTATACACAAATTTTGAAAAATCACAAAAATCAATGACCAGTAAATATATTTACTTAAACCAATTTAACCCAACATGGGATAAAAATTGCTGTTAAACCATATTAGAGCCGTGAAAAGGTTATGAAACAAGATATTATCTTTTAAGTGTTAGTTGTTAAACCTGTGGCGTGGCCGGTCCAGGTTAGAGAGAGAGAGAGAGAGAGAGAGAGAGAGAGAGAGAATAAGGTAGGGAAGGGGGTGAGTAATGATCAAGAGTCACTAACAACAGGCTATGTGAAGATCTTAAACACTAGTGTCAGAGGCTGCACCATCGCCTGACCCACCAAAACACCACCACAGTCTTGCCCGGGCTCCTGACCCACCAAAACACCACCACAGTCTTGCCCGGGCTCCTGACCCACCAAAACACCACCACAGTCTTGCCCGGGCTCCTGACCCACCAAAACACCAGCATAGTCTTGCCCCACTGCTTCAAGATTCCATTTATACATCAGTCTGCGACCAGCTCCACCAATATTAACAAACTCGTTTCGCCCATCAGGGCATTTCCTGAATAAATGCCATTAACCACATAACGAGTCTTGTGGAGAAATATTCTCCAGGAGGGGAGTATCAGCTCCTTTCAGCCCTTTTCAGTCCTGAGGGACCCGACCCTCTCAGAAAGGGCAATGGCGTCTTGCTTCTGCATCTGTGCATCAACACTAATTGATTTCAGATGCAGTACCAGCGTGTCACAGATCACACCACCTCTTTGCAAGAGAAAAATGTTGCAACCAATGTGAGTTAACGAGAGGGTCGGGCCCCTCAGGGCTGAAAAGGACTGAAAGGGGCTGATGCCCCTTATTGATGTACATGTCAATGAATAATAGAGCTGATATATAAATCCAAATCTGAAGCTGTGGTCCAGTTTCACGCGTAATGTTTATACCAAACTCGCGTATTCGGTGTTATTGTTCTTGGAAATTATCAGTCTTAATCTCGCTAATGAAGTCTCCAATGTACTCGGGAGTACGTGAGAGTACATGTGGGTACATAAAAGTACATGGGAAAGACAGATAGCAAGGGACTTGTAAGTCCTCACTGAGGCTGATTCTATATAGTTTAAAAAACTACGGTGTATTATCTACGAGTATGTGAATAAGTCAAGGATAGAAGGCTCTCTCACTCTCACTCTCTCTCTCTCAAGTGTAGGGTGCCTGGTCAGAGGCAGTCAATAAATTAACGACCAGGAATTAAGGAATAAAGAATTAAAGAATAAATTATTAAAGAATAAGGTATTAAACAATAAGGTATTAAAATAAGGTATTAAACAATAAGGTATTAAACAATAAGGTATTACAACAAGGTATTAACAATAAGGTATTAAATAATAAGGTATTAAACAATAAGGTATTAAATAATAAGGTATTAAACAATAAGGTATTAAACAATAAGGTATTAAACAATAAGGTATTAAACAATAAGGTATTAAACAATAAGGTATTAAACAATAAGGTATTACACAATAAGGTATTAAATAATAAGGTATTAAACAATAAGGTATTAAACAATAAGGTATTAAACAATAAGGTATTAAACAATAAGGTATTAAATAATAAGGTATTAAATAATAAGGTATTAAACAATAAGGTATTTAAGAATGCCTTTTGAGGGTTACTAAGCCAAAATAACATAACACTGATATATAATACCCATAACAGACGTCGTGATCAATACTAACATATGTATAGTCGAAATGTCTCGTTATAAAGATACAGAAACATTGCACATATATATACTAACTTCCAAGCCAGGATAAGCCAGGAAGGCTTAAGCAGCGTGGCTTATTTTCCTTTTACCCAACATATTGCAGGTAATTCTACCAACATTAATACAATTTAACACCCATGAAGGATATTTTACAGTGAAAATCGTAACTTAAAACTGACGTGAGAATCTGAACACGAGAGAAACAATGACACAATTCAATATGTCTGGAGGATTTGTCATGGAATTCATGACAAAAAAAAATTATGCGTGAGGACCAGTGTGTAGCGTCACTGGAGAATTTTTTCACCGAAATATTATCTAAGAATTTATACAGGAGAGAAAACACAGTTTTCAGCGTGTCCATAAGACGTTTTTATTGGATGTAATTTAATAAAACGCGGAAGAGTATCAGTTTACCTGGAGTTTATTTGGAGTTTACCCGGGGTTTACCTGGAGTTTGCCCTGAGAGGGTTTCGGGGGTCAACGCCCCCACGGTTCGGTCTGAGACCAGGCCTCGTGGTAGATCAGGGTCTGATCAACCAGACTGTTACTGCTGATCGCACGCAAACTGACGTATGAATCACAGCCCGGCTGGTCAGGTACTGACTTAAGGTGCCTGTTCAGTGCTTTCTTGAAGACAGCCAGGGATCTTTTGGTAATCCTCCTTATGTATATTGGGAGGCAGTTGAACAGTCTTGGGCCCCTGATACTTATTGTCTTCACAGATTTTTCACAAAATTAGGATCGAATCAACCTATGAAGGTTCATACAACAGAAAGACCATACCAATGTCTTCAAGCTAATTATATATATATATATATATATATATATATATATATATATATATATATAATATATATATATATGTCGTGCCGAATATGTAAACTGGTCAATTAGCAAGAAAATCATTTAAAATTAAGTTCTTTCTAAAATTTCTCTTATACGTTTAAAGATATATTTTTCATAATGTTTAATGTAAAAAATTTAATTTTGCACCAAAAGAATCTTAGAAAACTTACCTAACCTTATTATAACAAGCGCAATTTATTTTAGCCTAAACCAACTAAATATTTTAGATTTGTTTACAATAATTAATACTAAACAAACACACGAAATATATTTTTTTTGTTAGGTTCAGAATGATTTTGGCGAAATTTTGCATACACAAATTTTCGCTTGTCCTATATGCAAGATGACGTTGCTATTTAAGCAAGATCGCAAGTTCTGCCTATTCGCACGACATATATATATATATATATAAATATATAATATAATATATATAATATATAGATATAATTAAAATATATATATAAAAATATAAATATATAAATTCACCCAGAATAAAAAAATAACTTCGTTGGCCCATTAGGTTTTCCTTTATCTGTAAATCCTATAAAATCTTGCATGAGAGACTTGGCGAAGTTGAGACAGCCAGTAGTCTTGGCCAGAGTCATCGAGTGTGGCCAGTGTGTGTCTGTGTGGCCAGGGTGGCTGGGCGTGGCCGCTATGGCTCCCAGACAGCCTCTCTTATCCTGGCTATGACAAATTAGTCTCTAGATCATAGCGTGCGAGAACCTAACTCTGGGAGCATATACAAACTCTAACCACCCTAGCTCACCCTCACCTCCCTCTCCCTCACTCCGTCCTCCCTATCCCCCCTTCAATTCATCCTTCCTCTTCCGCCTCCAACTTTTTATCCAGGACCTCATAACTATTCATATATTTGTTAGAAAGAGACTTTCGTTGTATGGCGGCGGAAGATTCATTACCGCTGATTACAACTGCCTCGCCAGTAGTGGTACGATCTTTCTTGTACTTTACTCACGCCGGTTCATCCTTCCTGATCCTCTTTAAGACGTCGCGGATTTCCGCCTCAAGCCAAGACACCGAAGCTCAAGCTTGTTCACTGAGACGCTACGCAATATTATATTTAAGATACAAAGGTACCTACTGCACACAACAGTCACGACGAAACACAGATAAAGAAAAAAGATTGTTATATATATATATATAATATATATATATATATATATATATATATATATATATATATATATATATATATATATATATATGTCGTGCCGAATATGTAAAACTGGTCAATTAGCAAGAACTCATTTAAAATTAAGTAATTTTTTAAATTTTCTCTTATACGTTTAAAGATATATTTTTTTCATTAATGTTAATGTAAAAATTTATAATTTTGCACCAAAAGAATCTTAGAAAACTTACCTAACCTTATTATAACAAGCGCAATTTATTTTAGCCTAACCCAACTAAATATTTTAGATTTGTTTAAAGTAATTTAATACTAAACAAAGACAGTGAAATATATTTTTTTTCGTTAGGTTCAGAATGATTTTGGCGAAATTATTGCATACACAAATTTTCACTTGTCCTATATGGCAAGATGAGCGTTGCTATTTAAGCCAAGATCGCAAGTTCTGCCTATTCGGCACGACATATATATATATATATATATATATATATATATATATAATATATATATATATATATATATATATATATATATATATATAATATATATATTATTATTATTATCACACTGGCCGATTCCCACCAAGGCAGGGTGGCCCGAAAAAGAAAAACTTTCACCATCATTCACTCCATCACTGTCTTGCCAGAAGGGTGCTTTACACTACAGTTTTTAAACTGCAACATTAACACCCTTCCTTCAGAGTGCAGGCGCTGTACTTCCCATCTCCAGGACTCGAGTCCGGCCTGCCGGTTTCCCTGAACCCCTTCATAAATGTTACTTTGCTCACACTCCAACAGCACGTCAAGTATTAAAAACCATTCGTCTCCATATATATAATATATATATATATATATAAATATATATATATATATATATATAATATATATATATATATATATAATTAATATATATATGCAATAAGATCACAGTAAACAGGTGATATCAGAATATGCAAAACAACCACTGTGAAAGAATAGCGAAATTCCAAGCGCTTTCGTGACTTCTCACATTATCAAGGATAGTTCCTTGATAATGTGAGAAATCAAGAAAGCGCTTGGAATTTCGCTAACAGGAGTGTTAAAAAAAAGTTTGATTTCTTTCAACAAAAAAAAAGAACAGTCAGGATGATAGTGTTAAAGTACCCACGACGAGGCTGACTCCACATGTAAACAGAAACACGGAAACTAAAACTAGTCTGCATATTTCGACCCCCAACTGGAGCTCTCTTCAGCAGACAAACGCTGTAAGACAGCAACATGTTTATGTACGGAAAGTGAGGCCCCGTCAGGTGAAGACGATATCATGCTTATTAATGAAGGTGAAAGGAAAGCCAGTAATAAGTGTAATAAGTCTTAATTCACTCCAGCAAGCCACTATTCAAGGTTTCCTTCCACCAAGGAACAGCAATAAAGTGGCTACAATAATCGCTTATTAACAGACAGGCCGTCTCTCACCCCGGCAAGGCGGTTAGTCGTTAGGTTGATTACTGGAAATGTAAACACATAAGCAGTGTAATGTGATCCTTTATTGACAATGTTTCGCCCACACAGTGGGCTTTTTCAAGTCACAAACAGATCTGTTTGTGACTTGAAAAAGCCCACTGTGTGGGTGAAACGTAGTCAATAAAGGATCACATTATACTGCATATGTGTTTATATTTCCATTGTGTCGGTATTTTATACCATTTATTCCCAGGTTGATTACTGGCTGACTCAACACTGAGGCGTACTGGATCTTCAGTAATTCATTCATTTTTTTGGTCATTAAGCGTAAGTCCCACCGCCTTTAACCAAAAAGCCTAATAATAGATGTTTTTGGCCTGGATTTTTTTTCATATGAGAAGAGGTATTTTGAATTTCTCTCAATTCCACTGGTGACTTTTAGCTCCCTCTGTCCCTCCTGGACTCTGTGAGGCATTCAATTTGAGCTCAACATTTTCTGATTCTCTTAGCCAGTGTTGTTCTTTGGAGAGACTGCTGCGTTTGAAGAGCTCTGTTATTCGGCGTCTTCGCCTATAGAGGACACACCACTTTCTTTCCAGTCTGTACCTTCACCTTCCTAACTGTATGTGTCTGGAACGAAGGAATTAGAGAGAGAGAGAGAGAGAGAGAGAGAGAGAGAGAGAGAGAGAGAGAGAGAGAGAGAGAGAGAGAGAGAGAGAGTGCCAAGTCCTTCACGAAGGTGTGGCTGGGAGGTCGTCACGTTCTGGAGCGAAAGTGGTGTAGTTAAGATAGCGTAATTCTTCTTTCAACATCTTGGTTCCGCTGCGCCCCCTTGATCGCAGCCTACGTAAGCATGACGATCAGGTCAGGCGGCGCTGACCCCCGGCAGAGATAGCAATGGACAGATGCAAGCATCCGGAAAGATGCGGCACCACGCTACCCCTTGATAGTAAAATATCTTGATGTTCCTCCATTAATAAGACGGATGAGTGCGTGCTCAAATTTGATGATGATGATTCTGAGGATGATGATCCAGACGAAAATGATGATGATGATGATGATAGTGTTAACAATGATTGCGCTGGAAACAAGATCTTGTCGACTGTTTTTTTTTTATTGAAATAGGCAAAAATGAGAATGTGGTATAAAGATTTAACGCTTGATGAAGACGGGAGGCACAAAGGCATTTGCAAGCCTCCCTCCACCTCCCCATTTCCCCACCTCCGAGGCGCGGGTTACGTAAGGAACAAAAGCCGCTTCAAACATGGTAATGACTTGTTATTAATATTACATAAAGCACAGAGGGAAAAGAACACGAGCACACACACACACACACACACACACACACACACACACACACACACACACACACACACACACACACACACACCACACACACACCCGACGATGCTCACGGTCACGACCGATGCTAAGCATCTTCTTCACCTCTCATCTCCTCCCTCCCAGCATCAAGCCTCTATCTTCTCTCCCTGTCGCTGTTTCCTCTGCTTCTAATCGCTGTCTCTTCTTCCCAGCACATCCTTTCTTTCCTTTCTTCTCTCCGCCCCATTTCTCTTTCTCTCTCTTCCCCCCCTCCCTCTCTCACTTTAAAGCAACCTGCACCTCTTCTTTCCTTGTCTTTCTACCCCTCCTCTCCCTTCCCGTTTTTTCTCTTTTCCTACACATCATCTATGTAATATCACATCCCTTTCCCTCTTCCCTCCCTTCCTATCTTTTTCTCCAGTCTCTCTCACTTCCCACACTGACTACTTCTGCCTCTTCTCCCCCCTCTCTTCAAACACTCCCTTTCCATTCTTCCCCTCTACCCACTCTAACCTCCCTTCCAGCTTCTGGCTGCCTTCTCATAGTCCCTTCCCGCTCCGCCTCTTTCCCCATCCTTTCTCCCTTTCCTCAGGACTTACTCTAACCCTCCGTCGTGACACACATGGGAGGGGCCAACTCACACAGCGGAGTCGCTGTCATGCACCACATAGATCTGAGCTGGTTACGACGACTGTACGTGTTCCAGGAGGCTGTGGGTGCTGGAAGGGAAGGTGAGAAGGTGACTAGAAAGGAGAGAGAGAGAGAGAGAGAGAGAGAGAGAGAGAGAGAGAGAGAGAGAGAGAGAGAGAGAGAGAGAGAGAGAGAGAGAGAGAGACTAAGAACTCGGGATAACATAAACAAGAGTGCCTCAGAGACTTTAGAAGGTCGCAGTGTAAGTTACCTTCTTCACATAATATTACGTAACTCCATCCCTTGACGCCTCAATGACTTCCTCTGTACGTCGATTCCTGGCTACTTATTGCAACAAGGTCCTCAATGTACATCTATATTTCTTTGATTATCGTACCGAGTACTAGAGGAACACAGACACTCCCATTTACCCTTCTTCGCTATACATGTGAACTATAGACTGCTACGGTAATAATATAGAATATAACAACAGAATGTAAATAAGACACAATGTGCTTTGCTTTATCTTATTACGGAGACGTTTCGCGCATCAGATGACCCCTGGTTACCTGGAGGTTACCTGGAGGTTATTCCGGGGATCAACGCCCCCGCGGCCGGGTCCACGACCAGGCCTCCCGATGGATCAGGGCCTGATCAACTAGGCTGTTACTGCTGGCCGCACGCAGTCCAACGTACGAGCCACAGCCCGGCTGATCCGGCACTGACTTTAGGTATCTGTCCAGCTCTCTCTTGAAGGCAGCCAGGGGTTTATTGGCAATTCCCCTAATGCTTGATGGGAGGCTGTTGAACAGTTTTGGGCCCCGGACACTTATGGTGTTTTCTCTTAGTGTACCAATGGCGCCCCTACTTTTTATTGGGGGCATTTTGCATCGCCTGCCCAGTCTTTTACTTTCGTAGGGAGTGATTTCTGTGTGCAGATTTGGGACCATTCCTTCCAAGATTTTCCAAGTGTAGATTATGATATATCTCTCCCTCCTGCGTTCCAATGAGTACAAGTCAAGTGCTTCCAAGCGTTCCCAGTAGTTAAGGTGCTTGACAGAACTTATACGTGCAGTAAAGGATCTCTGTACACTCTCTAGATCTGCGATTTCACCTGCTTTGAATGGAGATGTTAATGTACAGCAGTATTCCAGCCTAGAGAGAACAAGTGATTTGAAAAGGATCATCATGGGTTGGCGAAATGTCTTCACAATAACGTTTCTTAAAGCTGTCTCCCCTCGTTGATAATGGTGATGGGGGGACAGGGGGCTCTTTGTCCATAATACTAATAATAATAATAATAATAATAATAATAATAATAATAATAATAATAATAATAATTCACTGATATCCTTGGAGAAAAATATGTATATGCTGACGCGTCCCGTCTCTCCCAACACTACTGCTAGTGAAAACAATTCTCTTTCTTGTGTAAGAGAGCCTTCTGCTTTTCTATCCTTGATCCACACATACCTAGATAATATACGACAGCCCTTAATCTAGATAGAAATAGATAGTTCTTCCCAGCAGATAGCTTCGGTATGTTTGTGGGGAAGCTCCTGGGGGATACAATGACTTTCGATCGAGGGAATATGTGGTAGATCCAATGCTTTGGATTAGGAGCTCTTAACAAGCGAACCCGACTCAGAACGTCCCACAGAAATGTTCATTTCGGACCACAGCGATCATGGATAATCTTACCGCCTGTCAATTAGGTATACTGCTTTCATAGCGTAAGAGAATAAGTCCATAATAACCAATTACATCTCTGCTGGATCCATATATCCTCCCCCACCTCATATCTTCAGCATTCAAGTTCCTTACCGCCAGGATTCTCGGTATGAAGGCACGAGGGTGGGAGTGGGCGTGCTGGACGAGCCTCCCACGAAGCCAACTTGTTGTCCCACAGACCATATCTAGACTGTGGCTTATAAGGAGGCTGCTCGTGGAAACACTTCTTATACCAAGCACGACTTGATGGATTCATTTTGTCCGAACTTGACAGAGGTACAGCGAAGAGTCGTATGTAAGAGAGAGAGAGAGAGAGAGAGAGAGAGAGAGAGAGAGAGAGAGAGAGAGAGAGAGAGAGAGAGATGAGTTAGTTGAGTTGGTAAATGAAGGTGTTCCAGGCTAGAAAGGGGTGGTCAGCCTAGTTTGCCCATCGATTGCGTTCTAATATACGCACTGAACGCATGCACAAAAATATGAAAACACACACACACACACACACACACACACACACACACACACACACACACACACACACACACACACACACACAGCCTTCCCAATCAAAATTAGTTAAATATCTTTGCTAATTTAACAAATATTTAGGAGAATATTCTCTGTGATAGTGAAACTATTCATGGTGATAGTGCAAAAGTTACGTGATGATAGTGAGTGCCAGACTTGCGTCTTCCCAGAGGACCACTCGTGGCTCTTATAAGGAAGTGGTCCAAGATGGTGGTCCAATATGGTGGTCCAAGATGGTGGTCCAAGATGGTGGTCCAAGATGGTGGTCCAAGATGGTGGTTCAAGATGGTGGTCCAAGATGGTGGTTCAAGATGGTGGTCCAAGATGGTGGTTCAAGATGGTGGTCCAAGATGGTGGTCCAAGATGGTGGTCCAAGATGGTGACCCAAGATGGTGGTTCAAGATGGTGGTTCAAGATGGTGGACCAAGATGGTGGTTCAAGATGGTGGTCCAAGATGGTGGTCCAAGATGGTGACCCAAGATGGTGGTCCAAAATGGTGGTCCAAAATGGTGGTCCAAGATGGTGGTCCAAGATGGTGGTCCAAAATGGTGGTCCAAGATGGTGGTCCAAGATGGTGGTCCAAAATGGTGGTCCAAAATGGTGGTCCAAAATGGTGGTCCAAAATGGTGGTTCAAGATGGTGGTCCAAGATGGGTGACACTCACTCAAGATAACAGAGACGTAGAGGTTGACCTCGGAGGCTGTGGACTACGAAGTCACAGACTTTATCTTGGGCTTCACAGAACTGGTCTTTGAACTCGAAGAGCCACAGACAAAGTAAAGTTTCTGAAAGCTTTTATTTACCTATGCTTTGGGTTTTAAATTTCTATATAAAAAACCCTTAAATTTTTAGAACCTGCTAATTTGTGTTTCCTTCTCATGTTCTTTCACATTCACTGTCATTTTCTGCCATGTTCACTGTTTCATGATCCTTCGGACACTACAGGTGCACAAAGAACGATAAGATCTGAAATCTGGGGATAAAATAAAAAGAATACCACCCAAAAACTCCTTTAAAAAGCATAGATGGGAATTTAGACACATGCGCAACATCTGGGTATCTTTATTGTAGACGTTTCGCCATCCAGTGGCTTTATCAATACAGATTCAAGGACATGAATGGAAGACAGGACTCACAGTGGCTCAGGGCCTGATCAAGCAGGCTGTGGCTATTGATGTTCCACCAGTGGAAGAATACACACCTGAAGCTCAAACTCAGATTTTTGTACTCTCTTGAGTACTTTATGCAAATATTCACCATGAATTTAGTGGAGCATTTCTGTTCCATGCTTATGATAGCTTATTTTCTATTGTCATTGATAAGATATCTTGATATACAGATCACTCATTTCTTTTTCCAGAGAGCCGTTTTCTTCACCGTCCTTGATTCTTGCTCCTAGACGATATACAATAATCCTTAATCTAGATAGAAGTAGACAGTTCAACTTAGCAGATAGCCTAAGTGTGGATTTACAAGCTCTCTGTTATCTGTCTGTTCCCTAAACTGACGTTGATGGTATTGTCTTCGTTAAGAAAAAAGTCTTTCGGCTGGGAAACCTCCTATGATGACCCCTTCTGTTATTTGGCAACCTCTGGAGTACAAGTGCTAGGTTTCCACTGTGTGTGTATTGGCGGTGGTCCAGAGTGAGACTATATACTGCAGTACTTTCTAAAACTCGTTTAATTCTTCGTTATTAATAATGTGAGAGATAAACGGTATGTTATTTGTCAGGGTGTCATGCAGGAGGTCTGCTCCCATGCACAACCGGTTGGGGTTGTGTTTATGTATATGCACACGTGCTTATGTGGGTGTGGTGGCCTGAAGGCTCTTACACAGGACTGGTCGAGCCAGGAAACGCCAGGTCAGTGCTTAGAATGACCTAAACAAACACTCACACCCTTCCACATAACATACATACGTGCACACATACACGTACATGTATATGTACACTCACACACACACACACACACACACACACACACACACACACACACACACACACACACTCACACACACACACACACACACTGAAAGCCCTCACTCAGGCTTCTTCTACCGTCAGATTCTTGCACCACCAAAACAACATTACGTAATTGCTTCCCGAAATATTAAATATCTCCACACACTACGTCAAAGAATTAGAAAAAATGGAACACGTGTCTTGAAGGAGTCATATAACAGAAATTGTAATAATGGGGCTATGTTCGCACTTAACTTGGACACTGGACAAAAAGGGCCACACTAGCCACCCTGTCGCCCGTGGAAAACGACTGGGACAGAAACACACACATTATATATATATATATATATATATATATATATATATATATATATATATATATATATATATATATATATATATATATGACTTAATGTTATAACGCATCTGTTACGAGTAGACCCACAATCGGCGCGACAATCCCAAAGACACAAAACAATCATAGATCTTACCAGGACACTCCAGTAAATGCTTGTGACATCACAAATATTTTGGAAATCTTAACAAGTGAGAAAGACTTACAACCTCTCAAGATATATTTATTGAGGTGAAATCAATGTTTCGGGAACAAATCAAGCACCGTCATCAGTTATATTTCTTCAAACTCAATGAAGTATTTGTAAGTCCGATACGCAAGTCAGATGATAAAAAAATATATGAACATTCACACGAACACCTCAAAACTGACACTTTCATTTTCTTATAGAGAATCAACACTACAGTGACAGATATTGCAGATGTTGGAGTGGGTGTGAGTGGATGAAGTGAAGGTGTTTCCGTGGCGTGTGTGTGGGTGGAGTGTTGGTGCGTAGAGTGTGTGGATGAAGTGTGTGGGTGGAGTGTCAGTGGGGTGTAAATGTGTAGATTGTAATTGTGGAGGAAGAGTGTAACTGCGTGAGGTAGGTGTAAGTGTGAGGGGTACATGTAGGTTAGGTCACAAGAAGGTGGACTGGGTGTAAGAAGGCGGGTTGGGCGTAAGTGGTTGAGTGGGGGGGAAGTGATGGGTAATAAACGTAGAATTGCGTAGATAGGCTGAGTAGCTGTGGGTGGGCCCAGAGTCACGGGGACACAGAAGAGAGCCTGTGTGTATTAGAGACAGGCTGGAGGACTCATAGAAGGTGGGTGGGCCCAACATTGTGAAAGACAGGCCCATACATGGGCAGCGAGCGTGAACCGCCACTGGCTGGGCTCAGAGCATGGCGATGCCCACATCCGGGGCATCATGCATGCCCTTAAGAAGAAAGAGGACGAGCCACCGGGAGTAAATCTTGATAACAACGACACACACACACACACACACACACACACACACACACACACACACACACACACACACAAACACACACGCCTAACCTGCTCCATCTCCAGATGTGTTTACCTTGTTGACCCTACCATCAGTACCAACACTAACGTAAACACACACCTGAACCCTTCTATATACTTCTCTATCCATTCAACACAGATCCTAGAACTGCACATCACACCTTCCCTATTACAAAAAAAAAAAAAAAAAAATTCTTCTGAGTTGTGTACACTGGCGAAGAGGAAAAACTCCAGAAAGGCGTTTGTGTTGGTTACACTGTCCAGGCTAACACCTTAGTCACTAATACTTAAGACAGAAGAGCTCAGAGCTCCCTACGCCGAGTTGGCTATTCTGCACACTGATCGTGTTATTTAATCACGTCCTAAATCAACCTATCAAGCGCACTACCATCCACTTGAGGAGGAGTGACCGTGAGGATAGAGGCTCTGTGATCCTTGTAACATAATCTACGCGGAATTAAGGTACCTCTGAGCACAGCGTCCCTGTTACCTAGCAGTAAATAGGTACCCGTTGTTGGTCGCAATCTTCGGAAAAACCTAAAAAAATAGAACCCCGTTGGAAATAAGCCACAGTGCCTGGGTTTCTCTGGGTTTATTAACTCTACCGGTTACTGATTCGAATAATTTCAAGTTTGTTAAACTTACACGCGCATTCGCAGTTTTTTAATTATTTTAGACCTTGTCGACATTTTAATTATCACGACGTGTCCAGAAGAATTAGGTGAGGGAGGTGAGGGAGGTGAGGGAGGTGAGGGAGGTGAGGGAGGTGAGGGAGGTGAGGGAGGTGAGGGAGAGGAGGATGGTGAGGGAGGTGACAGAGCACTACATCAATCACACACTAATCATCATCGCTAGTTATCATCACAGTCATCACCGTCAATGCCATCTACACCACCATCACCACAATCCTCATCACAATTACATCTCCCAGCATCAGCACAACCAGGCAGGCCTCAGTGAGGAGAAGCTTGGCTAGGTCTACCCTGGCAGGGATCACCGCATATACCTGCCAGGGGTTCATCGCCCCCGCAGCTCGGTCCAAGACCAGACTTTCTGGCTGATGGTCTAAACACTCAGGCTGGTGGTGGCAGCTACAGACATTTTTGAACGTAAACACCGCAGCCAGGATGTTAGTACCAATGCTCCTTTTACGTTCACTCACCTATACATTGACACACATGCAAAACAACCACGAAGGGGGTTGAATGATAATTCTAGGCCTTTCGTGTTGCAATCAGCATTTCATCAGGAGTTTGCAATGTTGCAAAAAAGAGGAGGAGGTCCAAGCAAGTACGATCACAGGGGGACGCCTTTGCTGGCAGCAAAGGCGTCCCCCTGTGATCGTATTTGCTTGAACCTCCTCCTCTTTTCTGCAACATTGCAAGCTCCTAATGATATATTGATTTAAACACCAAAGACCTAGAGCTATCATTCAACCTCCTCCCGTGGTTGTTTTGCATCTTGCATCTCTTAATCGCGATATTTGCGTAACTGACACAATTATTAACTGTCTTCAACGAAATATTATAGTCCACAGTTTTTTTCCCTCGCTGAAAGGTCTTCTTAATAATCTTAACATATCACCAAGAAAATATCTGAACTGCAATCCTTTGAAAACAAATCTGCAATAAAAAAGCAGAGGAAAAAAAAAAGACTGACCGTCAACGTGTTTTTTTTTTTTTGCGTCACTGTACTTCGACAGGAGGCGGTCAGTGCGTCGAGAAAAAAAGCGGAGATTAACGTACAAGTTTCCCTTCACAACAACTATCAGCAATAGACTAATTAAAACTGAAACTGTGTTTACACATGTGCCAAATAAATATCTACACTGAACTGCTGTTTATTATCAGAGTCCAACCCCGAGCGGTATGGTAATACGCACTTCAACCCGATTACTTGTGGACGTAGTGTAAATTTTCTTTGATATATATATATATATATATATATACACACACACACATTCATGAGAGATGTGGGTCGCTCTTCAACAGGTAGTGAAAAATAATTATCTCACCTGGTCAGCGTGGAAGTGGTGGTGAGGCAGCCTCCAGGCGTCGTACTGCTACATCTCCTGTTGATGTTGCTGCTGTTGCTGCTACTGCTGCTGTTGATGCTGCTGTTGTTGCTGTCGTCGTCGTCGTTGCTGCTGCTATTATTGCTACTGTTCATGTTGTAACTCTTACAATAGTTTCTACTATTGTTAGTGTTGTTACTGTTAATGCTGCTGCAACTCCTGCTGCTGTTGCTGTTAGTGTCGCTCTAGCTTCTAATGCTGCAGCTAAATTGTTGTTTGACGGTTCTAGTGACTCGTGGCTCAAGTGGTAGCACTTTCACCTCACGTCTGAATGACGCGAGTTCGAGCCAGGCTCTCTCATTCTCTTCTCTGAGTGTGACTTGTAAATGGTACAAGACGGACCGAAACATCATAAGCTTTCCTCTCCTATCTTCGGGTTATTTGTCCAGATTTTTTTGTTTTCTCGTTGTTACACTCAAAGATCAGACTTTTTGTTACACTCAAAGATCAGACTTTTTGTTACACTCAAATGTCAGACTTTTTGTTACACTCAAAGATCAGGCTTTTTGTTACACTCTAAGGTTAGACTTTTTGTTACACTCTAAGGTCAGACTTTTTGTTACACTCTAAGGTCAGACTTTTTGTTACACTCAAAGATCAGACTTTTTGTTACACTCTAAGGTTAGACTTTTTGTTACATTCTAAGGTCAGACTTTTTGTTACACTCAAATGTCAGACTTTTTGTTACACTCAAAGATCAGACTTTTTGTTACACTCTAAGGTTAGACTTTTTGTTACACTCTAAGGTCAGACTTTTTGTTACACTCTAAGGTCAGACTTTTTGTTACACACTAAGGTCAGACTTTTTGTTACACTCAAAGGTCAGACTTTTTGTTACACTCTAAGGTCAGACTTTTTGGTACACTCAAAGGTCAGACTTTTTGTTACACTTAAACGTCAGACTTTTTGTTACACTCGAAGGTCAGACTTTTTGTTACACTCAAAGGTCAGATTTTTTGTTACTCTAAGGTCAGACTTTTTGGTACACTCAAAGGTCAGACTTTTTGTTACACTCTAAGGTCAGACTTTTTGTTACACTCTGTCAGACTTTTTTTTACACTCTAAGGTCAGACTTTTTGGTACACTCAAAGGTCAGACTTTTTGTTACACTTAAACGTCAGACTTTTTGTTACACTCGAAGGTCAGACTTTTTGTTACACTCTAACGTCAGACTTTTTGTTACACCCTAAGGTTAGACTTTTTGGTACACTCTAACGTCAGACTTTTTGTTACACCCTAAGGTCAGACTTTTTGGTACACTCAAAGGTCATACTTTTTGTTACACTTAAACCTCAGACTTTTTGTTACACTCAAAGGTCAGACTTTTTGTTACACTCTAAGGTCAGACTTTTTGCTACGTAACGAGAGATTAACCTATTTTCTTTGAATTAATTTCTGTGTGTGTGTACTTACCTATACGTGGTTGCAGGGGTCGAGCCACAGCTCCTGACCCCGCCTCTTCGCTGGTCATTACGTTTAATCGTACTTCTTCTTAAATCTGTGCATTTGCGTGTGTGTGTGTGTGTGTGTGTGTGTGTGTGTGTGTGTGTGTGTGTGTGTGTGTGTGTGTGTGTGTGTGTGCTCACCTAATTGTGGTCGCAGGGGTCGAGACTCAGCTCCTGGCCCCGCCTCTTCACTGATCGCTACTAGGTCCTCTCTCTGCTCCCTGAGCTTTGTCATACCTTGTCTTAAAGCTATGTATGGTTTCTGCCTCCACTAGATTATTTACTGGACTGTTCCACTTCCTGACAACTCTATGACTGAAGAAATACTTCCTAACATCCCTGTGACTCGTCTGAGTCGTGTGTGTGTGTGTGTGTGTGTGTGTGTGTGTGTGTGTTTACTCACATATTTGTACGCATGCGTGCGTAGAATGCGTATATTTGCACCTTAATCGACAGGTAAACCAGTCAGCCCACTCCCTTCTAGTCTGGAACAGCTTCATTCACCATCTCATCTCATCTCTCTCTCTCTCTCTCTCTCTCTCTCTCCCTTTATCCTTCTCTCTCTCTTATATTTATCGTGTATACTTTTAGTCTTTTTAGTTTTTTCACGAATCAAATATACACCTCGTTTAGTGTTTTCTTATGGATCTGTGATATGTCATATAAATATATCTTAATAACTTACAGAATAATTGCATAATTCAGGCATCGTCTGTAGCAACGTAAATCTGAGTAATTTTGTGTCTGCTCAGCCTAAAGGTTTTATAGCTGTAGGCCTATGTCTGCTCTTGTTAGTCTTTCTGCTTCTGGTGGTGGTGTTGGTGGTGGTTGTGGTGGTGGTGCTGGCGGTGCTGCTGCTCCTGCTCCTCCTCCACCATAAGCAGTAACCTGAAGGTGTTAAGTTCGCTCCTGTAGTTACATTAATGAAAGGCGAATCTTGTATGTTGATCTCCTGCAGGAGGTAACGGTAGTGGTGATAGTGGTAGTAGCAGTTGTGATAGTGGTAGTAGCAATGGTGATAGTGGTAGTAGCAGTTGTGATAGTGGTAGTAGCAATGGTGATAGTGGTAGTAGCAGTGGTGATAGTGGTAGTAGTAGTGGTGATAGTGGCGGCGGCGGCGGCGGCAGCAGCAGCAGCAGCAGCAGCAGTAGTAATGGTAGTGGTGGCAGCCGTGACGGCGACTATCACAGTGGCTCCTGTGTTATTAAATCAGATTTAATTTGAAGGTTACGACTTTTATAATTCACCAATGAGCGTTTTCTATCAAAGTAAACACGGTAGAAGTTATTCAAGGGGTGACTACAGTCAACTGAGGCGATGGCTGCGACTGTGTTCATCGGGAAGCACGTAAATGGGTTGATAGGGTTTTTTTTCAACGCTGATTGTGCCTCCAGGTTGGGGTAGAAGGATTGTTACTGGTGGTGTGTAGGAGAGAGAGAAGAGTGCGTGAGGGTATAATAATATATATATATAAAATATAGGGAGGTACCGCCTCTAGAACTGTTCTGGGGACCCTCATCCTCAGAGAAAAGAATAAACTTGCTTCAGGGAAAACTCAAGGTTCTCCCTGAAGCTGTTTGAGAATTTTCTCCTACCACCCCCTATATTTCAAGTATGTTTTATTTAAAGACAAAATACATTGGCCAAACATTCACAAAAATACAACAGAAAGTAAAACAACACACACACACACACACACATATATATATATATATATATATATATATATATATATATATATATATATATATATATATATATATATATATAGCAAAACAACCACTCTGAAAGAATAGAGAAATTCCAAGCGCTTTCGTGACTACTCACATTATCAAGGAACTATGAAAGTGAAGCATCCAAGGAAGCTATATAAGGGGTCGGCCAGCACCTCACTATCAGATCCCACAACGGTTAAACACGTGACGCGCGGCGAGCCAACTTGGATAGGTCCTTTGCAAAACTCACCTCCAAGCTATTTATTTGTCCAGTGGTTGTTTTGCATATTTTGAAATCACATGTTTACTGTGATCTTATTGCATATATATATATATATATATATATATATATATATATATATATATATATATATATATATATATATATATATATATATATATATATATATTCTGGTGCATTACTAACTTAAGAAACGTTCCCCCCCCCAAAAAAAAACCATACCAAGGGCAGGATTTGAACCCGCGGTCAGAGAGTCTCAAAACTCCAGACCGTCGCGGTCTGCGGTTTGCAATCGTGTCATTACGATTTCGTGAGTCAGTTAAGAAACGTTGTCCAAAGCTTTCTCATCGAATTCTTGTTGAATTATTGATGTAATAAATATAAATATGCAAGAGTTACCCACACTTTCTCTGCCTTGTTTATCCGTGAAGGTGCAACAAGTCAGACTGACTGCCATTAACACATTGCAGGAACAGATCACAAGTTTTATCAAATATTTACGCGCTTTTATTCCTCAAATATCTATACAAGATAAATTTATTGCATAAAAAAATCCTGAAGTATTAAATCATTTTGTTTTGACGAGTAACTCTGTTAGATCACAACAACAAAGACATCGACACCATGCCCAGCCCTTCTAGGGTAGGGTAGGTGCCTGAGCCCGAGCTTGCAGCTCACAAGACTGTCATTCCCATTAGTCCCCTTGGGGTGGGGATGGCAGACCAGAGAGGCCTAGCTTGTGGCTAGGCCTGGGGACAATTGGTTCCAAAGATGAGGAGGTACTTGTTCCTCCTCCCATGGCAAGACTTAGGTCTCAGACACTCCCTAGAGAGGGAGACAAGGCCGGGCCACCACTTGGAAAAGGCCCGGGACGGGAGAATACCGGCGAATCTTTAATAAATAATACAACAAAGCCATACGCTGCATCCTAATTCTTTTTTTTTTAATCTCAGGGCTCAATTTGCAGCCAAGAATGTCTTGAGGGAAAATATTAAATGCAGATCAACCAGGCTGTGATGGCTATGTGGGCCTGGAGGCCGCTATCGCCAACAACCCAAAACCAAGCCCCAGAAAGGCCTACGAGGAGGGTAGTACCCAAGACACCAGCCCCCGACAACAGGAATATCAGTACGTGTGGTAGGTAAGACACATAGGCAACAGTTAGGCAACTTTATTCCGAAACGTTTCGCCTACACAGTAGGCTTCTTCAGTCGAATACAGAAAGTAGGCAGGAACAGTAGAGATGTGAAGACGATGTAATCAGTCCATCACCCTTGAAGTCGTAGAATTTGAAGTTGTCAGTCCCTCAGCCTGGAGAAGTTCAGTTCCATAGTCAGGAACTATCTGAAGATCAAGCGACAGTGCGGAGACTTAAATACTGTCGGAAGGAGAGGTGCAGAGTAGTAGTAGTAGCGAGAATGTAGCCACTGAGAGGTCAGGTCCCTCTCAGATCCAACAATTCTCACTTGAAAAGGTTGTCCATGGTGTTTTCTGTACCAAGAGGCCATGTGTTGCAGTGTCTGACAAGATGAACATCAAATTGGTTTACAGTACCGACAGGTTGGTAGGTAAGACACATAGGCAACAAGGGTGATGGACTGATTACATCGTCTTCACATCTCTACTGTTCCTGCCTACTTTCTGTATTCGACTGAAGAAGCCTACTGTGTAGGCGAAACGTTTCGGAATAAAGTTGCGTAACTGTTGCCTATGTGTCTTACCTACCAACCTGTCGGTATTGTATACCAATTTGATGTTCATCAGTACGTGTCAAAAATATTCATTAAAATTCCCCTAATTCCATTAACTGTTGGAAAAGGAGGTCGAGACTAATTCTCATTCACACCAGGAAAATGTAAGGCAAAAGTAGCCATTAAAATCCCACTAAGGCATGGATAATATTAGGTGTAAAAGTTACTATTATGAATGTAAGTATGGCTAACCAAGGGTCAGAAACATTGTTGATCTTAATAAAAGAAAACTTGACTCTATCCACCTATAATGCCTCACTCAATTAGAAGCCGGACTCTTGGGCAAACGTCAAAGGTGTCCGCCCAGCAAGCATGTCAGAGCCAATCAGAAACCAGTATCTCGGGGAAGCGTCACTGGGCCCCGCCCAACAAACACGTCACAGCCAATCAGAAACAAGCATCTAAAGCAAACGCTACGGTGACCCTCCTAAACAACACATCACAGCCAATTAGGAATGAGGACACAGTTCTGGGGACCCCACGAGCTGGAGAGGAATGCTCCCTAGGAGACATGACCCTCCCGTTGCCTGCTAATCTCCTTCCCTCTGGATGAGGGTGTAACAACTAAATGAGATCCTTGACAGATGAAATTGAGGCCTTTGATCTATTAATTCCCCTTCCTCTGATTTTTTTTGTTCTGCCTCTCCTCTTTGATTCCATTCTTCCCGCCTTTGCATTCTCCCTCTCTTTACTCTGCCCTCTCTCTTCCTCCCCTCTAATATTTTCCTACCTCCCTGTTTACCCCTCTGACCTCTTTTTTCCTTCTATGAATTCTTCCCTCCATCCCTCTTATTCCCTCTTCCCATTCATCTTTGTCTCCCTCTCCCTAC
>NC_069442.1:29747362-29759862 GCF_026875155.1 Cherax quadricarinatus
AAAACAAACAATGACTTCCCAGTACTTGGCAGACAACAGTACCTGGCGAACACGGAAAACAACAATGACTTCCCAGTACTTGGCAGACAACAGTACCTGGCGAACACGGAAAACAACAATGACTTCCCAGTACTTGGCAGACAACAGTACCTGGCGAACACGGAAAACAACAATGACTTCCCAGTACTTGGCAGACAACAGTACCTGGCGAACACGGAAAACAACAATGACTTCCCAGTACTTGGCAGACAACAGTACCTGGCGAACACGGAAAACAACAATGACTTCCCAGTACTTGGCAGACAACAGTACCTGGAGAACATTATAATTTTATAACCACCGTATTTTCCGGCATATAAGGCGCACGAGCAGAGAGGACGACGTTACCAAGCAGTTGTAACGTAACGTTAGTAAACAACTGTTAAAACGTAACCCAAAGCCTACCCATGACCCTGAACTTGACCATATAAGGCGCGGGCTGATTTTCCAAGACTTTCCGTGAGGAAAAATGCGCGCCTTATATGCCAGAAAATACAGTAATATTCAACAATATTTCCATCGTTAAGTTTCAGGTTAGAAACTAATGATGAGAATCATTAAACTGTATTTAAGACTTTGGGGAACTTTTTTATTTAACAAAGATCCAGAAAGAATTATTTTTATGTAAAAAAAACTGGCAATCAAACATTATTACTACTAGTACTATTGTTACTAAAACTACTATTACTACTGCTACTATTACTGCTACTATTACTACTGCTACTATTACTACTAATACTATTACTACTAATACTATTACTGCTACTATTACTGCTACTATTACTACTGCTACTATTACTACTGCTACTATTACTGCTACTATTACTACTGCTACTATTACTACTGCTACTATTACTAGTGCTACTATTACTGCTACTATTACTACTGCTACTATTACTACTGCTACTATTACTGCTACTATTACTGCTACTATTACTACTGCTACTATTACTACTGCTATTACTGCTACTATTACTACTGCTACTATTACTAGTGCTACTATTACTGCTACTATTACTACTGCTACTATTACTACTGCTACTATTACTGCTACTATTACTACTGCTACTATTACTACTGCTATTACTACTGCTACTATTACTACTGCTTCTATTACTACTGCTACTATTACTGCTACTATTACTACTGCTACTATTACTACTGCTACTATTACTACTGCTACTATTACTACTGCTACTATTACTACTGCTTCTATTACTACTGCTACTATTACTACTGCTACTATTACTACTGCTATTACTACTGCTACTATTACTACTGCTACTATTACTACTGCTTCTATTACTACTGCTATTACTACTGCTACTATTACTACTGCTACTATTACTACTGCTTCTATTACTACTGCTATTACTACTGCTACTATTACTACTGCTACTATTACTACTGCTACTATTACTACTGCTACTATTACTACTGCTACTATTACTGCTACTGCTATTACTACTGCTACTATTACTACTGCTACTATTACTACTGCTACTATTACTACTGCTACTATTACTACTATTACTACTGCTACTGCTACTATTACTACTGCTATTACTACTGCTACTGCTGCTACTACTACTACTGCTACTGCTACTATTACTACTGCTACTATTACTACTGCTACTATTACTACTGCTATTACTACTGCTATTACTACTGCTACTATTACTACTGCTACTATTACTACTGCTACTATTACTATTATTACTGCTACTGCTACTATTACTACTGCTACTATTACTACTGCTACTGCTACTACTACTACTGCTACTGCTACTATTACTACTGCTACTATTACTACTGCTACTGCTACTATTACTACTGCTACTATTACTACTGCTACTGCTACTACTACTACTGCTACTGCTACTATTACTACTGCTATTATTACTACTGCTACTGCTACTATTACTACTGATATTACTACTGCTACTATTACTATACTATTTCTACTACCACTAGCGATAATAATAATAATAATAATAATAATAATAATAATAATAATAATAATAATAATAATAATATTAGTGTTATTAGTGTTATCATTGGTATCCGGAGAGGCCACAAATTAACTGAGGATGATTGACATATGTAGTTAATACTGTAGAATGACTGACACCTTAATCTGAGAGTCACGTGACTTTGAGAACGTGAGGTCACGTGACGCTGAGAGAAGGAGGAGGAGAAGTAGAGGAGAGACGTTGAAGGGGAAGGATTAAATGGAGGAGAGTGCAAAGGGGGAAGTAAAGGAAAGAGAAGGATTAGAATAAGGATGTGAGAATGCATAGAAAGGAGGAGGGGGGTGGAAAATGGAGAATGTCAACGTGGGAAAACCAACGTTCTAAGTACTGTTTCGTTAACGTCTGTTAACGATATTGAAACTGCTTCTAAATTTAGCTAAACCTAATGTAACGTCGTCTAATCTAGTCTGACTTCGTTTAACCCAGCCAAAAAAAAAAAACTAACCTATCCTAGCCTAATCCAAGTTTGTTTACACAAACAACAGATAACTTTCACAACGCTATAAATAACCTTCATTATTGATAATTTACAATATCGTCAAGTTGATGATTGCAACGCATGAGCAACGCATGAGCAACGCATGAGCAACGCATGAGCAACGCATGAGCAACGCATGAGCAACGCATGAGCAACGCATGAGCAACGCTTGGGAATCTTTACTGTAGATACGTTTCGCCCGGGCGACAAAAGGCTAAAGAAATCTGCAACGCAGGCGAAACGTCTTAGCAATAAAGATACCTCAGTGTTTTACGTGTGTTTTTCTCATTCTGTATGTGAATGGTCCCTCCGTGAGATAATACTGTCAGTGTGTAAGTGACTCCAGAGCTGCTGGGGTGATGCTTATAATATTCTCCTCTTAAATACTACGTAAGCACTCCCCTCTATACTTCCGTCCTCCCCTAACATCACTATCCACTATCCACTTCCCTGTTATCACCACAGTGTATTAAGTCGCTACTTACAGCATCCGCCCCCTACCTGCTCAGCGAGTCACTGCCTTTATCCCGCATCGATAAATGCGTTCCACCCCGGGTTTTCCTGGGGTCGAACACACTTGTCTTACCCCTTAATGCGTTGATCTCCTAGACTAGACGATATAATTTTTCGATATAAGACGAATACAAAAGTATTTGTTTGGAAATAGGTTAGTTGATGAGTGGCACAGTCTGCCTAGTTGGGTTATTGAAGCTAAAACCTTGGATAGTTTCAAATTTAGGTTGGATAAATAAATGAGTGGGATGGGATGGATTTGAGTGGGACTTGCACACGAGCTAGTGGATTTATCACAGCTTATTGTTAGGGTAGAATTAAAGTGGGTTGGGTAAATATTCTGTTAGTGGGTTGGATTTGTGAAGGATCTGCCCAGTATGAGCCAACATGCGTACTGCAGTGTTCCTCCTTTGTTATGTTCTTATGTTAAATATTTCAACCTATCGTCAGTTATGACTTGAAATTCATCTATGACGGTGAGGCTTAAAGAAGCCTTGTGGGGAGAGGGCGAAGCCTTGTGGGGAGAGGGCGAAGCCTTGTGGGGAGAAGGCGAAGCCTTGTGGGAGGAGGGAGAAGCCTTGTGGGAGGAGGGAGAAGCCTTGTGGGAGGAACCTACCAGACATTTAAGGGAACAATAGCCAAAGGCCCGAACAAGAAGGCTAGTAATCCTATGCTCTCCACCCACTTCTATACCCCTCCTTTAATGTGCTGCTGGATCCCCTTTTTCCGCCCTTAATGTGCGGGCCCGTGTGAGCCTGACTGCCGAGTACCAGAAGTGATAAGGGAAAAGTGGCCAATGATTCACTCGAGAGTGTTGGTGTCTAGCCAGGCTGAGTGCTTCTTACTGCCTTCTCTTCCTGTAACGTAAGCCCTCATCTAACAAAAAAAAAAATAAAAAAATAACTGCTGCTGATTACCTGTGTCTGTACTGTGTCTTGTGTCTGTGCTCTGTCTTGCCTACCTGGGTCTGCACCGTGGCTTGTGTCTGTGCTCTGTGTCATGTCTGTGTCTGTTTTCTACCTCGCGTGTATGGGTGGTCATTCCTGTGTTTTCTGTATTTTGTGACTGTATTTATGTCCGTGCGTACTTGTACTTGAAGCTGCTGCTGCTGTTAGAGTCTGTGACTGAGTGGGTATGTGCTTCCAGCTCATATGTTTCTTTAAGTCTGCATTTGCCAGCGCCAGTTGTGTGCGTCTAAGTGTATTGTAGGTTTTAAAATGCAGAAACCAAAATATTCTCCCCAGTATTTTTTAACATGCAATAATCATTATGTATCTGGTTCTCTGTCGTTTCCTTTACCTGGACTCACCTGGAGAGAGCATCGGGGGTCAACGCCCCCGCGGCTCGGTCTGTGACCAGGCCTTTCCTCATGGAATACTTTCGGACTTTTTGCGGTTCAGTGTTTTATAAATGTTTATCAATGTGCATTGGTTTTAAGTCAATATATTCAATGTCTGGTTCTTGTTTGCAGTGTCTGATCTTGTGTCGGGCGTTCGTGTTTAATTCTTTATTGTTTAATTGTTAGTTGGTTTGTTGTTTAAACCAGCTGGCTACACGAGGGTCATTAATAATGCATACCAGCTGTACACCCCCAGACAGGGAGAGTTTAATCCCATAATTGCTAAGGTAAACTCTAAGTTTACTAGCACACACACACACACACACACACACACACACACACACACACACACACACACACACACACACACACACACACACACACACACACACACTCACACACACACAAAGTGGAGACATGAATCACACATAGCTTTAAGAAGAGGTATGACGAAGCTCATGAAGCAGGGAGAAAGTGAACCTAGTGGCGACCAGTGAAGAGGTGGGGCCAGGAGCTATGAATCGACCCCTGCAGCCATAATTAGGTGAGTACACACAATTTCTATACGTTTTCACTGAGCTTAATTGGTTCACAATATACATTATATATATATATATATATATATATATATATATATATATATATATAATATATATATATATATATATTATATATATATATATATATATATATCTCAGAGTATATACACTGAGAGTAATTTAATATACATGTATATATTAGGTATTAAAGTATCCCTGACTGGTGGTAAACAGGTTACAAACAGCCTTAGTGGCCCTCGTGCAGTCGATAGGCATTAAACCCTATTAACCAACCATTATTCAAGAATTTTATAATTAAACCAATTAAAAACAGCGTAGGTGAAAATGACGCGCCTCTCGCCTTAATGTTTTTCTGCGCTTGACAGCCTGAGCAGTCTGCGCAGGTGGCATCAAGGGTACGAGATGTATGGGTTGGTGTACGGGGTAGGAGATGTAGGGGGTAGGAGATGTGGGGGGTAGGAGGTGTAGGGGATAAGAGGTGTAGGGGTAGGAGGTGTAGGGATAAGAGGTGTAGGGATAGGAGGTGTAGCGGGTAGGGGGTGTAGCGGGTAGGGGGTGTAGCGGGTAGGGGGTGTAGGGAGATGAAACAGCTCTAGTTTCCCTCTCTCTCATTTACACACTTTCTTCTTCTCACTTTCATTCTCTCCCTACCTGTTTCTCACCCTTCTGTACATTCATTCCCTACTATATCAATCCCAACATCCTTTTGCCCCCTCATCCCCACATCGTCTTCCTTACCCCAACATCATCATCCTCACCCCAACATCATCTTCTGACTCACCCCCACATCATCTTCCTCACTCCCACATCATCATCCTAACCTCACCAATTGTTTCCCAACCTCTAAAGCTCCCATCCCTTTCAACTTATATCCTTCGTTCTCTTCCATCCACTTCTTCCTTTCCACCTCCTTTCGCCCACTTCTCTTCCGCTCCTCCTTCCCTGCTTGAGTTGTTTGTGTGTTTGCCTTAATTAGCGCCATTGATTAAACAAGAGTTAATGGTTAATTACTCTTCCATAAAAGTCTTGTCTAGTTATATTCGTCCCAGAAACCGTCGGCTCCACTTTATGGCGTCGGCTTCACCTCAGACCGGTTACCAAGCGAAGACCAGGTACTCAAAGGAAGACCAGGTCTACCTGGTCTTCCTGGAGGGCATTCCGGGTACTCAAAGGGAGACCAGGTACCCCAGGGATGACCAGGTACCCAAGGGAAGACCAGGTACCCAAGGGAAGACCAGGTACCCAAGGGAAGACCAGGTACCCAAGGGAAGACCAGGTACCCAAGGGAAGACCACGCAGCAAAGAAATACCAGGCACCAAACGAGGAGATTATTAGCCTTGTCTTAGCATGGCCCATTCTCTTGTCAAGAGAGAGCACCTTAACTGGCTGTCAGTGGACAACAATCACCTTAATTGGCCGAGAATATAGGATGGGAGGAACGGGGTGTGTCCTGGCGATGAGAGAGGCTGTTTTCCCCAGTTCCACAGAGAAACAGTTTGGTTTTAGACAGTATGTCAAGAGGTTGAGAGCGATGTTTGTTGCCTTCTGTTTTTTTTTTTTCGATTTGTATTGCTCTCACACATTCGTTCTCTCTTTATGTTCCTCTTTATAGCCCTTAAATTTAAATACGTACATAAATGTGTTTATGCACACACACACACACACACACACACACACACACACACACAGGGATGTTAGGAAGTATTTCTTCAGTCACAGAGCAGTCAGGAAGTGGAATAGTTTGGGAAGCGATGTAGTGGAGGCAGGATCCATTTATGGCTTTAAAAAGAGGTATGATAAAGCTCATGGGGCGGAAAGAGTGACCTAGTAGGGGTCAGTGAAGAGGCGAGGCCAGGAGCTGTGACTCGGCCCCTCCAACCACAACTAGGCGAGCACACACACACGTACATGCACAGACACAAAGTGAGAAAGGAGGAGAGAGAGAGACAGAGAAAGAGATAGAGAGAGAGAGTAAACAACACTGAGGGTTGAAGGACACTCTAGGCCAGCTGGGAACCACCTGGGAATCTTGTCCACTTTAAGGCTCTTCTTACTTGGATACCTCGACCTATTAATTACTCACCGCAGGCACTCACCGACTTCGCTGGGAAAACACCTCAATAATCAGGCAGTAAAAGAAGAATGCATGAGAACCGCAAGGGAGGTAAGTCTTCTAGGATGAAGTTGACGTTTGAGCCAACGTCTACAAGAATGAAAATCCAATTCTTCTGTGGTAGACTCTCAACTTTGATGAGGTAACCGGGCAAGAGATTTTTTATTTCTCTAATGCCCTGTGAGAATTTTGAAGATTTTTAGCAACAAGGTTGACCAACAGCCTTGGCTTATGCAATTAACAGAATTACCGTTCCGAAGATTGAGGATATTTTTTCCCCGTATTGAAAACACGGAAGCACAAGTTCCTTTTTTTTTTTGGTCCGTGTGATTATGAACGCTTGATGAAGTTTGGAATTTGTTAAAGGTTCCTGAGTTTTTGTTAACCCTGGTCTAAGTGAGTCGCATTTCTCCGGAGAATCTCCGAAGGTTACGCTGTAAGACTGACAAGTGAGGAGGTGACAACTTCCTTAAGGAACAACAAGTCACAATACCGGGACTGGACCAATGCACAAATCACCCGCACATAGAAGGAATCTTTTCACGACGTTTCGGTCCGACCTGGACCATTAGTTAATGGTCCAATGGACTGAAACGTCGTCATAGGCTACCTTTTCCTACGTGTGACTTGTTTTGTATATTTATTGACAATTTCTACTCTTTTGGGAACTGTCAAACGACACAGAAAGAGATTCCAATCCAAGATTGTTTTTGTTTCCTGCACTCAGAGTGTCTGAGAAATCGGAATCGGTTTCACACATTCGTAATTTCGTTTACTAACTACTGTGCCACGAACAGGTTGCAAGAAACCGAACCAGTGAACCTCACTGGGTTTTACCTGGGCTGTGTAAGGAGGCTAACGAATCTCATTCCAGTTCTTAAATAATTCCCACCATAACTCTTGACACAGTTACCATGGTCCAGTCTATCACAGTCTATCACAGTCTTTCCAAACACTGATTTCAACCCAAGTACTAACTTCAGACATATATTTAAAAAGATGTGCACATTAAGGGTTCGAACTTAGGTTAAGAGGTTCCCAAACCCACAAGATTATTGTTGTTGCTGTTGCTATTGTCATTATTATTAATTACTATGTTAATATTAATATATTATTATTAGTAGTATTAGTATTAGTAGTAGTAGCACTGTTATTATATCATTATTATTATTATTATTATTATTATTATTATTGTGATTACCGTTATTATTATTACTATTATTATTATTATTATAGTCATGGTAAAGTGCCTGAGTAAGAGAGAGAGAGAGAGAGAGAGAGAGAGAGAGAGAGAGAGAGAGAGAGAGAGAGAGAGAGAGAGAGAGAGAGAGAGAGAGAGAGAGAGAGAGAGAGTACTCTCCAGTTCCTTACATAAAGAATCCTTCAGCAGCAATAAGGGTTCTTGGGTTCACAGTCATCCATAGTGAACCACACAGGGTTCTTGCAGCACTGTGAGAGCGAACCCAGTCAACCATGTGAATTTCTGGCACTTGGGTACGATTATCATGCCTCACAGTGCCCCAATCATTTTCATTCATGACCTGCGTACCCTCTACACCACATTGCAGGATAACATTCATTATTCATTTTCACGGATCCTGCTGACGATCTACAGACATTCAAGAAAATGCTCACGTTGCAAGACAAACTACCGGTAAACACAAGAAAATGCTCACGTTGCAAGACAAACTACCGGTAAACACAAGAAAATGCTCACGTTGCAAGACAAACTACCGGTAAACACAAGAAAATGCTCACGTTGCAAGACAAAACTACCGATAAACACAAGAAATGCTCACGTTGCAAGACAAACTACCGATAAACACAAGAAAATGCTCACGTTGCAAGACAAACTACCGATAAACACAAGAAAATGCTCACGTTGCAAGACA
The DNA here is from genome assembly GCF_026875155.1 of Cherax quadricarinatus. Classification (NCBI taxonomy): domain Eukaryota; kingdom Metazoa; phylum Arthropoda; class Malacostraca; order Decapoda; family Parastacidae; genus Cherax; species Cherax quadricarinatus. The sequence continues at coordinate 29,756,331 of NC_069442.1, forward strand.
AACTACCGATAAACACAAGAAAATGCTCACGTTGCAAGACAAACTACCGATAAACAAGAAAATGCTCACGTTGCAAGACAAACTACCGATAAACAAGAAAATGCTCACGTTGCAAGACAAACTACCGGTAAACACAAGAAAATGCTCACGTTGCAAGACAAACTACCGATAAACAAGAAAATGCTCACGTTGCAAGACAAACTACCGATAAACAAGAAATGCTCACGTTGCAAGACAAACTACCGGTAAACACAAGAAAATGCTCACGTTGCAAGACAAACTACCGATAAACACAAGAAATGCTCACGTTGCAAGACAAACTACCGATAAACACAAGAAAATGCTCACGTTGCAAGACAAACTCCGATAAACAAGAAAATGCTCACGTTGCAAGACAAACTACCGATAAACAAGAAATGCTCACGTTGCAAGGGCAAACTACCGATAAAAGGGAAAATGTCACGTTGCAAGACAAACTACCGATAAACAAGAAAATGCTCACGTTGCAAGACAAACTACCGATAAACAAGAAAATGCTCACGTTGCAAGACAAACTACCGATAAACAAGAAAATGCTCACGTTGCAAGACAAACTACCGGTAAACACAAGAAAATGCTCACGTTGCAAGACAAACTACCGATAAACACAAGAAAATGCTCACGTTGCAAGACAAACTACCGATAAACACAAGAAAATGCTCACGTTGCAAGACAAACTACCGATAAACACAAGAAAATGCTCACGTTGCAAGACAAACTACCGATAAACACAAGAAAATGCTCACGTTGCAAGACAAACTACCGATAAACAAGAAAATGCTCACGTTGCAAGACAAACTACCGATAAACAAGAAAATGCTCACGTTGCAAGACAAACTACCGGTAAACACAAGAAAATGCTCACGTTGCAAGACAAACTACCGATAAACAAGAAAATGCTCACGTTGCAAGACAAACTACCGATAAACAAGAAAATGCTCACGTTGCAAGACAAACTACCGGTAAACACAAGAAAATGCTCACGTTGCAAGACAAACTACCGATAAACACAAGAAAATGCTCACGTTGCAAGACAACTACCGATAAACAAGAAAATGCTCACGTTGCAAGACAAACTACCGATAAACAAGAAAATGCTCACGTTGCAAGACAAACTACCGATAAACAAGAAAATGCTCACGTTGCAAGACAAACTACCGATAAACAAGAAAATGCTCACGTTGCAAGACAAACTACCGGTAAACACAAGAAAATGCTCACGTTGCAAGACAAACTACCGGTAAACACAAGAAAATGCTCACGTTGCAAGACAAACTACCGATAAACACAAGAAAATGCTCACGTTGCAAGACAAACTACCGGTAAACACAAGAAAATGCTCACGTTGCAAGACAAACTACCGATAAACACAAGAAAATGCTCACGTTGCAAGACAAACTACCGATAAACACAAGAAAATGCTTACGTTGCAAGACAAACTACCGATAAACAAGAAAATGCTCACGTTGCAAGACAAACTACCGATAAACACAAGAAAATGCTCACGTTGCAAGACAAACTACCGATAAACAAGAAAATGCTCACGTTGCAAGACAAACTACCGATAAACACAAGAAAATGCTCACGTTGCAAGACAAACTACCGATAAACAAGAAAATGCTCACGTTGCAAGACAAACTACCGATAAACACAAGAAAATGCTCACGTGCAAGACAAACTACCGATAAACAAGAAAATGCTCACATTGCAAGACAAACTACCGATAAACACAAGAAAATGCTCACGTTGCAAGACAAACTACCGATAAACACAAGAAAATGCTCACGTTGCAAGACAAACTACCGATAAACACAAGAAAATGCTCACGTTGCAAGACAAACTACCGATAAACAAGAAAATGCTCACGTTGCAAGACAAACTACCGATAAACACAAGAAAATGCTCACGTTGCAAGACAAACTACCGATAAACAAGAAAATGCTCACGTTGCAAGACAAACTACCGATAAACACAAGAAAATGCTCACGTTGCAAGACAAACTACCGATAAACAAGAAAATGCTCACGTTGCAAGACAAACTACCGATAAACACAAGAAAATGCTCACGTTGCAAGACAAACTACCGATAAAACAAGAAAATGCTCACGTTGCAAGACAAACTACCGATAAACACAAGAAAATGCTCACGTTGCAAGACAAACTACCGATAAACAAGAAAATGCTCACGTTGCAAGACAAACTACCGATAAACACAAGAAAATGCTCACGTTGCAAGACAAACTACCGATAAACAAGAAAATGCTCACGTTGCAAGACAAACTACCGATAAACACAAGAAAATGCTCACGTTGCAAGACAAACTACCGATAAACAAGAAAATGCTCACGTTGCAAGACAAACTACCGATAAACAAGAAAATGCTCACGTTGCAAGACAAACTACCGATAAACAAGAAAATGCTCACGTTGCAAGACAAACTACCGATAAACACTCAAGAAAATTTGCTCAAGTTTGAAGACAAACTTTTACTTGGACAACGTTTCTCTCTCTCCGTGGAGAGCTTTACCGAGCTCAACGAACCTCTACAAAAGAGTAAAGCGATAGTATGATATTTAAAGCCAATAATAGAACCGAAACACTATCAGTTTTCTGACGGTACACAAGTTGATGAATGAGACAAGCAACTTTGCAAGCTCCTGACGATGTGTTGATTGCAACACGAAAGGCCTAGAGCTATTACTCAACTCCTGCTGTGGTTATTTTGTATATATATATATATATATATATATAATATATATATATATATATATTATATATATATAATATATATATATATATTGTGACTTGTGAATGTTGTAATTTACAAAGCAATCATTTTGGATTATAGTATTTGTTGCAATTATAACAGTCGTCGCTGTTATAATTACAAAGTTATGGAAGCCGCTGATCCAGTTACAAATTTGAGAGGATAGAAAAAAATAACCACTAAATTTTTAGTGAAGACGAGCTGGTTTTAATGGCATTTACCGAGTGAAATAAAGCGGATTAATGTCCTCATTGATCGTCTCTAAGCGACCATGTAAATGTGAACAGGAAAAAGTATGTTATGGAAATCTGGAGTCAAGTAGAGTATGCTTTCAGATTTTGTAATGGTAGTGTATGGTTTCAGATTTTGTAATGGTAGTGTATGCTCTCAGATTTTGTAATGGTAGTGTATGCTGTCAGATTTTGTAATGGTAGTGTATGCTTTCAGATTTTGTAATGGTAGTGTATGCTGTCAGATTTTGTAATGGTAGTGTATGCTGTCAGATTTTGTAATGGTAGTGTATGCTGTCAGATTTTGTAATGGTAGTGTATTCTTTCAGATTTTGTAATGGTAGTGTATGCTTTCAGATTTTGTAATGGTAGTGTATGCTTTCAGATTTTGTAATGGTAGTGTATGCTTTCAGATTTTGTAATGGTAGTGTATGCTTTCAGATTTTGTAATGGTAGTGTATGCTCTCAGATTTTGTAATGGTAGTGTATGCTTTCA